>OY757920.1:76998535-77243535 GCA_963585895.1 Sepioteuthis lessoniana | reverse complement strand
TACCCATAGCTGGAGGGGGAATAATTGGATTCATACCTTTCCCAAGGATATTAGTGCTATATGAAATGCAATCAGTCTCGTCCAGGATTTGAACTCGTATCGCCGTGTTCATTTCCTACGGCGATAACGACTACACCACGGGCACCTCCCAGAAAGGGAGGTAATCATTAAATAAGGGAGATTACTCTTGATTACTTATTACAATCATATTTATTCATTTTTCAGTCTGTTAATCCACTTAATATAACTCTTTTCTGTTATGGAGAGGGGCTGTGATGTTGTGATGTTGAGCTGTCACATTGTTGTTGGCTGTTCGAACTCCCGTCGTGCTATTACGTTCACTTTCGGACTAATACCCTTTGGAGCGGTACGAACCCCTTATCTCCTACCTATGGGTTAAATAGTACCATTAATGTGTTTCTACAAGGATGGCTTTGGCATTAAATAATTCACGGAGGTTGATAGACCATTAAGCAAAGAAACCAAACCAAACCAATTCTTATTAATCACATATATATTATTTACAGTAAAAATTGTCACGTGACTGATAGGACGATTAAGAAGATGATGATATCTGGGAGAAGAAATATTGGAAGGCTTTCAGTGTTGAATAAAAGAACATTAGATATAGGAGACGAAAGTTTGCCTTCAGCTGTCCCTTGTCAGACGTGACAAGTAACATTTGCATTCTACCTTTTTAATGACATCAAGTAAAACAACACCGAAACAACAACAAAGGAGCCAGTTTAATGAAGCTCTTATTTAAGCCCTAGGAACCGGTTTTTATTGATCTGCATCAGCGGACAATTATCCCATCACCCATTCATCGGTAGTGGACAATACAACAATAACCAAATTTAGGCAAGATTAACGATACACATTCAAATCGTGGGAGAATCTTCAAAGGCAGATGAAGGAATTGAAAATACAGTATTGGCCATAAACGAATGCTTGGCAACCATTTTTTTAAATCTAGAAATTAATTTTCTTCTTGACTAAAGATACCAGGACTTTCATTTATATATATATATATATATATATATATATATATACTAAATTATCCAGTTAGTGTCCAAGGACAGTGTGTGTGGATTATTGTTTTACATAGAATATATGAGGGTAATCATATAAATCTATGAGAGTGCTCAATGTATGGCTATTGTTAGTTCCCTAGGGTATAACAAAATTCACATTCAGAGCGTATATAGTGCACTATATATATATATATATATATATATATATATATATATATATATATATATATAGTATCTGTCTACCTATATATATATATATATATATATATATAGTGAGATGAATACTTGGGTCGTTCAAAAAGTTCTAATCCTCACCCAGACAGAACAGCTATAGCTGAACATTTTTCTTGTGGAAACTAACTACCATTTTTTAAATAAAATTTGTAAAACTAATTCAGATTTCTGTTTTAATTTCTATTCAGGTGAGGTGTATACAAATATAAGAGTTGTGCGACAAATCTAAAATCTGGGTGAGGCTTACAACATTTAGGACTACCCTTGTATATATATATATATATATAGATATGTGTATATATATATCATCATCATCATCATGTCGAGTCGCTAGCACGGATGCCCTCTCTCGCCACTTTTCCCTATTGTTCGTCGCCTCATCGTCTTCAGGGCTACATCCCGTATCCTCACATAGCTGCTGTATGTATGTTCTAGCTGGACGTCCTGCTTTTGCTCGGCCATATGTGTGGGTCCATAGGAGTAAATCACGAATGAGCGCATCTCTGCATCTCCAGCAGTGTCCTGCGTGTCTGGTTCGTCTGACTTGGATAGTTTTCGTGATCGGAGGCAGGTGGCCTTGTGAGGTGTTCCCGCCAGGACTTGGTCAATATTGCTCGCAATATTCTTGTGTAATTGCCGTCTAGCTTCTTCTCCAGCCGTTTTATTAGCGTCCAAGTGGTGCATCCAGACAGGAGTATCGACACGACCGCTGCCTGGAAGAAACTGCGTTTCCTTTTATCGGTCAGGTCTGATTTCCATGCCTGTATCATTTTAAATTAAAGTGTGCTCAATATCGGTGATAGAGCAAATGTAGATCTAAATTTGAACAGCATATTCACAGAGTCAACGGTGCTAGGTGACTGCTAGTTTCTCGCCAATACGAACATCTGAGCAAGAGGCTCTCGTGCAGGTTATCCCTTTATATCCTGCTCTGTGGAGCATGATGGGAAGAGCGGTCTAGTTTGAACTGATTTTTATGTACAGCTGCTTTGGTCTGGCTGGTTGACTTTTATTGTATATCAACTCCTGTAGGTTATTTATTACAAAATCTTGTTCATATATCTATCGATATATATATATATATATATATATATATATATATATATATATATATATATATATGGTTTAGTGACAAATCATTTGTAGGTAATATTATTTTTGAACTGGTCAGAGTTCATTTGTTTGCAGTTAAGTGGTTTCAAGTATTGTTATCTAACACTGATAATTCTATTTAATATCAGTTATTTGTTTGTACACAGTTAAGTGGTATCAAGCGTTGCCATTTAACGTTAGTGATTCTGTTTATCCTATCTAATTTAACAATAAAAATTTGTTTGCACATCGTTAAATGGTTTCAAGTATTGCTATTTATTATTTTCACCCATTTAAATGGTTTCGCATATCACTATTTAGCACTAATAATTCTATTCAATGTTGAAAACAATTCGTCGTAAAAAAGTCGAACATAGGTAGGACCCAAACAGATACTATTACTCGAGGTCAGCGTGGCCTTGGAATTAATGGTAATGAAGGGTACTCCATATTTCCCAAATTCTAAGACTGTAGCCTCACCATCATATACAGTTTGCTGTCATACCCGGAACACTAAAATGGTTTTAAGTATGGCTATCAAACATTAATAATTCTATTCAATATTACTCATTGGTTTACACAGAGTTGAATTGTCACATGCATTGCTATGCAATACTAATACGAGGATCATTAAATAAGTTTCCAGACTTTTTTCGTATGGGCACTTTCATTGATAGTACACACATGAAACTCGAGTCCCCTTCCAAGTAAGCTCCTCCGGTTGCAATGCACTTGTTGTACCGTTCCAACAACTTCTGGAAGGTCCCATGGAAGTCTTCTTGAGTGAGCGTGTCAATGACCTTCGTCACAGCCTCTTTCATCTCCTCAAATGTCTCATAACGACAGCCTCTGAGGTTAGGGAATAACCAAAATCCTAGGGAGCAAGGTTTGGACTATAGGGAGGTCGAGGAACAGTCTTGATGCCCATCTTGGTCAAATAATCTGTGACAAGGATGGAGTTGTGGACTGGTGCATTGTCCTGGTGGAAATGCCACTGTCCTGATTTGACGAGTGCTAGCCTCTTCCGACGGTGTCTCTCCCTGAACTCCCTTAAAAACCTCAACATAGTAACCCTAAGCCTAACCCTTTGGCCAATCAACTCTGGTCTATTGAATTCCTTACTCCTCCCACACCTCTCATCATCCCCCACAGACTACCTGCCTTCCTTGAATCTCTTATGCCACTCAAAAACTGATGCTCGATTCATGAAAGATGGTTGAAAAGCAGTCTGAAGCATTCCATACGTTTCTGTGGCATTTTTTCCAAGTTTAAAACACAATTTTATTGCATATCGTTCTTCCTCACGTTCAGATTGCATTCTTGAAATTCACCAGCTGTGACAATCAGGCTTTAGTAGGGTGTATTCCAATTGCTGCTGTAGGTGTTAATTTGAATATGAAATCATAAAAATGGGTCAGTCATGTCATAAGATGTATAGCAATAAGATACTGAATTTTCAAGTGTCTACGACAATTTTAAATGCCTGTACAAAAAAAGTCTGGAAATTTATAGAAGGCACCACGTTTATACATACATATATATATATATATATATATATATATATATATATATATATAACTGTCCAACTCTGTAGGCAGTTATATATATACATATATAACTACCTATCTCTGTTGGTATATATATATATATATATATATATGTAACTGCCCAACTCACGCAGCATTTGCATATATCATATCATAACGCCCACAACTTCTGATAAACCATTTGACTGCTTTCATTTATTTACACAGCTGTGTCTCTGATTGACGGCTAGGTCAAGGGTCAGTATGCAACTCAATTTCAGTCGACTCACCAGCTGGTTTAACTGAACCAATAAGCAGTCATAAAATGATAATTTAAATGTTTCAATGTGATATTTGTTATCTCAGTTCATATAAAGACCCCATTCCTTTTAAATAAATAAGTACGTTAGTAAATAAAAGCTGAAAAAATATCGTAACAAATTTTGTTTAATTAGATAAGTATTAAAAGTAAGTAAAATTAGATTGCTTATAAAATAGGTAACTAAATTAGAAAAACTTTCACATGATTAATGTTCAATACATTTGTTTTAAAATTGTTCAAATCAAAAACAATTTTCAAAATTGTTTATTCAATATGAAAAGTCAAGATAAAAATCAATTTTTCGAAGAATTAAGTCGAATGAAAATGTCAGTTATAGATTATTGGTCATTGTTCCCCAGATCGGCAGAACAAATATAGTTTAGAATTATATCAAGGAGTGTCCTTTATTGAAGGGTGGGCTTACCTTCGACAAGTATTCTAAGCCTCGCTCATCGAAATAAGAAAATAAACCTATTGGAAAATAAGAGACACCATAAGAAGGGAACTGAATGCCAGAAATAAATTTATAGCAATTAACACCCTGACAATACTACCTGTGACATACAGTTTTAATATAATTAACTGGACGTTACCTAAAATTAAAAAAAAGATAGATACTATAGTTAGGAGACGACTGCTTGTGTGAAAAACTCACAATGAGTGAAATAATAATAATAATCAATAAAGAATATTGGATGATAACAAAATGATAAACTTATGTAAATAGTTATGACCAAACCTCGGTAGATATTTTTGAACAGGCTGGGAAAGATTGAGGCTTTTCATATCTAAAGATTAGTTGAAATTTATTGACTTCTAACTGGGATCGTATTCAATCAATTTTGAGCATGGCAACAGAAAAATCTAATGTTGAAATGTTTTCGGAAACGCAGTCTTAAAAAAACAAAACAAAAAAACAACAAAAGTAATATCAACAAAAAGTTTTTAATGGCTAATAGATTCGTTAATTACGTTGCCTATACGTCATTAATGTATACTACTTAAAAGAAATTAAAAATGTAAAAATTCTTGAATGATTTTTCGAGAAATCATTGGGATATCAGGTTCTCAGACGGGAGTGCACAATTTTAATTAATTTTTCGAAAAACTATGATAAGGTTCATTTGATAGTTGAGAAAGTTGCATGTTCCTTGGGTTTTGGGTTCCCTACTCCCGGCTGAGACCAGATAATGTCGTAAAGATATCTTTACAACATAATCTAGGAAAAAAAGAGCTAGTTTTTTTTTTTTTTAGCTTTTACGTGGCAAATATCAACTAGATAGATTGGTAGTTACTTACTGAGCTTAGCTTAGTTCTGGCACAAGACCACAAATACAGAGAATCCAATGAGGATTGAACTCACCATTCAGTAGCAAAGGATTTGCAAGTAGTTTGCTAATCATTAAACTACCATGGAACGCTCAGATAGATAAATAGATTTTGATAAAGTATATCCCGATATTAAATTACTTGTGACTAGGAATTTCAAGGAAACGATCTTCAGGTAAGGATTCTTATTTTCAACAGATTTGTGATTTTTTTCCTTAAAATATCTTATCGTGCAAAATATTCATCTGAAGTTGGATAAATTCTAATAAAATATATCAAGATATACAAAATACTGAGGAATTGGAGTTTCACGCGATCTATCCGCTGGTAAACATTTTTCTAAATAGATAGATATCATCATCATCATCATCATGTTGTAATGGTTATCGTCGTAGGAAATGGACACGGCGACACGAGTTCAATTCCTGGACGAGGCTGATTGCATTTCACATAGCACTAATACCGTTGGGAAAGGTATGAATCCAATTATTCTCCTTCCAGCTATGGTTAAATAGTAGGATAGACTGGGTTCTTGAGCCTTGATGAGGCAACTAGTCTAGGAGAAGGAAAACTCTGAATTGAAACCTGTTAAACTCCGTTTAAAAATTGACCTTGGGTCATATCCTACCCGAGCGGAGGGGTTGGTAAATAGGATCATCATCATCAAGATGTCAACATTTCACCTAACTAGCACGAATCTTATTTATCCTTATCATCCTTCGCTCCCGATAGGTCTTCTAGAATACATCCTGTGTTTGTACAGAGCTGTTGTAGGTGAGTTCTTTCTGGTCGGCCAACACTAGCATATTCATGTGAAGAGGTCCATAGGAGAACGTCACTTAAAAAGCTCGTCCTTGCTTCTCTAGTAGTGTCTCGCATGCCTAGCTCCTCTTCTTTGGATCGTTTTAGAGAGAGAAGATAAGTGGCCGTGCAACTTTGCTTCGTGGGATGTTGCTTCCAGGATATATAGAGAGAAATGAAATATATTTTTAAAGTATTAATGACTTGGAGTTTCACAAAATTGATATTCAGCTGAATATTTTCCACAATAAAACATTTTAAGATATAAAAAAACATTTACAACTTGGCTGAAAATACTCACCTGAAGATCACATTAAAATAGATAAACAGATAAGTTCAAGATCGGCTAGGCATAGAGAGATTTTATACCTATACTTTTGTTTGTCAAAATCGTATTCGCTAGAAAAGGACAATTACCCATTAGCGATCTTGTCTGGGGACGGTTTCCCGTCTGCGAGAGAAGTTAATGAAATAATCAAGACCAAATTTGAAAAATCGCCCACACCGTACTTCCTCCTCTTCTTTGTCAAATCGCAGCGAAAAATAGACAAAGTCGAAGTGCTGCTTGACCCTTAATAATTCAATGGCCATTCTGCTTTTCATTTGAGAGATTAATTGTCTTTAAAAGATTAGGACGTCGCAAGTTTAGACTGTTACGAAGTTTTAACTCAGAAAGCCGAAAATGTCAACAAGTATTTCACGAGCTGACAACATGCCAAACGTACTGCCGAAGTGTCAGAAACGGAAAATCTGGCTGGTGGCTTGAGGGTACACACACATACATACTCTCTCTCTCTCTCTCTCTCTCTCTCACACACACACACACACACACACTCTCACATATGTATATATATATATATATATTTGTGTGTATTGATTCAAGTAATAACCCGTTACTTAATTGTGTGGTGATTACCAGGCTATTAAATTGCCAAGAAGCTGAAACTAATCAATCTAAAGTGCAGAGGAGCTGAGGAAGTTGTAAGTGACAGGTAGACGGAAACACGAAAAATAGATGGGGGGATCAAATTCCGTTGATAACGAAGTGGAACGAACTTTATATATATATATATATATAGAGAGAGAGAGATTAGGCTATTTAATGAAGGTATGGCTACCGGTCTAGTAGAAGAAAACCTCTGAATTCAGACCCGTAAAACTTCGCTTAAACAAACACTGAGTCACATCCTGATTGTGCAAATCAGTTGATATATCATCATCATCATGTCACGCAATCAACACGGATATCCCTGACCCTTTCTCGCCACGCCTCTCTATCGTCCATTGCTTCTGGCAGGTCTTCAGGGCTACATCCCGAACTGCTATATGTACGTTCAAGTAGGTCGTTCTGCTTTTGCTCGTCCATGTGAAGGGGTCCACAGGAGTACGTCCCTTATGAGTTCGTTCCCACTTCTCCTGCAGTGTTCTGCATGTCTGGTTCGTCTAAATTGGATAGTTTTCGTGATGGGTGGTAGGTGGCCGTACAGCAGCTGCTTTGTGGGGTGCTGCCTCCAGGATTTGTTCAATATCGCTTGCAGCATTCTTGTGTAGTTGCCGTCAATCTTTTTCTCCATACGTTTTGTTAGCGTCCATGTAGTGTATTCATACAACAGTGTCACTATGACCGCTGTTTGGAAGAAATTGCGTTTCATTTAATCGGTCAGGTTGGTATATATATATATATATATATATATATATATATATATATATATATATATATATATATATATTGAACCGATTAGTATCCCAGTCGGCTACAGCTGTAGAACACATCGACTGTAACTCTGCAGAGGAGTAAAAAAACCCTCAACGAGTGTCCTGAATATATAACGCCAAGCAATCTGAGGGTAATACACCAGTAATACTGGAGCTTTGTGGAATGCGGAGTACCCCTTCAATTCCATCGCTTCTTAATCCACTCTGACCCGAGGTGGTAGCACTTGATAGGGTCCAAACTATGGTTCAAATAGAATAGTTTAATACTTAAACTGAATGCAAACAAATGACTTATGCTAAATTGAAATGATAGAAATAGAACTGTGTGATTATCTAACTGTATATAAAGAAATTACTGAGGTTAATGATAATGGTTAGTGATTCATAGCAATACTTGGAACCATTTAACATTGTTGACTCATGCTAAATTGAATTGTTTGAAATAGAACTATTATGTCATTTAACTGTGTGTATTTACAAAATGTGTTTACAAATCATATATATTTAATATATGTAAAAAGAGGATTTGGTATTAAATAACCAACAATGTTTGATATGACATAAAACCAAACCAAACCAAATCTTTAACAGATGAGAATAAACAAATTATTTTAAAATGTTTGGTAATCAAAAAAGTACTCAAATGATGGCCAGCAGAGCATGATAAAGCCTAGAATAAGCAAAAATCTAACGTCTTTTTAAATAGTCTCATTACTAAGAGTTTCACGTATTAACTAGTATGCAATCATCAGCTGAAACTTAATAAATGGACGATAAAATGAATCAAAATACTTAGTATTCCAGAGTCAATGCAATAAATAACTGCACGGCGCAGAAACGGAAGTAAGAAAGACTAGGAAAGGAAAAATAAAATCAATTACTATTTTTCTTAAAATTTCTATTGGCACTAAACAAATGTAGGATATCAAAATTACTAAATAATTGGTTCACAAATAAGTATAAGAAAAGGGACCAAACGAGCCGTGCTAATTTTAAGTTGCGGAAAATTCAGGGCATATTCAAATTTACTTATCAATGAGATAATGAAAGGGCATAACATGGCATAAAATTATGTTTTAATGTACGAAATAATTTATAGGAAGGTAAAAAAAACCCCACTTTTCAATAAAACTGAAACAGAATTTTTTTTACTAATTTAGTTCAAAATAATTCATATATATATATATATATATATATATATATATATATATATATATATATATATATATGTGTGTGTGTGTGTGTGTGTGTGTGTGTATTTTCAATATAGCTCGTGGCATTTATGTGCAATTCCGTTCTAGCTTGTTCTCGAAACGCTTTGTCAGCGTCAATTTAATGCCTCCATGTAGTAGAATTGACACAACAGCTGCTTGGAAGCAACATCCTTCAAAACAACAGTCGTGAGGCCACTTAACTCCCATCTTTAAAACCATCCAAATAATACAAACATGATATGCTGGCGATGTAGGGATGAACTCATAAGCGACGTTCCCTCATGAACCCCATCACACAGACGTGCAAGTGTTGGCGGACCAAGAATTTATCTATAACAGCTCTATACGAACACAGGAGATAGTCTAGAAGACCTGCCGGGAGCGATGGATGATGGCGACGGATCGTTAGAGAGAGGGGGGGGCAGGGGAAATCTGTGCTTGCAGCGAGACATGATATACATATATATATATATATATATATATATATATACGGGAGGATCGTTTTTAGATTTGCCACACAACTTTCACCTTTTTATGGGTCGCACCTGCACAGAAATTAAGAGAGAAATTTGAATTAGTTTATCTAATTTTATAAAAAAAATATAAATGTTCGTCGAAGTATATTCTTTCGGTTGTAGCTTAGAATATTTTGAACGATCCTTATATATATATATATATATATATATATATATATATATATATACATTACGACTCAGAATTTCCCACAAAAGATCTCAATCAAAGATCGACTGCGTGAAACTCCAACTCATAAGTATGTTTTTTATATCTTAAAATATTTTATTTGAGCAATTTAATATTTGCCTTTCACTTTCATTTACACTGTAATAATTTAGCTGGTTCTACTAACACTTTATATCTAATCTTACTTATTAGATCTTATCTAACAGTGAGTTTACCATTTTAATTGTATCTGGGGTGTCCTCGTGGTGTAATGGTTAAAGCGATGAACTGCGGAATCGTAGTACGCGAGTTCGTACTCCAATCGCGCTATTACGTTCACTTTCGGGCAAATACCCTTGGGAAAGGTATGAACCCCCTTATTCTCCCTCCAGCTATGGATAAATAGTAGGACGGACTAGGTTCTTCAGCCTTGGTGAGGCAACTAGTCTAGGAGAAGGAAAACTCTGAATTCAAACCTGTTAAACTCCGCTTAAAAATTGACCTTGTGTCATATCCTGCCCGAGCGGAGGGGTTGGTAAATAGTACCATTTTAATTGTATCTAATAATCTATCAATTGGAGCATATATAAAAACAACAAACGGTGCCCGTGGTGTAATGGTTATCGTCGTAGGAAATGGACACGGCGACACGAGTTCAATTCCTGGACGAGACTGATTGCATTTCACATAGCACTAATACCGTTGGGAAAGGTATGAATCCAATTATTCTCCCTTCAGCTATGGGTAAATAGTAGGGCAGACTAGGTTCTTCAGCTAGGTTCTTGAGGCAACAAGTCTAGGAGAAGGAAAACTCTGAATTGAAACCTGTTAAACTCCGCTTAAAAATTGACCTTGTGTCATATCCTACCCGAGTAGAGTGGGTGGTAAATATGATAAAAACAACAAACGGTTTTCAGGCAATTTTTCCCCTTACTCTGCTCAATATCCTCCGTAGAGTTATTTGTACACTAATTTTTTTAAATACAAACATATAAATCCTAATTGCCAATTTCTCATCATCACGATTATTTGGAGGTCTTTTTTCATCCTTAAAAATGGTTAAAGATATTAAAAAGGTGAATTCACATTGATATTTAGAACATTTACAAAACCAGTAAAATAATTTGGATCATCCTCTATGAAAAATCCGTGATGATCTCTTCAAACTTGAAAATAAAAATCAGTAGTTGTTCAAATACTTATGAGTAACAGAGTATATATTCTGTCTTACTATTTAAAGAGATTCGGTTTTCTTTTTTCAGGTTTTCTCTTCTTAGCCATGCACAGGTCAACGCGGGTACAACTTCCTTAGTTTGTCGCTTGAAGTATCCATACAGTTGTTTTTTTTTTTCTTGTTTTTTTTTTGCTGTTTTTTCTTATAGTAGTTAATGGCGGCTGGTTTGGTTTGTTTTTATGGCACATTAACCATTGTAGGTTATTTAATGCCAAATCCATCCTTATACATATAAACAGTTCTATTTCAAACATTTCAGTTTAGCATAAGTACACTGTTTAGTTCTATTTAACCCATACATAGGGCACCATCAGGTACTATCACTTCGGGCTAGAGAGGACCTGAGAGCTATGCCAATGAAAGGGTACTCCACATTCCCCAAACCTCCAGCATTACTGGAGCCTCACCATCAGATTGTTTAGTGTCATACTAGGACACTCGTTAAGGGAGTCTTAACCTTCTGTAGATATGAAGTCGGTGTATTCTACAGCCCCAGCCAACTGGGCCAATTAATGGCTGTGGTAACCAATCTCACTCTGAATTTTTTATACATTCTTTAAGTCCCTGAACTGTTGTATCTATATAATCTTCAAAGCTAGCGAGTCTTCTCCCTCCTTTTCTTGTCACATAGAATCCATGATCCATATTTATGAATCCCTCTCTTTCCAGTTTAAAAAGGGTCCAGATTATTTTCCAAGGGGACAGCCTGAATGTGTATTACTTTGATTGTATATCGGCTGCAGAATTTGCTTTCAAGGTGTTTTCTTGTTCTTCTTAAATACTCCTTTCTTACTTTTTCTTTCATCTTTGTTTGCTTAAAATTATTCGCTTCTAATATTCCCAGGTATCTGTAATTTTCTTTTTCTCCAAGTGTTCTAACATTTTCTTGATTAGGAAGTTGTATTCCTTCAATTGTTTCGATTTTTCCTTTCTCTCTCTCTCTCTCTCTCTCTCTCTCTCTCATTATAAGCATGGCTTTTTTTTCCATTCAAAATCCCATTCCTATTTCTTGGTTGAAAATTCTGATTATATTAATTGGCTTGTTTGTTACTAGCTACCTCTCCTGCGAGTGTTACACCCTGACAACACCTCAGACTAATACTGGATAATTAGATTAAAAGGAATTGAGAAAATGGGAAAATAAAGAAAGGAAGAGAAAAGAAGGGTATAATAAAAGGAATAAAGTGTGAAGAAAGGGGAAAAAAGAGAAGAAATAAGAAACAAAAGGCAAAAAAAAAAAAAAGGAAAAAGAAGAGTGAAAGAAAGGAATATAGGAGTGATGAAAGGAGAAAATGGAGAGAAGAGAAGAAAGAAAGACAGAAAGAAAGAAAGAAAGAAAGAAAGAAAGAAAGAAAATCGAAGAGTGAAAGAAAGAAAGAAAAAAAACGAACAGAGAGAAAGCAAAGAGTGAAAAAAATGAAAGATGAATGAAAGAAAAGAAAAAAAAAACAAAGAAAAAAGAAAGAAAGAAAGCAAGCAAGTAATGAAAGAAAGAAAGAAAGAAAGAAAGAAAGAAAGAAAAGCTTGTTCTTTGTTTGAGATTTATGGCATATCAACCTTTATAGGTTATTTAATGCCAAATCCATTTTTATACAAATAAATAGTTCTATTTCAAACAATTCAGTTTATCATATGTACATAGTTTAATTGTCAAAAACATTTCTTTTTCAAGCTATTTAGTCATGTCAAACAGTTCTATTTCAAACAATTCAGTTTAGCATAAGTACGTACTTTAAATGTCAAAACAGTCCTATTTCTAGCAAATCATTTCAGTTTAAGTACACTGCTAAGTTCTATTTGACCCATAGATAGGACCTTATCTGGTGCTACCATTCCAGGCCAGATTAGACCTGGGCGCTATGGCAATATAAGGCTACTCCGCATTCCCCAAATCTCCAGCATTATTGGAACCTCACTATCAGATTGTTTAGTGTCATATAACCAGGACACTCGCTGGGGGAGTCTTACCCCTCTGCAGAAAAGCAGTCTTTGTATTCTACAGCCTCTACTTACTGGGCTAGAAAGAAAGAAAGAAAAAAAGAAAGAGTGGAAACTGAATGAAAGGAAGTAAACAAAGAAAAATCAAGCAAGAAAGATTCGGCTACTTCAAGAATGCAAACACGAAGGGAAACAGTTAACCGTAAATAAAAACCCACTACAAACATTCTACACTGATCTTTATTTACAGGAAAGAAAAATAGGAAGGAAAAAGAAAGAAAGAAAAAAGAAAGTGAATCTATTTTCGTATGATGAAGTTAATATAGTTGGAGAAAATATTTTAAAAATATCTACAGATACAATTATTGATATTGTACATTTTCTATTAAATACAGAAAACATCAAAACATTTAATGTGATGGTGTACATAATATACATGTCTTCCTAGAATAGGATGCATCTAATGTAATTATATCAACTTCATAATGAAACAGAATTTACACAATAATGTAGTTTGTCCATGGGTTCTACTAGTTATTATTTCAATTATTATTGTAAGTTTTCCACGCCGGTGTGAGCGAGTTGTCTTTCACTCGAGTTTGAATGACAGCAAGTCTTCGCAAATCTCTTGAACTCTCCTCAGTATTCTAGCCGATCGTAATACTGGGATCTATGTAGCTCTTCCTATGATCTTCAATTCCTTCAATCTTTTTTCAAAGTCTTTGGGAATTTTTTACCCCTTACGCAGCAAATGCAATTGTTATTGTGACGGCAAATTAGAATAAAAAGATCCCCGGATGAGCAACCATTTAAAAGCGTATGGGAACTGGTGCATTTAAACATTGTTATCACCAAACGGGGAGTTTATTTTTTGCACGTGTGAAGACGGGGCGGTCTGGCACTTAATCCCTCGTGGAATAAGTCCTTGTTCAGAGTCCTTTTTCGGGCATATAGGAACTGGCAAATTATGTGGGGTTTAATTTATGGCTAGACTGACCGCCGCTGGCAAGGGGTTTCCAAACTTCACATTACACACACACCCACCAAGGCCACTAGTTCTTCCTACCCCTAGAACAATGGAAGGTATGGACCTCTAGGCTTAGATGTAATAATATTAATTATAGTAGTCGACAACTACTGGGTTCAACTTGTCCAAGATACTTTCCGTCCTCCCCCGGTGATTTCGGCAGTAGTTTCAATATATATATCATTTCAACTACTGTTACGCAAATCCCGGTTTTGATGCTTCACCCAGAGTTTGGCATTAGATCCATTCACCACGACCTCTGTCCAAAAACTGATTTTCTTATTCCCTATTTCCGCTGACGGAAGGAACTCCCACTTCCGCGTTAGGGTTCTAGTCAATCATTTGGCTTCTATCTTCTCCCTTCCCCCGTCAGGCGATTCGTTAGGGCTACTATATGTCCCTGTACCCCATTCTTTACCCATCCGGTCACAGAATGCAAACATCTGTTGGTTTGCATTCTGACCTGGATTCGTTACTTGAAGAATTGACCTATATTACTATTCTGTCTTAACGGTCATTCTTTGACGGCTTGCTAACTCAAACAAGGAGGGTTAGGGGACATTCTTTTTCTCTCTCCTCTCAGTGGTCGACCACGTGACATTATCAGTACCACTTTCAGGTTCCTCAGTTTTTTTAGCTGTTTGGCAAGATACAAGTAATTGTTTAATCTGTTCGCTCTCTTTGATTGTCCCTCAGTTGTACACTTGATTACAAGTTGTTTTTTTTTCTTGATAATAATCACTCTCTGGTCATCTGGCTGGGATTGAATTATCCGTTCGTTTCTTAATGTCATAGGGAATTTTATGAGTCTCATTTTTCATGTGGCCCAGTCAGTTGGGGCTACACAATACAACGACTGAATCTCTGCAGAGGGATAAGACTCCCCCAACGAGTGTGCAAGATATGACATTAAACAATGGTGAGGATCCAGTAATGCCGGAGCGTTGAGGAATTCGGAGTATCTCTTTATTGCTATCGTTCCCTGGTCCATTCTGACCTGGTGTAGTAGCACCTGATAAGATCCTCCTTATGATTCAAATAGAACTAAACTGTATATTTATGCTTAACTGAAATGTTTGAAATAGAACTGTTGAAATGTATAAAAATGTTTTAGGCATTAAATAACCTACAATGGTTGATACGCTATAAAACCAAACCAAACTATTCTCCAAGACCAATTCCCGATTGTGCATATACCATTTGATAGTTTGGTCAATTTTTCATCTCTTACGCAATTCCTAGTAGATCACATTTCCTCCCCAGTTGTGCATATTCTTGTATTATTTTGTGCTAGTTTTCAACAGTCACGTATAATGCAATTGTCTCCTCTCTAGCGTTACATAAACTACACTCGTTATTCTGTTGCGTATTATCAATTTTAGCCGTTATATAATGAATTAATATAGCATTATTTTGGTTGCTCTTACAAGAGATACAATCTCTCTCTTCAGTTTTCTTTCTCTTAGCCATTTCCAGGTCATCTTGTATGTCATTTCCTTAATTTGTTACTTGAAGTATCCATTCAATTGTTTGCCTGTACATTTCTGTTTTTCTTTTAATTTTTTTTCTTATGTTTGCTTTTATGTTGCTGCAATTAGCTGCTGTAATTAATTTTTCCTTACTCGTTTTATGCATTCCTCAAGTCCTTGAAGTGTTTCATCTACGCAATCCCCTTCTTTTCTTCATACATAGAGTCTGTCTGTGTAATTCCTAGGGTGTAGGGCCTTGTTTATCGCTATCAATTCCCTTGTTCTTTGGTCCATTTTTTCGAGTTTTTCCCTTGTTTATTTTAAGAACAATTAAAAGTATCTTACAAAGAGACTGCGCAGATGTTTATCTCTTTGCTGAGATTCCTGCTGCAGAGCCAGCTTTTGAGAAATTTTATCGTTCTTATACGGTACTCTTTATTTATTATTTTTCTTTTATTTCTGTTGGTTTGTTGGTGTCTGCTTTCAATATTCCCTATATGTAATTTTCTTTTCCTCCAAATGTTCAAAGGCTTTCCTGATTTGGCAGTTCTATTCCTTCCGTTGCTTCTCTTTTACCCTTTTTCATTATCAGCATGATACATTTTTCAATGCCAGATTCCATTCTAATGTCCTGACAGTAACTGTTTGGGGTGAAATTTATCCACAACCACACAAATTCTGACTTTTCGTTGAATCATTGAAGGAGTACGTGCAAAAATCTCGAGACAACCCTATTGTTCGTAGATTTCTCGAAAGCACTTGATCCCATACATAAAGTAAAGATGAAGCAATTACTACTCATAGCCTCTTCAATAAAATTGTTGCTGCTAAAATAATGCTTTTCAAAAAAACATGAAAGCAATGGTTCACTCACCTGATTGAGACACTAAATTCTTTCATATTTTTGTAGGAGTCTTGCAATGAGATCTATTTGCACCATATATGTTTATAATTTGCCTAGAATATGAACTTCAAACGTTAATAGATCAAATAAAAAATGTTTTCACACTAAAAAAGGTAAGAAGAAGACGAAATACTACAGAAACTATGACAGACGTAGACTATGCAGATGATTAAACTTCTTTCAAAATAGACTGGTCAAGGCTGAATCCCTGCTGAATAGCCTGAAGCAACTAACAGACGGTATTGGCCTCCATGTGAACGCAAATAAAACAAAGTTAATGCATTTAAACAAAAAAGAACCATCTCCACATTAAGTCATCATCATGATGTCACACTGCCAGCACGGATCTCCCTGATCCTCTCTCGCCACCTGTCTCTATAGTCTATTGCTCCCGGTAGGTCTTTAAGGCTATATCCTGTATCGGCACAGAGCTGTTGTATATAGGTTCTAGCTGGTCGTCCTGTCTTTGCTCGTCCACAAGAGTATATCGCTTATGAGCTTGTCCATACTTCTCCGGCAATGTCCAGCATGTCTGGTTCGTCTAACTTGGATAGTTTTCGTGATGGATGGTAGGTGGCCGTATAGCTGCTACTTTTGGAGCGTTTCCTCCAGGACTTGTTCAATATTGTTTGCAGAATTGTTGTGTAATTGCCGTAAGCTTTTTCTCCATACGTTTAGTAAGCGCCACACTAAGTCGCAAATCTCTAAAGTTAGTAAATCCCATACCTCGGCAGAAGTATCTCATCAACTGAAAGTGATATCAGCATATACCGAGCGAAGGCGTGAACTGTTTTTGGCAGGTGAGTAATCATACGGAAATCTGATTCTTTCATTTTTGGTATATATATATATATATATATATTGATGTCATGCATATAGTAAGGTGGTTTATCTTTTTCTATGAATTTGTAAATTTGTAGCCTCCTATGAATTTCCTGAGTATACAATTGAGTGGCATCATTTCTATAACAAATATTTGTGGCGGTAATTATGCTCCCTAGATGTTTCTTTGGTTTTTAACCTCTGTTTGAGTCTGTCCTCCTGCTGTTAATTCCATTTTCCAATCTTTTTTATGTCCCTTGGGATATTAAGCCATAATACATTTCTTTGCCTCCGACTGTCCGAATTGTTTTTTTCTCACACGACATTAGTAGTGAGTTATGGTACCCAGATACCACTAAGACACTAAGACAACCAACAATTACCTGGCCCAGTTGGCTGGGGATGCAGAATATAGGGACTGCATCTCCGCAGAGGGGTCAGACTCTCTCAACGAGTGTCCTGGATAATGATTCTAAACCATCTAAAGGTGAGGCTCCATTAATGCTGGAACTTTGAGGGAACGCGAGTATCTCTTCATTGCAATCGATCCCAGATCCACCGGATAGGGTTCTATGTGTGGGTTAAATAGAACTAAACAGTGTACTTATGCTAAACGGAATTGTTTGAAATAGAACTGTTTATGTGTATAAAATGAAATTGGTATTAAATAACCTTTTTTAAAAAAAAGAAATGTAATGAGAGAAAGAGAGAAAGAGGAGAGATAAAGGGAACAAAGAAAGAATGAAAGAAAGAAAGAGGCTTGACAGAAGAGAGAGAAAAGGAGAGAGTGAGAAAAGTAGAGAGAGAAAGAGAAAGAGAGAAACAAAGAGAAAGAGGAGTGAAAGAAGAGAGAGAAAAGGAGAGCAAGAGAGAGAGAAAAGTGAAAGAGAGACGAAAGAGAGAAAGAGAGAAACAAAGAGAAAGAGGAAAGACAGAAGAGAGAGAAAAGGAGAAAGAGAGAGATAAAAAAGAAAGAGAGTGGAAGGAGAGAAAGTGAAAGAAAGAGAAGGAAGAAAGACAGAAGGGAGAGAAAGAGTCGGATATTTTATTCCTTTTCTAGGAAATTCGTGCAGTTGGCATTCCTTGGTTATGATGATGATAATGATGATTTGTTGCTGTTATTTTTCGTATAATTTTTTCTTTATCAATATTTACTGATATTAGATAGGGGTTCTGAGATACTTATTCAAAAATAAAAGACAAAGGGTCTTGGTACATATAGGGAAAGAGAGAAAAAGAAAGAGACCGAGAGAGAGAAGGTGGAGGAGGAGGTGGAGAATGAGAGAATTATTCATCTGTCTCTTGTAAAGATTACCAAGAGAGTGGGTAACTGACGCTGAGCGAAAGACAAACTCTCTTTTACAGCGAGGACAAAAGTTTGATTTGAATTTCAAAATATAGTTTAAAACCTTTTCAAGTATAATTTCTTGTATAAATTTAATTGAGATCAGCCCCAAATAGTGGACCGATTGATTGATTGGTTTTAACGGCATGTCAACCCATCTAGATATATTTTATGACTTGAAGTTAGGAAAATGTATTCATTGTACGCTGATATTTCCGGTTTTTTGTTGTTGTTTCTGAAAACTTTTTGCAGTTATAGAATATCAAGTATTCCTATCCAGTTCAAATAGCTTACACTCGATTTGATAGTTTCATGTAAAACTCTCTTGTAATAAATATTATATCATCACCTCATCATCTTGTCGTGCCACTAGCACGGATATCCCTGACCCTCTCTCGCCACTTTTCCCTATCGTTTATCGTCTCTGGCAGGTCTACATCCCGTATCCTCACATAGCTGCTGTATGTATTTTCGTGCTGGTCGTCCTGCTTTTGCCCGGCCATATGTGGGGGTCCATAGGACTACATCCCTTATGAGCTCGTCCTTCTTCTCCAGCAGTGTCCTGCATGTCTGGTTCGTTTAACTTGGATAGTTTTCGTAATGGGCGGCAAGTGGTCATATAGTTGGTGTCTTGTCGGGTGTTGTCGCCAGGACTTGTTCAATATTGCTCGCAGCATTCTCGTGTAATTGCTGTCGATATGACAGCTGCCTGGAAGAAACTGCGTTTCATTTTATCAGTTAGGTCTGATTTCCATATGATCGATAGGCTATTGATAGCTGTCCATGCTTTTGTTAGCCGCGTGTCGATGTCGTTTTCGGTTGATGAGACGCTGCTTCCTAGATATGTGAATTTGTCAACTAGTTTAAGACGGGTTCCGTCTAGTGTGGAGATGTCACCAGTTTGAATATAGCACATATATTCCGTTTTGTGTGCATTAACATGGAGGCCTATGCCTGCGGCTGCTCTTTCCAAACTATGCAGTAGCGTTTCGGCTTGGTTGGGTGTATTTGCCAGTATCGCTATGTCATCGGCGTACTCGGCGTCGGTAATTGTTGTTGCGGGGTATCTTCTGCTTCTTTTCTTTATCAGCTCGAAGCAGTTTTCTCTGATTTTATCAGTCGATGTTCTAAGCATGTAATCTAGACAGATGATAAAGAGGTATGGAGCTAACGTGTATCCTTGCAGTACTCCTGCTACAATGTCTAAGTATTCTGTGTCTCCATCTGGTGAACGTACTTTCACTTTGACGTTTCTATAGATAATCGTTATTGCTGCTACGGTTTCTTTAGGTAGGCCGTATGCTAGTAGGATTTGTTCCATCTTTCCTCTGTGAATGGAATCAAAGGCCTTGGTAAAGTCGACAAATAGTAATGTCGCTTTTATGTTTTTTGCCCGCACACCTTCAAGGATTCTATGGATGGTCAATATTTGTGAGGTCGTGGATCTAGTTATTTCAATAGTCATTTGATTGGACACGTATGGTTTTAAGAAACTATTCTTAGCACAAATAATTCTGTTATGTGACACCAAGTATTCTTATAGAATACGAAGAATTTTTAAACTAATCTACTTCATCCATAGATGGGACCTTAACAGCTACTACTATTGTATACTACCGTTGGATCTTAACGACACCGAGAAACTCGTATATATAAAAATAGAATCTTGTATTTTTATTCGTCTACGGTGAGAGAGAGAGAGAGACAGACAGACAGACAGACAGAGAGATCTCGCACACGGAAGAGCCGTCTCGAGTCGGAACTGCTAGCAGAAAATGACTTCAGCCAAAGTTATCGACCTCATATAGTCTTAAAACTCCAACGCGACCCACACGCAATGCCTGTCTTCCATTGGCCACGGCTTACATCCACGTAATGCTTGTTTTTCATTGGTCATGGTTTAGATCCAAGCAATGCTTGTTCTCCATTGGCCACAGCTTGCACGCGCGTATCCCTTGTTTCCGGTAATCATTTTGTTGATTTTATCTACGGTCTGACGTATCTGTCAACAACATCCGGCGGGTTCATCGCAAGTCAAGGCAATATATAACACTATCACTCTGGTCAGAGTGGAACTTAGGAGCAATGGTAATAATAAGGTGACTCTACACTCCCCAAATCTGCAGAACTAGAGCCTCACCTTCAGACGCGGTTTAGAGTCGTACCCGGGACATCTTTTGGGAGTAGTCTTATCCCTCATCAGGGGATACAATCAGCGTATTCTGAGCTTCACCGACAGGGTTATTAAAATGTTTCTAAGTCTTCTGTTAGAAGAAATAGATTCCCTCTTAGGACGATACCTATTGAGTGGGTGTCTATGTGTATATAGGGAGGAGGAGAAATCATGTGCTTGTGTGCATGGGTGTGTGTGTGCGAGAGAGAGAGAGAGAGAAAGAGAAAGAGAAAGAGAGAGAGAGAGAGAGAGTCTCATTCATCTGTCTCTCGTAATGATTACCAAAATTGTGAGTTACAGACACTGGATATGAGGCGAACACCGTATTATAGGGATTGAACCAGTTTGAGAAGGGATCCTCGTGATGTAATGATTAAAGCGATGGACAGCGGGATCGTAGTAAGCAAGTTCGAACTCCAGTCGCGCTTTTACATTCACTTTCGGGCAAATACCCTGGGGGAAAGGTATGACCCCCACTCTTTATCCTTCCGGCTATGAGTTAAATAGTACCACTACTGTTCTTGTAGAAGGATGGCTTTGGCATTAAACAACCGACTAAGGTTGATGTGCCATTAAACAAAGAAACCAATGATCGAATCTGATCTTTTAGTTTAAAACCTTTCCTGGTACAACTACAACAATTCATTAAAGTTTGTTGGAGATCAATCCAAAAATTTCTTTGTCGATGAGGAACAGACATGTAGACATTTAGAGAATTATATGATTTCGTAGTTCTCTTTATATCTATCTGTATACCAGTTTTTATAATTACCATCGACTCCATACCTGCTGTAAATATAATCATCACTCGAAATACAAATCTTATTCTATTTATCAAAATTATTTTAACTTTTGCTTCTCTGGTTTCCTTTTATCTACGACATCATCAGAACCGATAACATTTGGCCAACGCTTTGATTTGTTAGAATTAGACAAGTAAATAAAACGTAGACCGACGCATATCTCAACTGAATAGTAATTTACAAAGCTCTTTGCTTCGATGTGGCACAAGGCCGAATGAATTGGACACCCAATGAGAATTGAACTCACTCGTGTAGGTTTGCTAGTCAAGCTTGCTAACCGTTACACCACCAAAGGCACCCAATATCTCAACTGAATAGCAGCTTTGCAACATCGGCTTTTCCTTTTATATTGTTTTTAAGTATTCTCAACAGATTCTATTGTCGAGGGATAAAAGATACGATAAAAATGAAAAAAAAACAAAAAACAAACAAATGAAACAAAAAAAAACAAACAAACAAACAAAAAACAAAACAAAAACACTCTAATTTAATCGGAGCCATTCATTCGTAGAAAGAATAAAAGCGTTCGATCGAAGCGATTTTGTGTCATTTTCGTTCGCACCTACCAAAAGTTAACATCCATAATTTTAAACTATGGAAGCGTAGGAGAAAGAGAAAAAAAAAAGATTAAATCTCATTTCTTTTCTCACCTAAACAGACCTAAATTTGCTTCGTCTAGTTCATTAGTTTCTGCCACCAAGATAAAGGGAAAACGAAAACCGTAACCCCCAAAAGTGGGAAGGGGGACTCACAAAATAAACTTTCCATATCAGTGAAAAATCCCCAAATGCTCAAATTATTATTATCATTTACTCATTAGAGTTTTTCCCATCAGCGTTAGCTGATGGTCTTTCATGGGAGTTTGAGTGACAGCAAGTCTCCTCAAGTCTCCTGGACTTTTCTCAGTATCCTGGCCCTTCTCAATAATACTGTCGTTATCATTATTCACTCATTAGAGTTTTTCACATCAGCGTTAGCTGATGGTCTTTCATGGGAGTTTGTGTGACAGCAAGTCTCCTCAAGTCTCCTGGACTCTTCTCAGTATCCTGGCCCTTCTCAATAATACTGTCGTTATCATTATTCACTCATTAGAGTTTTTCACATCAGCGTTAGCTGATGGTCTTTCACGGAAGTTTGAGAGACAGCAAGTCTACTTAAGTCTCCGGGACTCTACTCAGTATTCTGGCTGTTCTCAATAATGTAGTAGTTTGGATAGTGTCCACTCGTCCACCAACTTCCAAGTCTTCCAGTTCCTTTAGCAATCCTTTAGTTACTGTTCCAAACACACCAATTACAATTAGTATAATTGTCACTTGCATGTTCCATAGTTCTTTCAATTCGCTAGCAAGGTCGGGGTACTTATCCTTCTTTTCACATTCTTTCAGTTTTATTCTGAGGTCAGCCGGGACAGCAAATCCCACTATTTTGCAAGTTCTCTTTTTTTGTTGTTGTATTGACATGGCAAGACCTTGGAAGAATTCTCATTTTATTTTATCATAGGGTTCGGATTTCCATAGGGACGTTAAACTGTTTATAACTGTCTATTCTTTATCTCTGCGAATCTTAACATAGATTTCAGTAGATGAGATAATACTAACGGTGTATACGTACTGGTCCACTAATTTCAGAGGCTTGCCATTTAATGGAGAGCTGCCTTTATTTTAATTTAAACACGTGAACTCCGTTTTATCTGACGTAGAGAGCAATGTTTCTTACTGTCAGCTCCAGTAGAAAATGCAACTTTTTTTAATTTTTAAGACTCCAAATTATGTACGTTAGCTTTTGGTTACGTTTACCGAAAAAGACAGGTAAATTTCAATTCGGACAGTACATGATAGAAATCGTAGTCTCATTCAAACTAGACAGTGAATGTTATTTTGGTTATACGAAAGGCCATAAGCAATTCTTAGACAAGAAAATTCCAGATTATTAAATAAGCAAATCAACAAATGACCTCAAACAACGAATCTGTATGTTTCGAGTTCCCTAATATATATTTCCCCATCCATATCGAATCTTCATCGGTAACAGAGACAAAATTACATTGAAGTTTAACACATTACCAGCGGTGATTTAAGACATAAAAGTAACAGGCATGTCAATGATTTGTGAATTATATATATATATATATATATATATCGGGGGGGTCTTATTTTTCTGCAATCAAACATAGCTACTCTGGTGATTAAAAAGTTTTCCAGTAGTTTGCTATGTGAAAATTTGCCGAGTGTTTATCACGTGGCTGGGGCAGTAAAAGCTGTGCCAAGTACATGACGTGGTTAGTAGTATTGTTGTAGATGGTGGGCTGACACGTTGTGCATTGTTTTACTCCGTGTGTGATTTAAAAACCGCACGCGTGACGTAGTCTAATTCAGGAACTTATGCTTTATGAGTTCGAACCAAGCTATAACGCCGCATAAGCAAACAAAAATAGCTGTTGTGCGATTGGTGAAGGTGCAGCTGATCACGGTCCAAGAATTTCGACTATCAGGTAAGAACAGGTAGGTCTAAAACTGTGCTCCGAGCCATAGAGCCATATCCGGTGAGAAGCACTCGGAGAGTATCAGGTAAACTTTACGACCTCAATAAAAAGCATCTTAATCTGTGCAGTTGTGCCTCAGGTTGCAAAAATAGTTTCAAAGCTTTTGACTTGCATAATATTTAATATTAAATATCTCTCATAGATTATGAAGCTAATTTTTAGAATATCTACGTGGTTTGTTAAAAAGTTATCGGAACTAAAGCGGAACAATGAAAGAAACGATAGTTTTTACCATATTTAGTTCTATCAACTTTCAACACACTTGTTCCAGTATGTTTTACACAGATCGAAGCACTTCTGAAAAAATTATTTTGATACAGTATGAAATCACGTATTGCATAGCAGAGAAAGTCGACAACACCGATGTATAAAAATATAATCTGCTTCTTTTTTCTTTTTATCACGCAAAATATACTGATGAGTAGAGTACGGGAGGGTCAAAGACGGCTGAGCTGCACACACAGAGGCAGAGGTATAAATCTTCAGTGAACCCCTTTTTTCTTCCTTCCTTCTGCCGTCGGGTCAAAGTCTTCCTGGTTATATAACATACCGGATGCACACGCAAATTCTCGTTGTCACACATCCTTTAGCCCGGCGCCTACACAATGCACGTGGACAAGCATATTTCTTACCTGCCACCCATGCAACTTACGCGGCATTTCCACCGAGAACATTTGCGTTCTATTTACTCTAGGTACCAGGTGCATCTCCTGCTATTTTTGTCCAACCAATGTCGGATTTTCGCCGCTGCATCGACAAATATCAAAGGGGTCTTCAAGCCAACAACCAACACATGAATCATAGTTCTGTTAAGGTCTTCCACGTTTTCAAATTTCGTTGGATTCAAATGAATTTTCAGTTTTCGGAAAATGATGAAAAAGTCGCAATGATCGTAAGTACGTAAGTAGTCTTCTGATTAGTCGGAAAATATTTGTATTCTTTCACGTTCGACCGGAAGTGGGTGCTTGGAGCTGGTTGAGTTTTTCTCCGTCTTTGCCGAATGAGCAGTAAGTAAGTTTTCTTTTGTGACAAACGTATCTATCGAAAGTTGTCACTTTACCCCATCATTAAATGTCTATTTTGTGCTTAACGTAAAACAATGGTTAACAAATTCGTTTTAAAGATAATTTCTCTATTGTCTGATCCAAACTGAACACTTAAATACCGTAGGCTTGTGCCAGACTTTAATATACGTTGGAAATACCTATTATGTATATAGGTATCTCCGCAAAACAAACTCGTCCCTTAGCAAGTACCTTTCATGATTTATTTCCTTTAAACTTTATTTTTTTATAAGCAATTTGATTTATTTGAGAGACGATTAAATATTCCGTGCTTGTTTATATTTAATTTGAAACCAGTGATTCTACTCACATTATTTTGTGTAATTCTGTATATATTTGTTCGTGTGTGGATGTTTGTGTCTGCGTGAGAGAGTGTTTGTGTGTGTTCAAAGATAGGAAAATAATTCGGGAAATGAGATAAAGGATGTCATTAGATAACGTGTACTGCAGCTACTAGGTAAAACTATATATATATATATATATATATATGCGTGGGGGCTCAATTTCTTTGTTTATCGGCATATCAATCTTTGTGGATTATCTAATGCAAAAGCCATCTTGTAGAAGGACAGTAGTAATACTATTCAACTCGTAGGTAAGGCCATAAGGCAGTCCATACCTTCCTCGAGATGGTTTGGTTTGGTTTCTTTGTTTTAATGGCATATCAACTCTTTTGGGTTATTTAATGCCAAAGCCATTCTCCTAGAAGAACAATAGTGGTACTATTTAACCCATAGCTGGGAGGATAAGGGGGTTCATACTTTTCCCAAGGGTATTTGCCCGAAAGTGAACGTAATAGCGCGACTGGAGTACGAACTCGCATACTACAATTCCGCAGTCCATTGCTTTAACCATTACAACACGAGGACACCCCACTTCCTCAAGCATTGCGGGTCTAGCCACACTGAAGAGTTCTGATAGAACGAAACAGTCTGTCTGTGGATGACTATATATATATATATATATATGTATATATATATATGTATATATATATATATACATATATATGTATATATATGTATATATATATATGTATATATATATATATATATGTGTGTGTGTGTGTGTGTGTGTGTGTGTGTGTGTGTGTGTGTGTGTGTCTGTGTGTGTCTGTGTCTGTGTTTGTGTGTGTGTGGACGACGTGTGATACAAAATATTGAGTTGAATGTTTAAAGGAATATATACTTCCATGTACTTAAAAGATACAATAATCAGATGAAACTTACAAATAAAAAGAAGGAAAAAGACCAATAAATAAACAGTGTTGCTTGCGCAACGTAAATAAGTGATTACGTTGCGGAGAAATGAAAGTAGGAGGGGAAATATACTAGCTAGTATAGAGATATACATATACTTAGTAAGTAAGTAAGTATATATATATATATATATATATATATATATATTCATGTGTATGTGTCTGTGTATTGCAGTTAACAGTTTTACGTTCCTAAGTTCTTCTGTTAATACAACTTTCTTAAGTATTACAAAGCTCTACGCAAGATTTCGAGCACTGTTTCTTTGTGTACTAAAAAATTTAACAATAGTTATTTTATAAATATATATATATATATGTAGAGAGAGAGAGAGAGAGAGAGAGAGGGAGATGTAATATATTCTCTTAAGGGCATCTTGCCTTTTGGTTTTTCTATAAGAGACAAAATTTCTGTCATTAGAGTCAAAGGGAGCTAACAAAACAGGGCATATCTCTCTCTCTCTCTCTCTCTCTCTCTCTCTCTCTCTCTCTCTCTCTGTGAAAATGCTTTTGACGTTAACTTTTTATCATACATTTTTCTCTTTTTCACTTTTTCCTTTGTTCCATCCAAATTATATATACATATATATATACCAAAAGAAAAAGTAAAACTTTTTAAATGGATAGATCCGGGGACGATTCTGAATTTGGTATTTAGGTTTTTATTGTTTCATATACTTGTGATCTACACGTGTTTCGAACTTTAAATTTTCTTCAGGAAATGGTGAGGGCAGTCTTCCGTCGCTGCCTTTATAGTGAAGATTGTTTTGATACGGATGTAACAGTTCTTCAATTACTTTTTTTCTCTCTTTTCTTTTGTACAATCCGAATTATATAGATATGTATTTCGGAGAATGTGTGTGCGTGTGTGTGTGTATGTGTGTGTTTATAATCCTGATTATATATATATATATATATATATATATGCGTATATATATATATATATAATCGGTATGGAACAAAGGAAAAGAGGGGAAAAGAATAATAAAAAAAAAGAATTGTCGATTCCAGTAAGTAAATCAAAAGTTGTAAACAAAGAATTTATTCTGAAAGTGTCTTTTAATGGACACCCACCAGAATGAAATTGGAATCTTTGTTCCTAGATTATTCCTTTTATTTCCCTCTCGTCTCCAATTTTACGGTCAGTTTCATCTGATAAGAACGCTGTTTTGCATTCGGGATGAAATGGAAGGTGGGAACAGTTTTAGAGAGAATGAAGAAACAGCATTTGAGTGGAATTTTCTGCTTTGCGTTAGGTAAAGAGTTAAATCAGCAATAGTTGTTTGCTCATTGCTTATTTATACTTGTCCCCCCCTCTCTCTCTCTCTCTCTCTCTTATATACTTGCATAAATATATATATATATATATATATAAACGTGTTTACATATACATACACATATGCATATGCGAACACACTAATATGTACGCACGGAGAAAATAGATTGAGAGAAAGAAACAGTGAATAGAATAGATACAAGGCCATGAACTGACATAGATAGATAGATAGATATGAACTGGCTGCGATAGATAGCCTGGGATAGGTTCTTTGTTTAATTGCATATCAACCGTCGTGGATTATTTAATGCCAAAGCCATCTTTGTAGAAAAACAATATTGGCACTATTTAACCCATAACTGACGGGTTTAGGGGATTCAAACCTTTACCAAGGGAATTAGTCCGAAACTGAGCGTAAGAGCGGGGCTGGATTTAGAACAGGGCGATAAAGATAGATTGATCGATTGAAATGAAAAAAAAAACAAAAAAACTGAGATCGTTTACAGTAGAATTAGATAGACATGTTAAATATTGACCTTTGACAGCATGTTCGTTATAGATTTCTAAACAGGATATCGCACCTGTGTCTAAGGATAAACAACGGTACAGCGGAAATAAATTACGTAAATTGAGATCCAGAAGGAAATATGTGGGCGTTGAAAATATTATACCGGATGTGCCAATATACATGGGACCCATATGGCAGTTAAGAACTCTCCTAATAGTAATGTGTTCTTTTTTGTTTTAGATTTGAAAATAGCATACGATAACCACTATAATTTCTTGATCACGATGCCTTGGACAAGAGAGAAATATTTTGCGTCACTTCTTATTTGAAGACAAAATCATTAAAAACTATGCAAGCAAGATTTCGCAGGAAGTTTAACTTTAACCCTTATCCCCAGAAAAGTCAGATTTCTCGTTGGGTACGGAAATTTCAAGCCACATGATCAGTAAACAACCACAAGAAGAAGGCAAAAAATCCTAGACCTAGCATGAAGTTGACAGCAAGATGTCTTGACGATGTGGATGCGGTGAGAGATTATGTCGGAAGGAGAACGAAAAAAGACCCATCCGAAGACGTTCCCAAATCTTCGTCTTTCACGTGCACTGTTGGATGAAGTCAATCAATTTCTCCCCCTGTCATCTGGTTTTACCTTTCTGAAGTGAAATGATTGCTTTTTTTTAGACTCAGATGAAAGATAACTCGATGCATTATGAATTATCTTATTAATGGGTTTTATCTATTTTGAGATTCTCGGTATAATGACAAGAGATTCGCAGTCGACACGCAGACAGACGCAGATTGGGACAGGCAGTCAGTCAAGAGAAGCGGACAGAAGGGACTCTGTCAAAGAAGTACCAAAAGGGGCTCTGAATATAGATCTATCACAATGTGGTGTAAATATGAATATGTGTATCCGCACGGTGTCAATGATAGCAGTCCTTCGTCTCTCTATCGCTTTCTTTCACATGCAGACCTTTTGACTCTTTCGTGACAATAAAGAAGAAAGATATATTTTTATAAACAAATATATTATGGTCTCATTCCTTCCTTCATTATGATACACAGCAGATTTTCTTCCTGTATTCCTTCACTATTTTTACTCAGATCAACATATATTCACTTATTAATTCTTTTGCATCTTTCTGTCTTCTTTTCTGAATAACTTATTCTTTTTAGTTTCGTTCCCTTCTTCTGTTTTTCTTTCTTCGTTTCTCATTTATTCATTCATTCTTTTACTTTTTTTTGTTCCATTTTTTCTGTTACTGTCATTCATTCATTCTTCTTCTTTCATTCATTCTTTTCCCATTTTCTTTCTTTCTTTCTTTCTTTCTTTCTTTCTTTCCCTTCGCTTTTCATTCAGATCAACTTATTTGCACTTATTTATTTTTTCAGATTTTCTTCTTTTTTTTTCTTTTTCGCTTTCTCTATTCTCTTTTTTCTTCCTTGTTATTTTTACTAATTCACTCATTCTTGTTTTTCTCATTTATTATTCTTTCTTTTCATTTCTTCTTTCTCATCCTTTTCTTTTTTTTCTTTATTCAATCCTCATTCTTTCTCTCACATTTCATTTTTAGCTAGTTTCATTCATTCATTCATTCATTCTCCTTGCCTTCATTCTACCCTCTCCGCAAATTGCCGTCTCATGAAAGCAAACCTTTCGCACCTCTTTCCAAAGTGAATGGATTATTTATTTATCTCATTACTTGCCAGACTTTCTAATCGATAATAACAATTGTTGAGTCACACCTGAATTTTTCTTTTTCTTTTTTTAGCCTTCGTATACTTCTAAGCAAGCAGAAAAGTGTGAAAATCGATCGACCTATCAAACAATTTCCAATCTCACCTTCACCTGTACACGAAGTCAAACACACATCTTCACCTGCTGAAATCTGCAACATATTCAATCCAACAGTCGAGAGATAGCTGCACCTGTAATGCAACCAATTTTTAACTAAGTAATAAAAAAAACTGGATATTTCTTAAAGTTATAAAAAATACATTAACAGTCAAAATTTTCATTTATTCAAATGACTAACGTATGTAGTTACACAGCAAATATTACAAGCATATCTAGAAATACAATGGAAATTGTTTTACTTCTGGAATTCATTGACGACCTATATATAAGGCAGCTTATTCCATCGGGAGAAAATTTTTTTTTTAATGGCTTAGTCATCTACAATAGACAGACAGATAAAAAAAATAAAAAGGAGGCCAAGTCGATTTGGGTTGTAGAATACACTGACTGTGCCTCTGCAGAGAGGTAAGACTCCTCCAACGAATGTCCTGAATATGATTTTAAATCCCCTGATGGCAAGGGTCAAATCAGTGGAGATCTTGTTAATATAGAGTATGTGTTTATTGCCATCACTCCCAGGTCCACTCTGGCTTGGAGTGGTAACACTTGATAGGGTCCCACCTAGGTTCAAATAGAACTGTTTGACATTCAAACCGAGTACAAATAAATGGCTTATACTAAATTGCATTGTTTGAAATAGAAATGTTTGATAATTTTATTGCATATAAACAAATGACTGATATTTAATTGAAGTGTTAGTAATACATGGCAATATTTGGAGCAAATTGGTTGTGTGCAAACAAATTAGAGTAAATAGAAATATTCATGTTAGATAGAAAGAAATACTTGAAACCATTTAACTGTGTACAAAAGAAAGAGCTCGTGTATCTACAAAATATGTTTACTTAACATTCAATATATCAAAAATAAGATTTGGACTTAAAAAATCAAGAATGGTTAACATGCCATAAAACCTAACCAAACTGCAAACTGAAAAAAAGGAAAAAGGTAAAGGTATTAGGTACTTGGTAAAAAGTATCAAATACCTGGTAAAAAGTACCAGATACCAGGTAAAAGTAAAAGATAGTAGATAAAAGATAGGTAAGAGTAATAATAGGTAATATGTACAACGCAAAATAAAATGAAAATCTTTACTAATGTAATCGTTAGGTTGTGAGTGGAGCGAAACTGTCGCGAACTAACCAAAGCGCATGTTGGGCTAAGTGTAATGCCACTCTAACTTGATAATTGCCGTTGATTTATCTTAAAATATAATAGGTTGAATTTATAAAATAGATAAGACAAAAATATAGTCCATGACATATACTAGCAAAATATGCATTCTTCGTCAGGCACAGTTATTGAAATTTCAAAGTAGAGAAATATTATATTGAATCGGAAAGCTGCCCAGTACGGCTTAGGCTGTAGAATCCTCCGTGTGCATCTCTACAGAAGGATAAGAAATTTTAACAAGTGTCCTGTTATGACACTCAACCATCTGATGGTGAGGCTTCATCAAGGAGATTTGGAAAATGTGGAGACCCCCTTCATTAGTCCCGGAGTGGTAACACCTGTTAGAGTTTCATCTATGGGTTTAATAAAAATATTCAATCATTTTCTTTACCATTTAACAGCGTGCAAATAAATGACCGTTAAATTAAATTATAAATATTACATAGCAATACTTGGAACCATTCAACTGTATGTGAACAGATGAATGTTAAATTAAATTATAAGTATTACATAGCAATACTTAGAACCATTCAACTGTATGTGAACAGATGACTGTCAAATTAAATTATAAGTATTAGATAGCAATATATGGAACCATATAACTGTGCATATATAACTGTTAGTGTTGGATAGAAATCTATGAAACTATTTTACTATCTTCAAACAAATGAGTTCTGGTTCATTTAGAAATTATTACCAACAAACAATTCGTATACAAATCATATATTATTAATATATATGTATAAAGAGGATTTGGTATTAAATAACCTACTAGGGTTGATATGCCATAAAACACAACTAAACCAAATCATATGTATTCAATATATATGCAGAAAGAGGATTTGGCATTAAATAACCTACAATGGTTGATATGCCATAAAACCCAACCAAACCAAATCATATATATTTAATATATATGTATAAACAAGAATTGATATTTTATAACCTACAATGGTTGATATGCCATAAAACACAACCAAACTAAATCTTATATATTTAATATATATGTATAAAGAGGATTTGGCATTAAATAACCTACAATGGTCTATTTGCGATAAAACCCAACCAAATCAAATCCTATATATTTAATTAATATTTTTTATGTATAAAGAGGATTTGGCATTAAATAACCTACTAAGGTTGATATGCCATAAAAAACAACCAAACCAAATCCTATATATTTAATATATATGTATAAACAGGAATTGACATTTAATAATTTACTAGGGTTGATATGCCATAAAACACAACCAACCAATCAACCAATCAACATGAATTACAAAGATTGGCTTGGTTTGGTTTGCTTGGATTTCATGGCATATCAACCATTGTTACTTATTTAAGGCCAAATCCCGATTTTACAAATACATTAGATATATGATTTGTAAACACATTTTGTCGATACACACAGTTAAACGATCAAATAGTTCTATTTCTTAGGATTCAATTCAGCATAAGTAAATGGTTCCAAGTATTGTTATGTATCACCAACAATTCAATTAAACATCAGTCATTTGTTTATACACAGTTAAATGATCAAACACTTCTATTTCAAACAATTCAATCTAGCATATGTCATTTATTTGCTCTTAGTTTGAGTTTCAAACAGTTCTGTTTGACTCATAAATAGGACCCTTTCAGGTGCTATTACCCCAGACCAGAGTGGACCAAGGAGCGATGATAATGAAGGGGTGCTCCGAATTCCCTAAACCTCCAGCATTACTGGAACCTCACCATTAGATTGTTTCGTGTCATACGGTGAGGTGGGGTCTTGTCCTTCTGCAGAAATGCAGTCGCTGTATTCTACAGCCCCAGCCGACTGGACTAAATTAGAAAGTCTAACGAAACTAAATAATAACGAATATAAAAAAATCACGCTTATTTTTATTTCATTTTGATTGATTTCTATATAAAATTATACATAGAATTTGAATACTTTTGAGAATAAAATAATAATAGAAATCAATAACACCAAGTTATTATTTAATTGACCCGATTTTATTAAGACCAGTATGCAAATTAGCCACACCATATACGATTTAAACGTATTTTTCTTAGTTATATATAACACACATTGCAGAGCATATATCTCGATTCGTGCGTGGCTCCCCCAAAATAAAGACACTTTGTGTCATATTCAACCTGGTGGGAGTGTAGATAAATATCTATACACATATTGCAGGATTCGAAGCACATTGAAAATCTTACTCAGGTAGACTTTGATTGAGACATCGTAAATAAATAAGATGCTAATCAAGATTATTATATTATTTTATAAACAATATGATTATTTAATTATCATTAAAAAATATAACGTAAATAACTAAGGGAATTGCGACGTCGGTGGTGACGTAGTTTCGGTTACAGATAGCCACACATCATCTCTATTATGACAAGATAGTGGCATAGTAAATACTAAAACCAAACTTGACGTTAAAATATCACTTGTAAAAGAATTACGAACGATTTTTCTCTAGAAATATATGGCAAATGAATCTAATATAAAAATCCACAGCAAAATCTAACAAGTAGGATTTATTTAATAAAGATGTCTGGGTCAAATAGATCAGTTTAAAAATTGTTCGTATGAGATAGGAATGCTTGAGGCAGTATTACTGTTTGGAATTTCTTTGTATTAAGAATTGTCTGATTGGCTGTTGCAAAATTATAAGTGATAGAGCCATTTCTGTGGTCTTTTGTCTTGCGTGGATGCGCAGTTTAGCTGCCCGGATGCAAGTTGGAGTATGATCAATACCAACTGGGTGATTTGGGCGAGGGGGTCTGATGTTGCAAGACCCGAAAAACCCCGTGAACCCAAGGGAAACATCACTGATGACCATCCCGATACATTAATGAAGATATATGATATAAGTAAGTATGAAGCTATAATAATTCACAAAGGATTATTATTATTATCATTATTCAGTTGAAGCCACATAATTGCTTGCTAATTATTAGTGTTAGATAGAAATACTTGAAAGCATATTATTGTGCGAACAAATGAGTATCATTAAATAGAAATAGTTACTTTAAACCATTTAATCATGTATTAAATAGAAGTTAGAAGTTAGACTGCATCTTTAAAATAGCCCGGGATCGATGTAGCGAACAATTGATCATGTTACATAGCCATATACACGAATATAGCCATGTGCGAAATGGGTGAAATGGATATCGAATGTTGATAACGATAGAATATATAAAGAAGATAGGAATCTCGAAATTCGAAAACACGTAAACTTGTTGTTCGGGTACGAAACCTTTTTATTAACTTAAAGGTTTCGACATAAGGAGGAGAGACACAATCTTCTATGCTGTCTTATTCATTTGGCCCCCATCTAGAGCGGTCTCCATAGGGCGCAAGTTCGCCTCGTGTCTGCGAGCTCCAAAAGTCGAACCTCCTCGTTTGGCGTCAAGTACTCAACTCTCTAACTTTCTTCAAATTCTCACACCAAAACTCCGCGCGCTTTCAGTGCGTGACGTCACCCGCGTTCTGTCACCCCATTTCGTCTCGGACTATTGTGACATCTGAGTGACATGTCCACTCTGTGCACGCTCACGCGTTACTACCTGCATCAAAGTCGTACCTAACTAACCCATGTGCTGAGCCGAAAAGTTCTCAGTCTAACTAAACCCAAAGGCATGAACCGAAACCCCTCGGCTATTATATTACAATCATTTCTATCTACGGTGTGATGACTATTTCCCGGCACGTACGGCTGGTTATGGTTTGGTTATCAACCATTGATGGCAATTTAATGTTAAATCCTGTTAATACATGTATTTGTTATATATGATTTTTAAGTAAAATAGTTTGTAGATAACTTTTTTCAACGAGTTCAAGCTTATTTTTTACGCACAGTTAAATAGTTTTTAGTATTGCTATTTATTGTTTGCACATAGTTAAATGATTTCACGGTTAGTTAAGATTAATTTGTTGAATGACATATCAAACATTGATGGCTACTTAATGCCAAATCAAGTTTATATATATGTCTCTCTCTCTCTCTCTCTCTCTCTCTCTCTCTCTCTCTCTCTCTCTCTCTCTCAATATATATATATTTGTGTGTGTGTGGAGAAATAGTAGATTCTGATAAATCAGACAAGAGGATAAAAATAAGTGAAAAAGTGAATAAATCAAACACTTTCAACAGGTTTAGTAATAATATGTCTTTCTCTATTCAAGGATGTTCTTCCTTAAATAAAGAATGAAATATTACTACTTAACCCGTTGTAAGTAAGTAAAGTTAGCGACCATAGTCGAGGGTGACCCGAAGGCTCCCTTTTCGATAGCTTACTACACCAAGGTGTAGGGGAGGGCGCTACTCCTTTCCCTGGATTTCTCCACTTTACCCTTGTTCCGTACCTTATAATGCTGAGTGTTAAGCAAGGAGGCATCAAGTACCATTTTTTGAGTCTTTGGTATGACTCGACCTGGGATTGAACCCAGGTCTCCCGGGCCATTGGCGAACACTCTAACCGCTAGGCCAATTTGATTTATTCACTTTTCTACTTGAGTAGAGTGTTCGCCAATGGTCCTGGAGACCAGGGTTCTATCCCAGGTCGAGTGATACCAAAAACTCAAAAAATATTACCTGATGCCATTTTGCTTAACACTCAGCATTATAAGGTAAGGATCAAGGGTAAAGTGGAGCAACCCAGGGAAGGAAGAAGCACCCTCTACTCCACCTATAGAAAAAAGAGCCTTCTGTTCACCCTCGACTAAGGTCATCAACTTTACTTTTTTAATATATTATATTATATTATATTTGAATGAATTGTTTGTTGGTAACTTTACTTCTACACAAGTTATAACTCATTTCTTCGAACACAATGAAATGTTGTCCAGTCGGCTGGGGCTGTAGAATACACTGATTGCACCTCTGCAGAGGGATAAGACGCCCTCCCAACGAGTGTGCAGGATATAACACTAAACACTCTGATGGTGAGGTTCCAGCAGTGCTGGAGCTTTGGGGAATGCGGAGTACCTCTTTATTGCCATTGCTCCCAGGTCCACTCTGGTCCGGAGTGGTAGCACCTGATAGGGCCCTATCTATGGGTTAAATAGAACTAACTGCATACTAATGCTAAACTGAATTGTTTGAGTAAACTGAATAGCTTGAAATAAAAATGTTTTTGACAATTAAACCGTACTTACATTTAAACTGCGTGCTTATGCTTAACTGAATTATTTGAAATAGAACTGTTTTTCGACATTAAATCTGTATTTACACTTAACTGAATTGTTACATATAACTGCTTGAATAGTCTGAAATAAATGTTTTTGACCATTAAACTGTGTACTGAATTGTTTTAAAAAGAACAGATTATTTACATAAAAACGGATTTGGCGTTAAATAACCTTCAAAGGTTGATATGCCATAAAAGACAATAAACCAACCAACACAATGAAATGGTTTCAAGTATAACGGTTCATTGTTTGCGCACAATTAAATGTTTTTGTTTTGTTATTTAACACTAACAATTCTATGTCATATCAATCATTTGTTTACACACAGTTCAATGGTTTCAAGTATAGTAACAATAAAATAATTCTATTTGACCGATGGAAGGGACCCTAACAGGTTCAATCATTCCAAATCAGAGTGGACCAAGGAATAATGGCAATGAATAGTACTCCACATTCCCCAAAGAGCAAGAACTGGAGCTTCACCATCAGATTGTTTCGAGTCGTATCAGGACACTCGCTAGGGATGGGGTCTTACCTCTCTAAAGAGATGCAGTCGGCATATTCTCCAGCCTCAGACGATCGAGTGGAAAAACAAGGGAACAAAATGGCAACGTAACATGTGTATTAGCGTTAGACAAGAACACTTAAAACCATACACCTGTGTGTAAATTATTAGTATTTGATAGGAATACTTGATGCCATATAATTTTAAATTATTCATATCAAGAATAACTATTCGATGCTATGATTGCTTAGTTGGTTGGTTGTTTTTTGTATGTCATATTAACTCTTGTAAATTATGTATATAACATTTTTAAACGAACCAAAGCTCATTTGTTTGTATGCAGTTAAATAGTTTCTATTATCTTTATTTAACACGAATAATTCTGTTTACTATTAATTATTTTTTGCAAAGAGTTAATTGGTTTTAATTACTGCTATGTGGAACAAACAATTCAATCTAACTGCAATGTTTGCATAGAGTTAAATAGATATACATATATGATTTATGGGTGAATAGTTTGTAGGTAATTTTATTTTTTTTAAAATTGAGACCTAATTTGTTTCCACACAATTAAGTACTGCTATTATTTGCACACCGTTAAATGGTTTCATATATTGCTAACACTAATTATTCTATTTAATATTAATCTTTTATTTGAACATAGAGAAGTAGTTACAAGTTTTGCGATTTAATACCAATAATTTAATTTAGGCCCGTGGTGTAATGGTTATCATCATAGGAAATGGACACGGTGACAGGAGTTCAAATCCTGGACGAGACTGATTGCATTTCACATAGTACTAATACCCTATGGAAAGGTATGAATCCAATTATTCTCCCTCCAGCTATGGGTAAATAGTAGGGCATACTAGGTATTGTAGCAACTTGTCTAGGAGAAGGAAAACTCTGAATTGAAACCTGTTAAACTCCGCTTAAAAATTGACCTTGTGTCATATCCTGCCCGAGCGGAGGGGTTGGTAAATATGATAATTCATTTTAGGCACACAGCTAAAGTGTTTCAAGTATTTCACACTTATAGATTTACTTGTGCATAGTTAAATGGTTCCACGTTTTGCTATATTGAAACAATATTTCAGCTGAAAGTTTTCAAGTATTGCTATGCAATATTAATAATTGTTTTTCAACATTATTTATGGTAAAAACAAATAATTGCTATTATTTGCACACCGTTAAATGGACCCGGCGACACGAGTAGATAACTTTTTTAAACGAGTTCAAGCTTATTTTTTACGCACAGTTAAATAGTTTCTAGTATTGCTATTGTTTGCACATAGTTAAATGATTTCACAGTTAGTTAAGGTTAATTTGTTGAATGATATATCAAACAACTGGCTCAACGACACGCTGTGGTAGATGACCATATACAGTACTGATCATAAATATTTGAACAAATAGATAATTTACTTTAAGTAACTATGTGCATATCTATCTATCTATATATCTATCTGACTCTGTCTGTCTGCTTGTATTTTAGAATATATAAAAGTATGTAACACTCACAATTTAATTTAAAAGTCATTTGTTTGCTGGCAGTTAAACAGTCAAACAGATCCGTTTGAACCATAGATGGGACCATGTTAGATACTACCACTCTGGGTCAGAGTGAACCAGGGAGTAATGGAAACGAAGGGGCTCTCCACATTCCCTAAAGCTCCAGGAGTGGATCTTTTCCATCACATAGTTTAGTATCATATGCAAGACACTCGTTGTGTGGAGGGTGTCTTACCCATCTGGAGAGACGCAGTTGGTGTATTCTACAGGCTCTGCAAACTAAACTGTAAAATTGTTTACAAAGGATTATTATTTGTTACTCAAAACAATAGAAACAAACGACAATTATTAGATTGAAATAATTACCTGAAACTTTATAAAAGTAAAGTTGGTGACCTTAGTCGAGGGCGACCCGAAGGCTCCCTTTTCAATAGCTACTACACTGAGGTGTAGTGGAGGGCGCTACTCCTTTACCTGGATTGCTCCACTTTACCCTTGATATGTACCTTATATTGCTGAGTGTTAAGCAAGGAGGAATCAAGTACCATTTGTAAAGTCTTTGGTATGGACCATTGGCGAACACTCTACCCATTTGTCCAATGAACTGGTATGTATAATTATTCTTATTTGATAGGAATACTTGATGTTATACAGCTGTGCAAGAAACTCTTAAGACACAATTACGTAAAAATATGTATAAATTTACCCAACACCTCTTCACAAGTAGGATGTGACTCAAGGTCAATTTTTTAGCGGAATTTAACAGGTTTAAATTCAGTCGTTTCTCTCTCCTAGATATGTTGTCTAACCAAGGTTAAAAAAATCCAGTCTTCCCTACTATTTATCCGTAGCTAGAGGGAGAATAATTGGATTCGTACTTTTTCCCCAAGGGTATTCGTGCTATGGATGAAATGCAATCAGCCTCCTCGGGGATTTGAACTTGTGACGCTGAGTCCATTTCCGATAACGGTAACGATAACCTACATAAAAAAAATATTATAAATGTACAATAAATGTATTTCCTTAATCTTTAGGCCTTAACTAACTCTAGACGGGTTGACATGCCATTGAAATCAATCAATCAATCAATCCAAGAAATTTAAAATGTGATTTATTTATTCATTTTTATTGTTAACCTTATTTACTGTTTTTGTATTGGCGATAACTTTTTTCGAATAATTATTAAAATACCAGAAATAGTCTAGAGAACTGAACATCTTTGTATTCTTAATGTTTGGAGCACATCATTTTAGCTTATCCATTTTCTTGCCCTCGTAAGATATAACAACTGTGAAAAGAAAAAAAGAGTTTTCTCTTTTTGCTCTCAAATTATACACAGGACATTTTTTCATGAGTAGTATATTCCATCCTAATGCCAAATGAATCATACGAAGACTTGAGCGGATCAAATATAGAATAGACAGACACAAAGTGTCTATCCTATTTAATTAAACATTTTAAAAGAGAAAATGCTAATTTTGTGTGTGTGTGTGTGTGTGTGTGAGAGAGAGAGAGAGAGAGAGAGAGAGAGAGAGAGAGAGAGAGAGAGATTTATAATTCTTTATGGCCCAGTCGGCTGGATCTGTAGAATATATCGACCGCATCTATGCAGAGGGGTAAGACACCCCACTCCCATTCCGCTAACGAGTGTCCTGGATCTGATACGAAAAAATCTAAAGGTGAGTTTGCAGTAATGCCTGAGCTTTAGGGAATGATGAGTACCCCTTCATTGCCATCGCTCCCGGGTCCGCTCTGACCGGAATGGCAGCACATGAAAGGGTCCTATCTATGGGTCAAATAGAACTTTTTGACATTTGACAGTGTGCAAGCAAATGACTTATGCTAAATTGTATTGTTTAAAATAGAACTGTTTGATCGTTTATCATGTATAAACAAATGACTGATGTTTAAATGAATTGTTAATGATACATAGCAATACTTGAAACCATTTAACTGTGTGCAAAAGAATGAGCTGAGATCATCAGTACTGATTTCGTTTAAAATGTTATCAACAAAATGTATTTACAAATTATGCAGATTAAATATAATGTATAAAGAAGATTCGGCATGAAATAACCTCAAATAGTTGATATGCCATAAAACCAAACCAAACCAAACCAAAATTCTTTTTTATTCAAAATTTAGTGTTTACTTAATTTGTTCGTATACTTTATGCTGTTATGTGCACCTGCTGAGGACTGGAGAATCGATCGGCTGAAATGCTGTGTTAACAGCATCAAAATTACAAGGAGGTTAAGTTCTCTGGTTAATTAAACTTACACTACCTGCTGCTACTAAGTTGTAACTCATTAAAATACTGAATAGGCTATTCGTTTCACATCTATTCTTTGGATTGTAATTCATTTAACTTAACTTAGTCAGGCACATGGGTCTCTGTTTGCTTGCAATACTTGCCATTATTAAGTGGTCCCTCATCTAAGTACCGAACAGGCTCCTCGTTGCTTCACTTCTTCTATTCTTTTTTTTTAATCTATAAAATAGGGTTTTAATTTTCTTTTCACTCTCGTTTGATTTGAGGAAATGTTTTAAAACTATGAGCTTAAAACCTTAGATTTCCTGTTAGTAAATCGAATAATATTTTTATGAGGCTTTTTAAGTCTGTACAGTTAAGAACACTAAGGTCACATACAAGCACATTGACAATTTACCCATACATTTTTACACAAAGGGACAACTTAAGATTAGTTTAACCTGGCACGAGTCTTCAGCTGTGGTGTATATATTAGGAGCGAAACTCATTATATTAGTGAATTGATTTTCAAGACCTACTGGCTCAAGAACACGCTGTGGTAGTTGGCCATATACAGTACTGATCATAAATATCTAAACAAATAGATAATTTACTTTAAGTCACTATGTGCATATCTATCTATCTCTCTATCTATCTAACTCTGTCTCTCTGCCTGTATTTTAGAATATATATATCTATTTATATACAGAATTTAAGTATGTAGTAAAAATTGTCCCGCTTGTTTTCCCGCCTACACGTCAAATCAAAAGATTTTTTACACAAATTAAAGGGTAGATGCGTCTATTTCCTAATGATGTGAACAACACTATATCACACTTTTTAAAGAAATGATTGTATAACAATATATATATATATATATATATATATATATATATATTAAGCGATCATTAATAAAATTTGTCATATTTTAGGTTATTTAGAAAATAATGGCATATTCTACATTTAAATATGTGATAGAATCGACAATTATTTTCCCAAAAGCTCATATATATAGAACAAAAGGAGAAAGGGAGAAAGGAGAAAGCGAGTGAGAGGAAAACAAAGGAAAAAGGGAGAGAAAGGTGGCAAATATATAGATAGATAGAGAAGGAGAGTAAAGAGAAAGAATGAGAGAAAGAGAGAGGGAAAGTGGGGAAGTGAGAGGAAAGCTGGAGAAGAAAGAAAGAAAGAAAGAAAGAAAGAAACTCTCTTTCTACGCATGTACACCGAAATTTTGAAAATTAACGACGACAACGTTACTAAGGTGATTTCCTTTATGCCGCTGAAAACGAAGATTTTTATAGAATTAACCATCTGCTCTTACGACTTGCTTTCAAGTAATATTTAAAGCTCCGGTCCCCGTTAGATCATTGAAGTTAAGCAGCGATGATCCTGCTCATTACTGAGATGGGGAATTGCTTAAAAACAGCCAAACTAAATCTAAATAAATTCTAACAATCAATTACAGTTGGAAAATTGTGCCGTGCCTTTGGCCGATGATAATCACCATGCCACGTCACGTAGCCTCCGTTATTTAGACAAAGGAAGGAACTACAGATAGCTTCTTCTAATTTGTAGCACTTCAGCTTAATAATCAATTGTAAGAAATATTTTTTGATTTAATAGTCCATGGTAACTTTCATATAATAGTTCAAATGAATTTTTTTCTGTAAATCCGGCCTCAAGTTTTCTTATTTTCATGTATATTCTTCAGGTATTGCAAAGGTTTCATTTATCTCTGCCTCCCATCGAGCAGGATTTGAATGGGATATCGAGCACGAGCCGAAACTCATACACAGATGGACTATATTGGTCATAGGATCACTTGGTGCAATGCGGACTATGCTAGCCTTTGCTAAGTCTCCCGGCATTTATGGCAGGTGACTTTGCTGGTCATATATTCATCAGACCAGGTGATAGTGCAATGTAAATCTATCCTCGTCATTGATACGCCACCCGACACGTATGTCAGGTGGCCCAGCCAAGGCCAGGTACCATCGGAGCCTGTTTCATGGCCAGGTAAATAAGGTATAATTAACCACACTTGGTGTAATGATAGAGGCACTCATGGAGTACCGGTTATAGTCGGTTTTAGTCGTAGGAAGTGGACTCGTCTATCTGAGTTAAAATACTGTAACCGTCAGTGTGTATTTCACACACGCTTTGTAAAGGTATGAATGGAATTATTCTCTCTCCAGCTATGGCTTAATAGTTGGGCAGACTGTGCCAATTAACTCTGGTATGGCAACTTATCTGGGAGAAGGAACATTTGGGCGTGCAAAAGCAGGGTGACCAGCTGGAACCTACATACAGCAGCTCTCTGAGGATACGGGATGTAGCCCTGAGGACCTGCCAGAAGCGATGAATGATAGGGAGGAGTGGCGAGATAGTGTCAGGGATATCCGTGGCACAACAAGATGATGATGATGATGATGATTAACAAAAATTTGATTTAAAAATTAAGTCTCAGATGGTGTAAAACAAATGCTGAAAAAATTGTTTGTTACTCATCATTTTACAATAGGAACCCTTAAATATCTGGTGGGGTTATTGATAACGAGCTGGTCTGCAACCTCGTAGTAAGCTAGATCGAATTTCAGTTGTAGTATTAAGTTTACTTTCGGGTTTGGTTTGATTTAGTTTGTTTCTACAGTCTATCAACTATTGAAGGTTATTTAATGCCAAATCCTGTTTATACATAAATTAGATATATGCTTTGGGAATACATTTGTCTATAACATTTTTAGCCTAACAGGCTGGGGTTGTAGAATACACCGACAGAATCTCTGCAGAGGTTTAAGACCGCCCCTCCATTGAGTATCTGAATAATGACATTAAACAATCTGAGGGTGAGGCTCCAACCTTAAAGATTTGAGTAATGCGGTGTACCTTTTCATTACCATTGCTCCCAGATCCACACTGATCGGAGTAGTAGCACCTGATAGGGTCTTATCGACGGGCCAAATAAAAGAAACGGTGTGCAAACAAATGACTGATGTTAAATTGTGACTGTTATATAATAATACTTTAAACCATAATACTATGTGTGAAAAAGGCGCGTTTAAGAATGTTTTCTACAAAATGTTTACTTATCATATCTATAGTCATCCACAGACAGATCTGTTTTGTTCTATTAGAACTCATCAGTGTGGCTAGACAGTATCTCCCCGTAGCTGGTATCGAAACCCGGTTGACTCAAACGCTAAGACAAAGCTTCTAACCATTTAGCCACGAGGACATATTAAACGGTTATGAATCACAATTACTATTGTTTACATACATCCGTTCAACGGCCGCCGAGATCTCAATTCAAATACGAAGAGACTTGCAAAGGCGCTAATGGCAACACGATTACTTCTTCGCTAGAGAACTCGACCCTACGGGGGTAGGGGAGTATATATATAATATATATATAATATATCTATATATACAATATATATATATAATATATCTAATATATATGTATAAAGAGGAATTGGCATTAAATAACCTACTATTGTACCATAGGACCAACGTTTTGTGCTGTAAAAAAAGAAGTTCGCAGAAAAAGAAATACTCAAACTCGAAGGTAAGGGAAGAAAATATAGCAGTGGTTTTTATTAAGCTATGATCACTGCGCCAGAGTTGATCTGGGAGCGATGGCAATGAAGAGGTACTCTATATTCCCCAAAGTACTGGAGCCTCACCATTAGGTTGTTTAGTGTCATATCCATGACATTTCATATAGCACTAATGCCTTCGGGAAAGGTATGAATCCAATTATTCTCCCTCCAGCTGTGGGTAAATAGTAGGGCAGATCAGGTTCTTCAGCCTTGGTGAGGCAACTAGTCTGGCAGAAGGAAAACTCTGAATTGAAACCTGTTAAACTCCGCTTAAAAATTGACCTTGTGTCATATCCTGCCCGAGCGGAGGAACTGGTAAAGATGAGTGTCATATCCATGACACTCGTTGAGGGAGGGGTTCTGACCCCATTGCAGATATGTTGTCAGCCCCGGCCGACTGATACTCTTGGGAAAGGTCGGAACCCCATTTATCCAACCCCTACTTATGAGTTCAATAGCACCAGTATTGTTTCCCCACAAGGATGGATATGATATCAAATAACCCACGTAGGTTGATATGACTTTAAACAAAGAAACCAAACTAAATTAAACCCTAATTATCTTCACAGTCTCTCTGTCTGGCTGAGTTTTTGATAACTAGACTAGATTTTGAAATAATGCTGGTATTTGTCAAACATCTAACCAACCGGACAATTGCACAAGGGCTTTTTAAGGTGGGTCCGGGCGCAGGGTCAAAACCCACACATTTTTTTTCTTCTTTGCTAAAATCAATTCTAAATAATCTGAGAATTCTTTAAGAATATTTCTAACACAAACTTCCGTTACCATGGTTAGCTACATTTTTCTTTCGCCTTCAACGGTAATGTTTTTTCGCATTTTTGTTTTTCTTTTCTTATTTCACTTTACTTTTTAAAAACCTGTAAGCATCTCGATAAAACACTAAGAAAATTTCAAAAACATTCGCGAAACGTTGAACCAAATTCTGTTACTTACAGCAAATTCATTTGTTTGTTGAGAATTCCTTTTTGGCCTATTGTTTAGCATTGGCAAAATTTGTTTAAGAATTGTTTTTGTTATTCTAAAAGTCTTTTTTTTTTTCTTTTAAGACAAAAACGTGGCCAGGTGACATTGTGTCAATGCTAAGTTATCCTTTGGAAGTTGAAGAAAACAACTTTGTTTTAATATCAACAGATAAAAATCCCACTTGAAAAAAAAATGAAAGTGTTGGGTATCACCCACCTTTCTCCACACAATGAACTAGTCTATCTGCCATATATAGCAGTAGCTACTATTACCAGGGCAGACTAGAAGGTGAAGAGCAGCTTCTTATAGGAATAGTATTAGAGCGTTGGAGACTAGAGATAGCACTAGATCACCTGACTTGCTACCGTAATAACGGAAGCCAATACTATCTTTGGACTATGTTCTTGTCTACTAATAGTCTTTCTATTGTATCCTTTTTCCTGTGAATATTTCTCTATTTCCTCTCATATCGTGGTTTGTCCTTTATTTAATATTACAAGCGTTCACTAACCAGAACGCAACAGAAAGGAAGATAAAAGACTATTCTCAGATTGATATTCTTAATAAAGTTTTATTTCTCAAATATACTCAAATGAATCTTAGTATCATATTTTTGAAACTCCTATAAAACCATCAAACAGTTTTTTTATGTTTTTAGATCTATTATTAGTTCTACAAAAAAATTTGTTTTTGTTTTTTTTACAGATATCATCAGAAGAAATCAACCAAATTTATCAAAATGGCAGATATATCAGACTTTTCATCATCATCATCATCATCATATCATGCTGGTAGCACGGATATCCCTGACCCTCCCTCGCCACTCCTCCCTATCGTTCATCGCCCTAGGTAGGTCTTCAGGACAACATCCTGTATCCTCACATAGCTGCTGAATGTACGTTCGAGCTGGTCGCCCTGCTTTTGCGTGGCCATGTGTGGGGATCCATAAGAGTACATCTCTTATGAGTTCATCTCTGCTTCTCCAGCAGTGTCCTGCATGTCTGGTTCGTCTAACTTGAATAGTTTTCGTGATAGGGGGCAGGTGGCCGTACAGTTGGTGTCTTGTGGGGTGTTGCTGCCAGGACTTGTTCAGGATTGCACGCAGCATTCTTGTGTAATTGCCATTTAGTTTCTTCTCCAGCCGTTTTGTTAGCGTCCATGTAGTGCATCCATATAGCAGTATCGATGTGACCGCTGCCTGGAAGAAACTGCGTTTCATTTTATCGGTTAGGTCTGATTTTTAAAGAGTTCAAATTGTTAGTGCTCGTATGGCGATTGCTAGTGTAACAAAAACTGCTGAATTATTTGGTGCAGCAAGGAGTACCGTCTCGAAAGAAGGGACAGCATTTGAGAAAGAGGGAAAAACCTCTTTACTGAAGTAAAACTCTCGAAGAAAGCGAAAGCTGTCTGATAGGGACCGTTGGACTCTTACGCGGATTGTTAGGAAGGATTATAAGAATACATCTCCGAAAATTACAGCAGAGCTTAATGACCATCTCGAGAACTCAGTCTCCTCAAAAACTGTAAGAATGGAGCCGCAAAAAGCCGGATTCCACGGAAAGGCTGTAATCAGAAAACTATATTAAAATAAATTTGTTTGAAATTTCGAGGTGTTTCCATTATTTTGTTCAACCATATATATATATATATAATAATTTATTTCCATCTTGTTAAAAGCATTGATATAAATCTAAAAAATTCTAAAAACTCTAAAAAATTAACAGGACTTCTTCAGATCAAACAAGAAATGGATTAGAATATTTTTTTCCACATTTACAACCAGACTAAAAATAAACCCCCAAAATCTTATTTTTCCTATATACTGAAGCAAGCCTGAACCTTCAAATAAAAATAAGTATCAAATCATAATGGCATGTGAAACAACATTCAGTTTCATCATACTTCAAATTCAACAGAGGCAAAATTTACAGTTACAATAATACCTGTCAAAAATTTAAGCATTTATCTACATAAAAAAAAATTCAGACACATCTAATTTTAGTACATCAATTTTTCCATTTTAATATATCAATTTTTATCATTAAAATGACAAAAAATCTAAAATTAGAGTTAATTATAATCTGATAATAATTGTTACTTAAGAGTTTAGGCTTGCTTTATTTCAAAGAAGAAATAAAGTTTTTTCCCTTTTTCCTTTTTTTTTTAATCTCGTTGTAGATGTGAAAAAATATTTTAATCCTTTTCTTGTTTGATCTGAAGAAGTCTTGTTAATTTTTTTAGAGCATTGATTTATATTAATGCTTTTAACAGGATGGAAATAAATCTGTTATCTTAATATGACCGATTGTTGGTTTTTTTATAAGAAAATTATTTGGCCTGTGGATCTTATTTACATTGAGCTCTTTAACATAATTATGTGAATTATCCCCTTCTCCGGATTTACTGGATTGAAAAGTATCTTATATATATATATATATGTGTGTGTGTGTGTGTGTGTGTGTGTGTGTATTGTTCGAATTAAAAGTGAGGAGTTTGTAAATAACATTATTTTTAAACGAATCAGAATTCCTTCGTTTAAATACAGTTTCATGCTTTCAAGTATATGTATTTATTGTTTGCAGACAGTAAAATTTCAAATATTGCCATTTCAGGTTTCCTATATCGTAAATGCCTAAATAGGTTCATTTGACTCAAAAATGAAACCGTAACAGGTTCTACCACTCTGAGATAGAGTACACCAGGGAGCAATGGCAAAGAAAGGGTACTCCACATTTCTTCAAAGCTCCAGGATTGAAGCCTCACTATCTGAAGCGGTTTAGTGTCATATTTAGGACATCCTCATTGTGGAGGAAAGTCTTACCGCTTTGCTGAGGTGCAGTCTGTGTATTTCTCTGCCCCAGTCAATTGAACTGAAAAAAAGAAAAAGTCACCTTGAAAAATATCATAATGAGTAACTAATTGTTTATTAGTAATGACGTATTGAAATATGAATGAAAGAATATCTAATTTTGAAATACTCGTGCAGAGACTTTGTGGTATCTTCGTGAACAAAAATCAAAGATGGCAATGCCTTTTCATAAAAAGAAAAGAAATATCTTCTCTGATTATTACTAATTAGGCATACTGCGAATGCGTGAATTTTTTCCCTGATGAATTTGGATTTTGTCTCAAGAAAAGAAAAAGCACACAATAAAATGCTCAAGAATGAAAAGCAATGATAGAAAAAATATATATCTGAAAAAAAAAAGCATAAGATTTTTAATTGGTGATATCTTGTTTTTTGTTTTTTTTTTGTTGTTTTTTTTTTTTTTACATTCTACCAGACACTCTCTTTTTCTTTCTTTCTTTCTTTCTTTCTAAATTGCTTTCTTTTTCTTTCTTGTTTACTCGTATTCCTGATCCCTTTTTTCAGCCCAGTCGGATGGGGTTGTAGAATACGCCGACTGCATGTTTGCCGAGGTATAAGAACTTTCCCTCAACGAGGGTCCTGGATACAACCTTTAAGTATCTGATGTTGTGGCTGCTGTTCGGTAGCTTTGGTGAATGAGGAGTACACCATCATTGCCATTATTCTTATCCTCGCTCTGACTGGAGTAGTAGTGCCCGATAGGGTCCCAATTATGGGTCAAATAGAATTATTAAATCATACATTATCCTATTTACCCAACCCCTCCGCTCGGGCAAGATATGACACAAGGTCAATTTTTAAGCGGAGTTTAACAGGTTTCAATTCAGATTTTTCCTTCTCCTAGACTAGTTGGCTCACCAAGTCTGAAGAACCCAGTCTGTCCTACTATTTACCCATAGCTGGAGGGAGAATAATTGGATTCATACCTTTCACAAGGGTATTAGGGCTATATGAAATGCAATCAGTCTCGTCCAGGATTTGAACTCGTATCGCCGTGTCCATTTCCTACGACAATAACCATTACACCACGGGCACCTCTATTAAATCATACATTATACTTGAAAACATTTAACTGAGCGCAAAAGATTGAATAATGTTGAACAGAAATATCAATCTGAGATAGCAATACTTGAACACTTTTAGAGTCTTGGATATGGCATGAAACTGCGTCTGATGGTGATGCTTCAATCTTGGAAGTTACGAAATATGGAGTACATTTTCATTACCATTACTCTCAAATCCACTCTGGCTTAGAGTGGTAGTATTTGTCAGTGTCCCATAGAACAGTGTCAAATAGAACTGTTCAATATTTTACTAAGGATTACTTTTCATATTAATTTGAATTATTAGTATTAGATAGCAATCCTTCAAATCATTTAACTGTGTTGAAACAAATGATTAGTATTAAATTAGATAGGAATACTTGAAAAAAAAAAAAGAATAACTTATGTTCAGTATCAATACTTGAAACCATTTAACTGAATGCAAATAAAACTATTAGGGTTAGATAGCAACACTATTTGCAGACGAATCATTAATATATATTGATGATTCGTCCGCAAATATATTTAGTAGAATTATTAGTGCTAAATAGCAATACTTAAATCTATTTAACTGTGTGAAAACAGTAAATTGCAATACTGCATGCAAACATATAACGACTGAATAGAATTATTTGTGTTGGATGACAATATCTGAAACCATTTAACTGTATGCAAACAAATGCGTTCGAGCTCGTTTTAAGAAAATTGTTTTCAGACAATATATATATATATATATATATATATATATATATATAAACAGGATTTGGCTTTAGATAACCCTCAAGAACTGATATGCCGTAAAACACAACTAAATCAATCGTTGAAAAATAAATTTCCCTACAAAATATTCGCTTAAAAATAATATATGTATATTGTCATCCACCGTCAGACTGTTTCGTTGTATCACAGCTCTTCAGTGTGACTAGACGTGCAGGACGCTCCAATTTGGGATCGAAACCCATCTAAATTTACGCTAGATGTGATATCTTACTACTTCGCCATTTCGGCAACTTTCAACAGCTTGGGTGGGGGAAAGGGAATTAACGCATTTTTTAATTCGCTTTTTGTTTATTTACATTTTGAGCTATCCGATACCGGAGTGCCCAATTCGTTAGAAGACATTTGCATTATGATCTTGATAGCCGTTAATTCCTTTGCCATAGTGCTCAACCGACGGAATAGTAGCGTATGTATATATATATATATATATATATATACTCCCAGTAGTGCGAGCACTCGAGCGAGGGATTGCTGGTTGCCACATGGGCGTAAATGCAAAGCTCTTCACAGGAATTGAGCACTCCGGTAGCCGATAACGTACATGTGAATATGTACCAAAAAATTCCTTCACTTACGCAGGACAGGGGTAAGATATCCCACTGGCTTTACATCGGTTGATTTTGATCCCAGCTTGAAGCATTTCATGTGTCTCGTCTCACTGCAGAGTTGTGATGCAGCGAAACAGTTTGGCGGTGGATGACTACATATTAAGAGGATTTGACTTTAAATAACCATCAAGGGTTGATATGCCACAAAACCTAGATTTTTTAAATTTTTTTCTTTGTTAAGCATTTATACTGGGTCCGGCATAATTGATCTACTTGATCTAGTATTGCTGCCGCGTAGGCGCTAGTTGTGATGAGTGAATGCGACCTATGTCTCTGAACAGCTGCAAAAGAAATGCCATTTCTAATCCTATTATAGAGTGGAAGGGTCAGCAATATGCGTATGTCATTAAAACTAATTAAAAAAGTGCTGACTTTGTATTTTGTAACGTCCAGTGGCCGACTCGCTCTCTCTTGTGACTACTTCTTCTGGGAATACCTGAAGGCTCAATCTTTAAACGTTGCCGGCAGGTAACTAGACAAACTGAAAGATTATATTCATCCTGAAATCGCTGTAAGACCAGAGGCAATGACCTGGCGAGCGATTCAGAACTCTACCACGAGGCTTCAGGAGTGTATAGCTCGTAAAAGAAAGCAGTCAACTGAACCGGTAAACATGGATGTTTATATTTTAAAGGAATTTCGAGGCACAAGAGTGGGAGAGAGAGAAACGGGTGGGTAAATTGACAACTATCACGATCAGTATTGATGCATATATTTCAAAAAAATGTTGAAGCACAAGAGAGAGAGAGAGAGAGAAAAGGGGGAGGAGGGAGAGAAAGAGAGAGAAAAAAGAGAGAAAGAGAGAGAGAGAGAGAGAGAGAGAGAGAGAGTGTGTGTATGATAATTAATTACTGACACAGTCAATATGGATGTTTATATTTTAAGAAGATTTCGAGGCGCTAGAGATAGAGAGAGACAGACAGACAGACAGCCAGACAAAAAGAGACAAACACGCAAAGGGAGAGAGAGAGGGGAGGAGGAGAGGGAGCGATAGAGGCTGGTGGAATTGACAACAGACGATCACCGGGGATGTTTTTATTTTAAAGAAATTTCGAGACACAATAGAGAGAAAGAGAGTGCACTAGCGTGCAAGAGAGAGAAAGAGAGGATGAGAGAGAAGGAAGAGAGAGGGAGAGAGAGAAAGAGAGAGAGTAATCAAGAGAGAGAGAGAGGGAAAGAGAGAGAGAAAGTAAGTGGGAAGCAGGGAAATTGACAATTGATACAATCAACATCAATGTTTACATTCAAAAGGAATTTTGAAGGCTCCACCCAAGTTAGGAACAATTATTGCGCAAGGGTAGAAGTATGGGTTACTTAGAACATCACTCCCAAACAATGATCTGCAAGCCTATCTTTTCTACCACGAGACGATGACGCTCCCATCACCATGGGTTCTACTGTAGAGAGTGTAAAAATAAATTTAATTTTTCCAAACAATCTGACAAAATAATTTGTCGTAATTAAGAAAGGAAAAAATTTATAAATAAAAAATAAAGACGATAAAATAATTATTCAAGTTATTTCCTAAATCGAACCAAAGACTCTTAACAAAATATAAGAAATCTTCCCTAACAGGAATGGTTGACCTTGACTTTAAAGGTGACAAAATAAAATTTGGTGAGCTTTTTTTTAATGAGAGAGAGAGAAAGAGAGAGAGAGAGAGAGAGAGAGAGTATAATATATTAGACGCAACAGAATAATAAGTATTGGTTATATGGTAATAGAGACGAAACGATTAATCTCATAATAAGCGAATACCGTGGTGCCCGTGGTGTAATGGTTATCGTCGAAGGAATTAGACACGACGATACGAGTTCAAATCCTGGACGAGACTGATTGCATTTCACATAGCACTAATACCCTTGGGAAAGGTATGAATCCAATTATTCTCCCTCCAGCTATGGGTAAATAGTAGGACAGATTAGGTTCTTCAGTTTTGGTGAGGCAACTAGTCTAGGAGAAGGAAAACTCTGAATTGAAACCTGTTAAACTCCGCTTAAAAATTGACCTTGTGTCATATCCTGCCCGAGTGGAGGGGTTGGTAAATATGATAATAAGCGAATACCGTAAACTTACACAAAGGAAGAATAATACTGGACATGAGTGGATAGGGAAAATGATCCCTGGAATTGAGCAAGAAACTGAAATTTGACCATTCCAACAAATGGTATTTGCACAAACCAGAATTCGTCCTGGAGAATGAAATGCATAAAAATCTCTGGGATTTTAAGATACAAACAGATTACCTCATCCCGGCTGGAAAACAAGACCTAATGATAAGTAACAATAAAAGCGAACCTTCCGTATCGGAGACTTTGCAGTTCTAGCGAACTACAGAGTGAAAATTAAAGAAAACGAAAGAGGGATAAGAACTTACAACAGAACTAAACAAAAAACAAAAAAAAACAAGGTGACAGTGATACCAATTATAACTGGCGCGCTTGGAACGGTCTTTAAAAGATTTGTCAGTGAACTGGAATAGTATGACATCGGAGAACGAGGCGGGGCATTGCAAATTGCAGCATTTTTAAGATCAGCCATAACTCTGGTGATCCGAAGAGACTTACGGTCTCTCAATCTCCAGTAAGACGCCATCACCTAAAGCAGGTGGGAAAAAATCACATAATAAAACAAAACATGTACATATAGATGTTCAATGAACACGATTTACTGACCTCTAATCATGAAATAATCTCAGGTAGAGTGACAAAGATAAAGTGACACAAGCAAATAAACAGGATAACAACGGCTTTACACACACACACACACACACACACACACATATATATATATATATATATATATATATATATATATATATATATATTGCACAGTCGGCTGGGTCTGGAGAAAATACTGACTTCTCTGTAGAGGGGTAAGACTTCCCCAACGAGTGTCCTGATATGACACTAAACAATCTGATGGTGAGGTTCCAGTAATCCTGGAGCTTTTTGGGAATGCGGAGTATCCCTTCATTGCCATCCTCCCAGGTCCACTCTGGCCCGAAGTGGTAACACTTGATAGGGTTCTATCTATGGGTCAAATAGAACTAAACTGTGTTTTTATGTTAAACTGAGTTGTTTGAAATAGAACTGTTTTTTACTTTGAAACTGAGTACTTATGCTAAACTGAATTCTTAAAAATAAAATAGTTATATATATATATATATATATATATATATATATATATATAAACAGGTTTGATAAAATGAAATCGAATACTTGTTGTTTTGAAGTTTTTTTTTTATTTTTCTTTCAAGAGTCCTTATGTTTTTTCTTTTTTTTTTTGTTCTTTGAAGTTTCAATCTTGAAATTTGTTGATGGTTTCTCCAAAGGAGTTATTTGTATTATACCAAGTACTCGGTATAACGTAATTGTAAAGTAAAGTCGGCAACCATAATTGAGGGTGACACGAAGGCTCCCTTTTCGATAACTACTACACCAAGGTGTACGTGATGGCGCTACTCCTTTCCCTGGATTGCTCCACTTTACCCTTGATCCATAGCTTATATTGTTGAGTGTTAAGCAAGGAGGCATCAAGTACCATTTTTTGAGTCTTTGATATGACTCGACCTGGGATTGAACCCAGGTCTCCAGGGCCATTGGCGAACACTCTAACCATCACGCCAAAATGTCTTCGAGGACCTACTCATATGTCTCTCTGTTTTTGGACCTAAAACAAAAAATTATATATATATATACATAGAGAGAGAGAGAGAGAGAGAGAGAGAGAGAGAGAAGTGAAGATGATTTACTCACTGTGTCACCAACGATGGTTGATGGTCAATTTTTCGCCTATACGATTATACGATTATCTGGCCAGTAACTCATTGTCTAATTAAATTTATACCTACGTATATTCTATCGCCGATATCGAGCATTCTTTATTTGTAAATACAGCCGACTGTAATACCAATAAATGATATATATATATATATATATATAGAGAGAGAGAGAGAGAGAGACAGACAGACAGACAGACAGACAGAGAGTGAGATGTGGGTAATTAACAAACTCCTTCGCCATTAGCAGGATGCGCCATAAGACCATATTTACCAACCCCTCCGCTCGGGTAGGATATGACACAAGGTCAATTCTTTAACCGGCGTTTACCAGGTTTGAATTCAGAGTTTTCCTTCTCCTAGACTAGTTGCCTCACCAAGGCTGAAGAACCTAGTCTGCCCTACTATTTACCCATAGCTGGAGGGAAAATAATAGGATTCATACCTTTCCCAAGGGTATTAGTGTTATGTGAAATGCAATCAGTCTCGTCCTGGATTTGAACTCGTGTCACTCGTGTCCATTTCCTACTACGATAACCATTACATCACGGGCACCTCCTGGATGCGCCATAAGATGATTTTTAAGGGTATATCGTTAAGAGTTCAACAAGTTTAAATTCAGTCTTACTAATAGACCGGTTACCATACCAATGTTAAAGAGTTCAGTCTGCCCGACTATTTATCCTTATTTGGTGAGAGAATAGTTCGATTCATATTTTCCTTAAGACTATTAGCGCTCTGTGAAATGCAAACAGTATTGTTCAAGATTTGAACTCAGGTCGCTAGATCCACTTCCTACAATAACTGTTGCGTCACGAGCATACGGACACATATGTATTTATATGTGCATGCATACGTCTGTGCGCATGCGTGCACACGTTATAATCGTTTTATTTTGTCTATTTTCAACTTCACTGCTGACTGTTCGTTGCTAGTGGTCGTCGCCATTTCTGACTGGATAATCCAGAGCAAAGAAAGAAATTAAAGAAGATATTTGCATCTTCCTTCTTTCTTTCATTTCCATGAATCCAGGACATTTTTCTTTTCGGTTTATCATATCTGAGTGAAAAATTCTCGACGCCCATAAGAGCGAACGGCACGAATATCGTTGCTTAGCAACCAAATGAGAGGAAACGTTGACATCTGTGGGTCATCGTCGTCATCGTCGTCGTCGAGGGAAGATCAATTAAAAGCAAAACCATGGGAGAAGAGTGGAGCATACCCATGTAGTAGTGGCTAGTGTGCTAGGCTGTGACATTGTAGTAAATGAGTTCAAACTCCATTCGCGTTATAACGTTCACTTTCAGACTAATACCCTTAGGAAAGATTTAAAATCCCTTTTTTTTCAGATAGGGATTAAATAGAACTACAACCGTTCTTCTAAAAGGATGACTTTGGCATTAAATAACTCACAAAGTTTGATGTGTCATTAAAAAAGAAACCAGACAAAACCACTGGTCTTCTACAAGAGTGACTTTGGCATTAAACAACCCGCAAAGTTTGATATGTCATTAAAATAGAAACCAGACAAAATTACTGGTCTTCTACAAAAGTAGCTTTATCATTAGATAACCCGCAATGTTTGATATACCGTTAAGAAAGAAACCAGAACAAACTACTGCTCTTCTACAAGTATGACTTTGTCATTAAATAATCCAAGAAGGTTTTTATGCCACAGAAAGAAAGAAAGAAAGAAAGAAAACGATTTAGTCAATAACATATGGATTAAGAAAGGCATATTTGAATATGAAAAATACACATATAGACATTTATAAACGCACATACACACTCACATACATATATACATATATATAAGTCGACAACCTTAGTCGAGGGTAACCCGAAGGCTCCCTTTTCAATAGCTACTACACCGAGGTGGAGGGGAGAATGCGACTCGATTCCCTGGATTGTTCCATTTTACCCTTGATCCTTACCTTAAAATGCTGAGTATTAAGCAAGGCGGCATCAAGTACCATTTTTTGAGTCTTTGGTATGACTCGATCCGGGATTGAATCCCGGTCTCCCGGACCACTGGCTAACACTCTACTCATTAGACCAATGGCCCGGTTATATATATATATATATATATATATATATATATATATATATATATATATATATATATATATATATATATATACACGCGAGGCTTATTCAATAAATTTTGCCTAATAAGTTGGCAGTTAGAAGCACTGTTTGCAGTTGTACCTTTTTCAAAGAAATCAACATTGATAGATCCTTTCATCTCTCCGAAGACTGAGAGCATAACCATCTTTACTGATCACTGCTCCTCAACATTTTCTTTACGAGAGAGTCCATATGTTTCCATTCTAAAAACTGTCTTTTCGACTCGGCCTCGTAGTAACAAACCTATATTTAGTCTATTTGTAAAGATTTTTTACTAAAACATGCCTCCTGTGTAAATTTCACAAGGTTATCATTTCTCAGCCACCAAATATTTAATGATAGACTTCTGTTCAAGCCTTGAGCAATTTGTTTAATTTACCGCCATTTTGAATAGTCTTAAAAGAATTTTTTTTTTCGGGGAAGCAAATAATTGTAAGAATAAAACAATTCCAAAAACGTAGAGTTTATATTTTTTAAAAACATTCTGAATATTTTTTAAATATATATATATATATGGGGGTGGGTGAAAAATCAACTGTTGGTTGGTTGATAGGGTTTTATGGCATATTAACCCTTGTAGGTTATTTAACGCGAAATCCATTTTTATACAAATAATCAGTTCTATTCTAAAGAATTCAGTTTAGCATGAGTACACGTTTTAATTATCCAATGCATTTCTATTTCATGCTATTCAGTTTAGTCAAACAGTTCTAATTCAGCTAATTCAGTTTAGTATTTTGTTTACACACAGTTAAATGTCAAAATAGTTCTATATTAAACAATTCCGTTTAGTGTAAGTAGAGTTTCAATGTCAAAAACAGTTCCATTTCAAACAATTCAGTTTAGCATAAGCCCGCAGTTTATATGTATGTACAGTCTAATTGTCAAAAACATTTCTATTTCAAGCTATTCAGTTTAGTCAAACGTTCCTAATTCAAACAATTCAGTTTAGTTATATTTTACCCATAGATAGGGCCCTATCAGGTGGTACTATTCCGGGGCAGAGTAGACCTGGGAGCAATGGCAATGAAGGGGTACTCCGCATACCCAAAAACTCCAACCTCAGTGAAACCTCACCATCAGATTGTTTAGTGTCATATCCTGGACTCTCATTGGTGGGGAGTCTTACCCCTCTGCAGAGAAGCAGTCGGTGTATTCTTCAGTCCAGCCGACTGGGCAAAAAATCAACGGATTATCATTATATAAACGTATTCATTTGATTGAAAAAAATAGGTTCAAGAAGGTATAATTTTTTATATTTACACTTTTGTACAAGAAATACAAGAATTCAGATACAAAAATTGCATGTTCTTTTTAAAATTTCTTTGAGATTTCGCAGACGACAATATTTGACTTGCTGCAGAAAACTTGAAGGAGCAAACCTCAAAACAATTTAAGAAATCTTTTCCTTTCTAGATTGTCTAAAATATATTTTTTACCTAATTAGAAACATAGATGAATCATCAACGTTTTTAAATCTAATTTCAAGCCAACCTCAATCTCATCAATAAGCCATTGAACAGATAAATCCATAGATTTGTTGGATCATTCTGTAAATTTACACAAAACTTTCGACTTTAAATATGGAGAATATTTTCGCTCTAATTAATATTCTCTTTTCTTGCAAGAAAAGAATTGGTATTCGATTTTTCACCAAAATTTTCTCTCAAATTAAAGAAATAAAATCTAACAAATTTGTTGGTCGTTTTTTATTCAATAATTTACTCATTTATCCTATAAATATATATATATATATATATATAGAGAGAGAGAGAGAGAGAGAAAGAGAGAGAGAGAGAGGGGGGAAAGAAAGAGGGACTTAAATATTCTAAGACAGCCAGCTAGAAAGAAAGAGAGAAAGAAAATTTCAGAGAAAAAAATCAATGTGGCCTCAAACTTTTGTGTATATATATATATATATATATACATATTATTTATGGGTAATGCAATTATGGGTTTCTCCAATAGTGACCACGAAGATGGACTTTGGTTTCTGAGAAAGAAAATAGTTTCAAGAATCAGATGAGGGATCGTTATTTGAGAACTGTTGATAATATGTAACGAATATATTTCTTCTGGTTCGGGAAACTCACTGAAGGCAGAGTCCATTGATGATTTTCAGCACTTTTCAAAGTTTTCTGAGTGAACTGTTTCAATCGACATAAAGTTGGTTTGTTATAAGATTACATTATTTTCCCCTCATAACTAGTCTCGTGGTTTAATACAACAACATTTTATCACTTTCAATATGACCATATCTAAGTGTGAACATATCCTTCTACTGTTCATTATTCATTTGACCATATCTATTTATCTATCGATCTGAGTCTGGCCACATCTAAGAGTCTGAGTTCCTGAATCTTTGAAACGCAGTTTCTTCCGAGCAGCGGTCGGGTCGATACTGCTATATGGATGCACTACTTGGACGATGACTAAACGGATGGAGAAAAAGCTTGACGGCTACTACACAAGAATTCTGCGAGCAATTTTGATCACGTCCTGGAGGCAACACCCCACAAAACAGCAGTTGTACGGCCACCAACCTTCCATCACGAAAACTATCAAAGTTAGACGAACCAGACATGTAGGACACTGCTGGATAAGCAGAGACGAGCTCATAAGTGATGTTCTCCAATGAACCACCGCACATGCCTGCGCTAGAGCAGGGTGACTTGCTCGAACCTACATACAACAGCTCTGTGAGGATACGGGATGTAGCTCTGAGGACCTGCCAGAAGCAATAAACGATAGGGAGGAGTGGCGAGAGAGGGTCAGGGATATCCATGCTGGCGGCAGGATAAGATGATGATGATGATATATGTCCATATTCGTCAAATCATATCAATAGATGAACATAGAGATTTGTCTATTGATCAGTTACTGTGTCATGCAATTCATTTTTTTTTCACGTGATTTATCAACAGTCGCAAAACTCGTATTTCATACTTTATAAGTAACTTAAATTTATGTATCTATTTCTTCTGGAACTGACTAAAATACCCACGCTCCTTGTAAAAATATATACATATAAATATGCGCTTTGATGTTCTATATACAAATATGAATAAAAGTTAGAAATAGATATAGTTTTGGATATAAATGCTTACATAATTTTGCCCCAAATAGACACAGAGTTTAGAAATGGAATTTCGATGGATACTATAGTAGAATTTAAATAAAAATAGAATTTCCAACCAAAAAAAAAATGTTACGATGAATAACTACTAGCAAAAAATAAGCACAGAACTTGGCAATAAATGAAAAATAGAAGTTGAGCACAAATAGCATAAAATTTAGCCGTAAACAAAAATAGAATTTGAGCAAATAGTGTAGAATTCATTTATGAATTTAAAAAAATAGAATTTAGCAATAAAGAATAATAGAATTTGAGCGCAAATAGCAAAACTAAAGAGCTATGAAAAAAAAAAACAGACTTTGCCGAAAATGATAGAAAATTTAGCCAGAAAAAAATAGAATTCAGCTGTTAGTAAAAACAGAATTGATGAACCGGAAAAAGTGACAACTTTTTTTCGAATTCTAAATACCTTTCTTTCTTTCTTTCTTTCTTTCTTTCTTTCTTTCTTTCTATCTATTTCCCCGCACCCCCCCCCCTCTCTCTCTCTCTCTCTCTCTCTCTCTATATATATATATATATATATATACTCCTTTTTACAATAGCTTTTTCGCCGTTATGTAGTGTACTCAGACTAACATAAAAAGATTTAGAGTAAAATGAAATCAATGCTTTTTATATTTGCTTTTTAGATACTTTTGAATAAATGTGTTTATCATGAAACAGCGGTTATGTATTGTAAATAAAAACGTTGTAACATTCTTAGCGATCATTAATATATATATATATATATATATATATATATATATATATATATATATGTGTGTGTGTGTGTGTGTGTGTGTGTGCGTGTGGGTGGATAAACTCTCCCATTAATTTCGACGTATGAAGGCCCAATAGTTCAGTTTTTAATATGTGATCCGATGGACTATCTGCACAGGTGATTTGTTTATGGTGGTAAGGGCTTGTGTATGATCAGCCACATTTCTTGGATAAGCTGATGAGAGAAGAATGCTTTGAAATGTATAAATAATTTTCCTGAACAACAATTTTCATGTTTTGAATTCAGAGTTTCCCCTTCTCCAAACCAGTTGCCTGACTAAAGTCAGAGAGAACGGTCGGTACTACTATTTACCCCGTAGCTAGGGTAGAGGAGGATTCATGTCTTTCAAAAAGGTTTAAGTGCGAAGTAAAATTCAGCATTTGAACTGAGCTCCTTGAGTCCATTTTCTTATGACGATAACAAATTTAAAATTCTTCAAACTAACGTCTATGTCTCTATCTGTCTGTCTGTCTGTCTGTCTCTCTCTCTCTCTTTATATATATACAAGGGTTGAACAAAATAATGGAAACACCACGAAATTTCAAGCAAATTTATATTTATATGGTTTTCTGATTGCAGCCTTTCCGTGAAATCCGGCTTTGTGCAGCTCTATTCTTACAGTTTTTGAGGAGACTGAGTTCTCAAGATGGTCATTAAGCTCTGCTGTAATTTTCAGAGATGTATTATTCTTATAATCCTTCCTAACAATCCGCGTAAGAGTCCAGCGGTCCCTATCAGACAGCTTTCGCTTTCTTCCAGAGTTTTGCTTCAGTAAAGAGGTTTTTCCCTCTTTCTCAAATGCTGTCATTACTTTCGAGACGGTACTCCTTGCTGCACCAAATAATTTGGCAGTTTTGTTAGACTAGCACTTGCCAAACGAATACCAACAATTTGAACTCTTTAAAAGTCTGATAGATCTGCCATTTTGATGAATTTTGGTTAATTTCTTCTGATGATATCAATAAAAAAAACAACAATTTTTGTAAAATAAGACGAGAAAAATTAATAATAAACTAAAAACCACAAAAATAACAAACATTTGGTGGTTTTATAGGAGTTTCAAAATTATATTAAGATTATTGGTGTTTCCATTATTTTGTCCAACACCTGTAGATACCTAAATAAACTACTTCTGGTTCTTTAGGTATTCTAATGTTGTTCCACTTAGTATATTGAGTACTTTTACTTTTCAGCTTATGTACGTCCGTCAATGTTTTTTTCGTTTGGCTAGACATTGCGGTGTTGGTTGATTATTTTCAAGCAGTATGAATGTTTATAGTCTTTTCTTTTTTAATAGAATTTTTTTTATATATCAATTTGTGTAATATTTTTTAATTTACAAATCATATTATCTGTTATTTTTTCACGTCGTCGGATTTATAGTATAGGTAAAAGTAATATATATATATATAAACAATGGTCATTTAATGAATATCATAACTGCTCTTCGACAAGAATGAGTTTGGCATTAAACAACCAACGAAGGTTGACATGCCATTTAAACCAAAAAAAAAAAAAAGTGATCAACTTAGTCAATTACATATGGACTAAGAAAGGTGTATTTGGATATGAAAAATTCACATACAGATATTTATAAACTCACACACACACACGCACACACACACACGCGCACACACACACAAGCGTATATGCCGTCAAATTCATTTCCATTTTACCTGATAAAGTGAATTTTGCCTTAAGTGTTTCTTATAGAAATGGCTGTTTACAGTCGCGCTTTTTTCCCATAAAATCAATAGTCATGGGTCCTTTCATCTCCTAGGACACTGTCAGTACGACCTTTTCCAATAACCACTGCGCCCAGAACTTTTTCCTTATAGGACAATCATTAGATTTCCTCTCTATGGGCTTTCTTTTCGACTCTAGTTTGTTGTGACAAACCCATATTTTTTCTATTTGAAAATATTTTTAGTAAATTTCACATGGCTTGCACTCTTCTGCCTCTGTTTGAATTGCCGCCATTTTAAATAGCCTCAAAACAATATTTTGGAAGATTAAAATAATTTTGGCGGTAAACCTATTCTAAATAATGCAGGATTACATTTATGAAATTTAAAAAAGAAATTATTTCGCTTTAAAACAAAAACACCTTATTTATTGAGGGTGGTTGGTTGAGTTTTACTGCATATCAACCCTTGTTGGTTATTTATGGCCAAATCTTGTATAAACATGTATATTAAATATATATAATTTGTAAACAAATCTTTTGGGGGTAACAGTGTTTAAACGAGCCAGAACTCATTTGTTTGCACACAGTTAAATGGTTTCAAGTATTGTTATCAAACACTAATACTTTTATTTGCTCTCAGTTAAATGGTTCCAAGTATTGATATATAATATGATTCAATTTAACAGGCATTTTAAATGGTTTCACGTATAGAAAATGATAAAAAATTTCTGTTTGATCTCCAGACGAGATCCACACTGGTTGGTTCAGAATGGACCAGGGAGTAATGGCAATAAACAGGTACCCCACATTCCCCAAAGCTCCAAGACTGGAACCTTACTACCAGATGCAGTTTAGTGTCATATACAAGACACTCGTTGGGAGAAGTCTTACACCTCTGAAGAGATGTAGCGGGTGTATTCTACAGCCCCAACTAAGTGGGTTGCTTATTTATTAAATAATCTTTGTATATATCTATATGCTGAGGGGAGAGGGCTTTGGCCATTTTTGAGACAATTCATTGTGGAGGAGATATCCACCGCAGTGCACTTTAATCTCTGCATTTTTGTTTGGTTTGGTTTGGTTTCTTTGTTTAATGGCATATCAACCTAAGTAGGTCATTTAATGCCCAAGCCATTCTCCTAGAAGAACAGTAGTTGTACTATTTAAACCATAGCTGGGAGGATAAGGGGGTTCATACCTTTCCCAAGGGTACTTGCCTGAAAGTGAACGTAATAGCGCGACTGGAGTACGAACTCGCTTACTACGATTCCACAGTCTACCGCTTTAACCATTACACCCTGCATTTTTGTATTAAAGATTTCTGTAGTTCGTGCTCAACTGGGCAAGAAATATTTTTGAAGAACCTTTGAAAAAGACAGGTTAATATTTCGTCCTCCATGTTTTTACAATATCAAAAATATCGAATTAGATATTCTATCATATGATATTCCCAGTGTTCTTACGAAATCAAAAATAAATATTGAATTAATTGTTTAGAATTTAATTGCATAATTATATGACTCTGAATTTACGTAGAAATATTTTTAGACATTTTTTTTATTCAATTTGTAAGATAGAAATATTACACTTGCTTTTATTTCGCGTTTTTAAAAGCAGATTTTAACCTAAACTAAAATTCTGTTCAAAATCATTTCAGGTTTAAAATAAAAACGAAGATTACTCATGAAAGAATTAAGTTTTATCTATGAGTAATTCTTTTAAATCACTATATGAAGTAAAAATATTTAAATAGCTTTGTGACCATTGACCAATAATTGCATTTTATTTTAATTTACATAACTAAGTTTTGCAGTAAAAACAAGCGCAGAAAGAAGTCTTCGGAAAATCTACCGCTAACGACAATTTAACTTTTAAAATATTGATGTTAAATCTGTTTATTCATTGGTCATTTTTCTTTAATTTAAACACTGTAAAGTACGAAGAACTGAGGTCAACAAAAAAAATTAATCATACTTTTTTTTTGTTTGTAATAAATAGATATAGAAAAATATTTATTTATCATAAAAGCGCGTTTGCTTTTTATTTTTTAGAAGATCCCTTATAAATTTTAAGTGAAAAATATTTAACAAACTTTTGCCGGAAAATATTAAACAAACTTTAATTTTAGAATGTGTAATGATAAACTTAAACTTCCAAGTAACAAGGACCAAGATTTAAAAAAAAAAATAGGAATAAGTACAAATTTCTATGAATTTCTTAAGCAGACAACACAGAAGTCAGTTGCAGCTCTTTCGAAGTCAAACTGAATCTAAAATTCACTGCTCTCATTGAATCAAGAAACGTTTAGACCCAGCCCCCAGTACAGATACATTTTTACATTATGAAATCACTTTGAGTAAAGCACGAACGAATGAATTAAAATGTAAGAAAACTTCTGACTTATTTCCTGAAATAGTGTAATTTATGAACCATTTTGGCCCTTAAGTGAAAAAAATTGTATCCTTTGTGCAGACTACACGTTTGACATGCCTGCCTTAAAGCACATCTGCTAGACATTGTTCAAACTATTCACTAACCTTACCGAATGATTAAAACATACGTCTCATAAACACTTATCTTACTATATATGGTAATACCTCTTTACGATTATACGCTCTTTTCTAATTTCTCAAAGGCTGTGTTGGCTTTTAAATTTTTGAGTTTATTTCTGCATATTCCATCCTTGATAAGATATATATATAGAATACACATTTTTTAGCCTTAAAATAATCACCCCCCCCAAAAAAAAAACATAGATAAGAACATTCGAGAACTTTCGAATCAAAATCGCATTAACATCGAAGTTACACTTTTATATTTTTCAACCAATTAGCTAAGAACACAGAATAAGAACATTTTAGAAAATTCGGCTCAGAAACTAATTAACAAAAAAGATATTTAGGCTCCATAATGAATAAGTAATTATATGAATCTGATTTGTCAAGAAATGTCTGCGCGCTTGAATTTTAGGACCCACAATAAAACCTAACAAAATCCTATTTTTGATCCACTTAAGTTACCCCCAAAAGTATAAATAACGAGGAATTTAATTAATTAATGCATTCCACTACCAGAGGCAAGAACGACGGGCAGAAGAAGGCATCGCACACAAGACACGGAGCGAAGAATCATGCGACGTTCTTTTGCCGACTACCGAAACGCGACACGTTGTCGCCAAAGATCATAAAAAACGCACGTGTAGACATACGAAAACAAAAGGCCCATACTTACGGTCCCTCACATATATACACACGCGCATACAGATGTATGTAAGTAAAGTCAATTTTTTATCCTCTCTACTTCGGCCAACTAAGGACACGTTGATTCAATAGACTTTCTCATCATGTATACACACACACAGGCGAACAAATAATATTCTTATTCAACTGGCCATAGCGGTATTTTGTACACACACACACACACACATGAAATGAACATTGTATTTTAATTATTTTTATTCTGTTTGTTATTGAATTGTTAAATTTCTCGTTTCTTAATATTTGTTGTTGTCTCATTCCATTTGTTTACGTCCTTGTAAAATGTGTGTTGTATTTGTGTAAACGAAATCTGAAAGTAACTCCCGTAAACTACGAAAGGTACTAGTCCCCCACAAATACTCCATAAGGACGAAACTGAATCCACAACTTCTAACCTTGTTCCATGAACATATATCATCATCATCATCATGTCATGTTAGGAGGTGCAGTCGTGGTGTAGTCGTTATCGTCGTAGGAAATGGACACGGCGACACGAGTTCAAATCCTGGACAAGACTGATTGCACTTCACATAGCACTAATACCCTTGGGAAAGCTATGAATCCAATTATTCTCCCTCCAGCTATGGGTAAATAGTAGGACAGACTCAGTTCTTCAGCCTTGGTTAGGCAACTAGTCTAGGAGAAGGAAAACTCTGAATTGAAACCTGTTAAACTCCGTTTAAAAATTGACCTTGTGTCATATCCTGCCCGAGCGGAGGGGTTGGTAAATAGTATCATCATCATGTCGTGCGGCCAGCACGAATATCCCTGACCCTCTCTCTCCACGTCTCCCTATCATTCATCGCCTCTGGCAGGTCTTCAGGGTTACATCCCGTATCATCACATAGCTGCTGTATGTATGTTCGAGCTGGTTGTTCTGCTTTTGATTGGCCATATGCGGGGGTCCACAGGAGTACATCACTTACGAGCTCGTCCTTGCTTCTCCAGCAGTGTCCGGCATGTCTGGTTCGTCTAGCTTGAATAGTTTTCGTGATAGGTGGTAGGTGACCATATTTTGCTAAATACATGATTCATCGAGTTTTCCTCGTTTTTCTTCAAAGTTAGTGTGAGTTCAAAGGCCACACAAGCAGTTGAAAATTTATTCCTCATATTTTGTCTATCTTCTTTATTGTGCTCTACGTTTCTCAGCCTCAACTACATAAAGAAATTCCCGAATCAAAATATTGGATATCAAAGACTTGCTTTTAAATCGCTTCAGATCAAAGTCTTGTCTTGATGTTCGGAACATCAACTTTATATCTTTATCACAGTTTTAAATTTTAAAAGAAAGTAGCAAGGCAAATTAAATTGGGAAGAGAGTAGGCACCGGAAGTAGGCAACCTGTTTCACTCTGTTATCAAGCGGAATTTCTTCCAAAAGTAAACTTTTATGTTTCAACGCATGTCTTTGAACGAACACACACACACACACACACACACACACACACACACACATATATATATATATATATTTATGTATGCATAAGTAAGTACCTACCTACCATCCTACCAACTAACCTCAGTCAGTTTCTTTCTTTCTTTCTTTCTTTCTTTTCTCAGTTTAGCCCGTTCGATCTATCAATCTATCTTTGTTCCGATCTGTCTTACCAAAGATAGATCTGAAACGCTCAACTCATAAGGAGGTTTTGTTTGGTTCCTTTATTTAATAGTATGTCAACGTTTACGAGTTATTTTATGCTTATGGCATCCAGATTACCCTAACTGCATCTCTGCAGAGGGGTAAAAAACCCTCCCCAACGAATGTCCTGTATATAACACTAAATCTTGTGATGGCGAAACATCAGTCTTGGAGCTTTAGGGAATCTGGGGTACCCCTTTACAGCCATTTCTCCCACATCCCCTCGAACTCAGAGTGGTACTACTTGTTAGGATCCCATCTATGCGTCAAATAGAACTGTTTAAGCGTTTACTATATATAGGTGTTCGTGTGCGAGCATCTAAATGGGATTTAGCATTGAATAACCGACAAGGGTTGATAAGCTATAAATACCAACCAACCAACCAACCAACTATGAACCAACCAATTCCATCCTTGAAAAAGAACTGTAGTTCACCCAAGGAGGATATACAATATAAATGCTGGGTGTGAGTACAGTTATACGCCCTTTAATCTGGAACCTGTTCACGTACTGGTCTGTATACATTATTGTTTATTGTAATTCAGCTATATTAACTCGAGCTTTGATTGTGAGTATATTGAAATATTTGGATGGTTTCAGTTTTATTTCCGCCAATCTATCTATCTATCTATCTATCTATCTTGCCAGTCGGCTGGGGCTGTAGAATACACTGACTGCACCTCTGCAGAGGGGTAAGACCCTCCTACGAGTATCCTGGATATGACACTAAACAATCTCATGGTGAGGTTCCAGCAGTGCTGGAGCTTTGGGGAATGCGGAGTACCCCTTCATTGCCATTGCTCCCAGGTCCACTCTGGTCCGGAGTGATAGCACCTGATAGGGCCCTATCTATGGGTTAAATAGAACTAACAGCATACTTATGCTAAACTGAATTGTTTGAGTAAACTGAATAGCTTGAAATAGAAATGTTTTTGACAATTAAACCGTACTTACATTTAAACTACATGCATATGCTAAACTGAATTATTTGAAATAGAACTGTTTTTCGATATTAAAATTGTATTTACACTTAACTGAATTGTTACATATAACTGCTTGAATAGTTTGAAATAGAAATGTTTTTGACAATTAAACTGTGTACTTATGCTAAACTGAATTGCTTTAAATAGAACTGTTTATTTAAATAAAAATGGATTTGGCGTTAAATAACTTACAAAGGTTGATATGCCATAAAACCCAACAAACCAAACCATCTTTCTCTCTCTCTCTCTCTCTTTCTATATATATATATATATATATGGAAAATCAATTGTTTTACATTCTTAAAAAATTTTTGTGTAAAAATAGACTTAGGAAGCTATAATTTTGCATTTATTAACGTATTAGCTCTTGAGATTAGCCGCCGACAGTATTTAACAAGTCAAAAAAAAATTTGAAGGATCAAAACCAAAAATAATTTAAGAAATCTTAATTTAAGAACTCTACATACATTTTAAACCAATTAAAATCATAGATAAATCATCAACTTTTTAATCTTATTTCGAGCTGATCTAAATCTTAGAAATTAGCGATACAATAGAAATATTATTCTGCACAAGGTGAAATGGTTATTGTCGTTGGAAATGGCTATGGTGACACGAGTTCAAATCCTCGACTAAGCCCATTGCATTTTAAATAGCGATAATACACTTGGGAAATGTATCAATCCAATTATTCTCCATCCAGCTATGGGTAAATAGTTGGGCAAACTAGACAAGGCAACCAGTCTAGGAGAAGGAAAACTCTGAATTCAAAACTGTTAAGCTACGCTCATGAATTGACCTTTTGTCAAATATTTTCTGTGTGGAGAGGAAGCTAAATACATACATTATACAGAAGGTCTATAAATTTATTTTCGACTTCATTTCTTTTGTGTGAAACTCAAACATTCTGTTCCTTCAAGTATGCTTTTAATTTCAAAATCGATTAATGATTTAAAAATTGAATGAAAACAATTTATTTACATTAATTTGCTTGTACTGATAATCTTTCTCTGCTGATCAAATATTCTAACTGCATACGCTTCCATTTTTAGCGCATGAATATACTTTCTCTCATACATAGTGACATACACAAAGATCTTTTACATACACAAAATACATGAACTAGATCTAGATTTAGTCTACACAAAACTGCTTCCTCGGATCCATGAATTTTTCTTGTAATGGATATTTAAAGAATATTTACGCTCTAACTAATATTATCTTTTCTGACAAGAACATTTTTTTGGGGTGGGGGATAGAATCAGCAACATTTTCACTCAACATTTTTTAATTGGTAAATTGGTGTTTTATTCAATCATTTACTCATCTATTCACTATATATTCATCTATTTACCTACTTTTTTTTATTGGTTCATTTATATCTATGTGGTTGCTAATAACTCTACTAATGATAGTGTTGTGTTCTTTTTTTGTTTCAGATTTGAAAATCGTATACTATAACAACTATCAATCCTCGATCACAGTATCTTGAACAAGAGAGGAAAAATATTTTGCATCACTACTTATTTGGAGAAAAAAATCATTAAAAAATGTGCAAGCAAAATTTTGCAGAAAGTTTAACTTTACAATTATCCCCAGAAAAGCTAAATTTATCATTGGGTACGGAAATTTCAAGCCACTGGGTCAGTAAACAACCTCAACAAGAAGGCAGAACATCCCAGATCTGGCAGGAAGTTGACTGCAAGATGTCCTGACAATGTGAATGCAGTGAAAGATATTGTCGGAAGGAGTCCGAAATAGTCCCTCGGAAGACGTTTCCGAGATCTTAGTCTTTCACGTGCACTGTAGGTGAAATTCAATCAATTTCTGCCCTTGTCATGCTGTTTGACCTTTCTGAAGTGATATGATTGCTTTTTAAGACTCAGATGAAAGATGACGTCATGCAATATGGATTATCATATTAATGAGTTTTTATGGAGGTCCCGTGGTGTAATTGTTATCGCCGTAGGAAATGAACACGGCGACACGAGTTCAAATCCTGGACTAGACTGATTGCATTTCACATAGCACTAATACCCTTGGGAAAGGTATGAATCCAATTATTCTCCCTCCAGCTATGGGTAAATAGTAGGACAGACTCGGTTCTTCAGCCTTGGTAAGGCAACTAGTCTAGGAGAAAGAAAACTCTGAATTCAAACCTATTAAACTCCGCTTAAAAATTGACCTTGTGTCATATCCTGCCCGAGCGGAGGGATGGTAAATAGGATCATATTAATGAGTTGCATCTATTTGGAGACACCCTGTATCTTTGTTTCTATCTATCTATCTATCTATCTATCTGTCAGACACAATACTGAAAGGATTGTGTTATACCATCTCTTTTTGTGGATGTCCTATTTGCTATGACCACACACTCACATTCCTGCAACTGGTACGATTGATGCACTTCTGCATTCGCTTCACTGCGCTCGTGCAATCACTTTACTCCTAAACAATGACTGCAGCCATGCAATTACCGTTTACGATCAATTAACTCGTGCGTTCACTGCACTCTCACACCTACCGCACTTGTACATTCATTGCACTTATAAACGCACTCTCATCGTGCAATCAATGCACTTGTACATTTATTACAGTCACACAGTCACTGCGCACGTACACGCACTGCACACTCACACACTTACAGCACTTCTATAATCACTACAGTCATACGATCCTATGCAATCCAATATGCACACAACTTCACAAACAAACCACTCAGCGGTAAATGCATATTTATCAATGAGCAGCTTCCGGGTCCGTAATTCTACATAAGATATATTTAAATTTAAAACTCTTTGTTAGCCAAAATCTCGGACAGTCAAACATTATAATTGATACTCACATGTTCAACTAAGATTTAAACATCTATGAGAAAAATCAAGTCAAATGGCTGGCTACTTTCTAAATTTGAGACTGTCCAAATTTGGAAAAAATCTCGATAATTAAGCGTTTTTGATTATTTTTTGTATTTTAAAAATTTTCGGCGAGGTCCCAAAGTGCAACTATTTGAGATTTGTCCTCTAATCTAGCCAATAACCCGATTCCATTACTACAGAATGATAATTGAGTCCCATAAGCCCCAGCGATGATCCGCATGCTTCAAGTAAATCTTCCATGTTTTTATCAGTTTAAGTTTTACATGTTTAACTGCCAGGAAAGTAAAAAGATAAAATCAAGCGTCATGTGACTTTTGAAAAACTCAAATCATACTCTTTCACCACTAATGAAATTTCTTTGGCCGAAATCCCATCTTCGACGAATAAAATTGACTTTAAATATGTCATTTTCGTAAAATAGCGTCAAATTTTCTCATGATTGACATTTTAATGAAGTCTGAAAATAGAGTGTTCGCCAATGGCCCGGGAGACCTGGGTTCAATCCCAGGTCGAGTCATACCAAAGACTTTAAAAATGGAACTTGATACCACCTTGCTTAACACTCAGCATTATAAGGTACGGTTCAAGGGTAAAGTGGAGCAATCCTGGGAATGGAGTAGCGCCCTCCCCTACACCTTGGTGTAGTAGCTATCGAAAAGGGAGCCTTCGGGTCACCCTCGACTATGGTCGCTAACTTTACTTACTTACTTATATGAAATTCCCGTGGTTGCAAAACATTGAATTCCTTATTCTTTTTTTCAAAATACGTCCCCCCAATTTGCTCAAATTTGATGAAAAATGTCAGGTAATAATGATAGGACACCCAGTACTTCAAATTGTATATATATGTATAGCGTGCCCTGCTTGTGCGAATAAATCAATTTAGTTGGTAAGAATTTGAGTTGAGTAGGGCTAGGACAAGAGGGGCCGGACCATTGTCAAGGCTTGGATCTATCTATCTATCTATCTATCTATCTTATAGTATAGTATAGTATAGTATGGAATAGTATAATATAGAAATGGTCGGGAAAATAGTCTAGTTTTAAAATATAAGAATAATTACAGGGTATCCGAAAAGTCACCTTGAACATTTTTTGTTGGTGATTTTTAAAAAATCTTTTGCGACGGAAATTTTTATAAAATGGAGATAAATTTTCTTTATGAAAAATGCTGCAGCTTACTTTCTATTGGAAAATGAACAATCGTAAATTTACTTTTAAAAATTCAAATTTTTATTCTACTTTTAAAATCCCTAGTTAGCTTTTAGGACATCCTATAGTTTTTATTTATGAAATATAAATATATATGAATATAACTACGTAAAATATTCAAGATATAAAACCAACTATTTTGTTTATCAATTATTCCTTAAATCTATTAATTCATGTCGATACCTTTGTCTATATTTGCGTCTACAACACTACCTTACCTGGCAATAAGAATAGATTTGGTGTTAAATAACTTACAAGGGTTGATATACTATAAAATCCAACCAACCAACCAACCAACCAACAATCAGTGTAGCTGCTTTACTATCTATCAACAGCGCCACACCAGTTTGCGAATAAATATAAATGAATTTGCTTTTAAGACGATTGCAACTCAGATATTGATTTAAAGTTAATTAACAAATATTATTCACATCGACAGCAAATAAAAAATATACAAAAAGAAAAAAAAGACAAAAAGATAAGCAAGCACAAAAAAATCTCAATTTAAACGCAAGAAGAAGTTTTTTAAAAATAAAATTGAAAATTCTACCAAGCATTTTCTTTTCCGCGATAAAATTAGTCAGTACTTAAAAAAACTCTTTCACATTGGTGGACAAAGCAAGTTTATCACTATAAGAAATTCTTTGAAGATAATTTGCCATCGATTCATTTTACCGAAATAGAATCAATAGAAGACGCGAACATGCTGTTGTTTGCAAATGAAATTATTTATAACAAATGATTATAACAATGTATATATAACAATCTCTCTCTCTCTCTCTCTCTCTCTCTATATATATATATATATATATATATATATATATATATATATATATATATATATATATTCTAGGACCGAGTTTTAAAAAACATTGTGTTTCCAAATCAACTGCTTCACCATGTTGGAGGTTGGGGTTGGGATATGCTGACTGTATCTCCTGCAAAGGGGCAGTAATAATAATCCTTAGTAAACAATTATAAAGTAAAAAAGTAGAGTCAGCGACCTTAGTAGAGGGTGACCCGAAGGATCCCTTTTTAATAGCTTCTACACCGTGGTGTAGAGGAGGGCGCTACTCCATTCCCTGGATTGCTCCACTTTACCCAAGATCCTTACAATGATGAGTGCTAAGCATCAAGTACCACCACTTTTTGAGTCTTTGGTATGACTCGACCTGGGATTGAACCCTGGTCTCCCGGACCATTGGCCAACACTCTACTCATTTGGCCAATTATAGCTTCATTTAATTATTCTTGATACAGATAATTTACGCTTTTATAGTATCATGTATTCCTATTTAATACGAATAATTTTTAAATAGATTCATTTGACCCATAGATGGAACCCTAACAGGTGCTACCGCTCCGGGACAGAGTGGATTTGGGAATGATGTCCATCAGGGATTTATCCACACGCCCTTGAGCTCTAGAACTGGTACTTTACCATAAGATGCAGTTTAGTGTCATACCCAGGACACCCTTTTTAAGATTGGGAACTTAGCCCTCAAAAGGGGATACAGTCAGTGTATTCCAAGCCCTGAAAGATTGAAAACATAACTAATTTTTACTATTAATTTTCAATCATATTTTTAACAACATGTTTTCTTTTCTCTTTTTAATAAACGATCGCTTTGTGGATAAATTTTGAAATTATTCTAAGATGTGATACAGATGGTTTCAACTTTGATTTTCTTTAAAAATCGCAAGATCTGTTTTATTTTTTTAAATTAATTCATTTTTTAAGAAAATTAACCTCAAAAGTTAATTAATTACAGTATCAAATCTTTTCAGTCTGTCAGCGGGGCACAGAAAAGTCAACTGTAACTCCTGCTGAGGGACAAGACCCCAACCAAAAAATTAAAGAGTCCGAGGTAAAACACTATACTACATCCTGTGGCGATGATCTTGTCTTGAAGCGCTGAAATCATCTTTTTGTCATCTTTTTGCTGCATCTAGCTATGGTTCTTTTTTGTTTCTTTGTTTAATGGCTTATCAACCTTCGTGGGTTATTCAATGTCAAAGCTAAACTAATCGAAGAACAGTAGTGTTACAATTGGTATATGAATCTTTGCTGGTTATTCAGTGCCAAAGTCAATGTTGATGAAAGACTGTAGTGTTACAATTGGTATAAAACCTTCGTGGGTTATTCAATGGCAGAGTTAACTTTGGTGAAGCACAGTAAAGTTATTATGAGTATATTAATCTTTGCGGGTTATTCAATGCCAAAGACAAACTTGTAGAAGGACAATACTGATACTATTTAACCCATACCTGGGAGGAATAAGTGGGTTCATACCTTTATCAAGATTGTTTTTCCGAAAGGAAACACAATAGCGCAATTGGAATTCAGACTCAGTTACAAAGATGTCACAGTCTAGCTCGTTACCTTCCACACCACTTGAATCAAAGGGAAATCAAGATTAATTCCTGATTAATATTATGAATACAATTAAAAAATTGTGGAATAAACTTTTCAAATATTATAAAATTTATTGTTCCTCTGAGCTTCATTGTTCTTAGCCATCATACCATGAATACTCCTCTTCTAGTAACAGGTTTGGTTTGGTTTCTTTGTTTTATGGCATATCAACCTTTGTAGGTTATTTAATGCCATAGCTATTCTCCTAGAAGAACAGTAGTGGTACTATTTAACCCATAGATAAGGGGGTTCATACCTTTCCCAAGGGTATTTGCCCGAAAGTGAACGTAATAGCGCGACTGGAGAACGAACTCGCTTACTACGATTCCACAGTCAATCGCTTTAACTATCACACCACAAGGACACCCCCTTCTAGTAACAGGTACAGCAGCTAATTATCTAAATATCCAAAAAAAGTCCATTTCTAAAATGTTTCTCTGTATTTGTAAGTTAGTTGTAATTAAGCTCATTATATGCTCGCCTCCAGTCAAGAATTCCGGTGGCATGCTCACAGTGCCTTAGTATTCAACATTACCCGTCAACCACGATACAAGAACAAATTTTTAAGTGGAAAAAATCTCGCACACGAACAAGAGCAGTGATAGAAATCGCTTCGTCTTCATTGGCATTCTTTCGCTTGGGAGGCGCCTCAGGTATGAGTCAATGAACCTGATCCTGCCGGAGGGGATGGATCCCTAAAGCCAACTTCTTCAATGTAATAGCCAGTAGAGATGATATCTTTAGACGATAACTTTTTAGCGCTCGTTGTAAGCACATCTCGTTTGTGGAAGCTATGTGCATTCAAAAATGTATATTGGGTATTTCCGATGCCATTATCACTGCAAACCCATAGCAATTATTTCCCCAAGAAGACAATTTTAAGTTTATGAATGCAATTATGGCTGATCTCAAGGCAACAGTAAATGTACCATTAAAAGGTTTATTTAAAAAAATTTTTCCCGATCAACAGATTTCGTTTAAGAATAGAAAATGAAGAAAGAAATTTCCAAGTAATAGAACTGGGCGGAATTTGGGTGTATATCTCAAAATATTTCATTTCATTGATTTTAGCGGCATATCAAACCGTTTGGAGTTATTTTATGCCAATAAGTTAGGGAATTGAGTACATTGTACGATTATATCTACATTTTTTGTTTAGTTTCTTAAGTTTTTTGCACACGGTTATATTATATCAGGTATTCCTATCTAATACAAATAATTTGCCAACAGATCTATCTGACCCATAGATGTTACTCTAACAGGTACTATTCAAGATCTGGGTGGATCTTGTAGTAATGGCAATAAAGGGATAGTCCAAAATCCTCAGATCTCTGGAACCTAAGCCTGCCTACCAGATGCAGTTTAGTGTCATACTCTGGATATCCTTTTTTTAAGGGTGGAGTTTTTACTCCAGTGCAGAGGATTGAGTCAGCCAATTGTAAGCCCTGCTGAGAAAATAAAGTATTTCATTTGTCACGATTTGGTTCGTTTTACGGCATATCAATTCATGCTGGATTATTTAATGCCAACATAATTCTTTTTTGTAGGCATTTATATTATTTAAAGTAACTATTCCCATTGATAATTTGCAAAGAATTAAATCTAATTGAGCGATTCAATTCTTTGGACCACATTGAAATATGATTCGTCCCGTGACCAAATTGGGAGAAATAATTCTGCTTTTCTCATGACATGATACTGCATCCACCAATCACATAGATCCGTCGGTGGAAAAGGTTTTGGCGTGTCTACTCGCGACTGTCATTTTCTTATCATGTGACGCTGCAACTTTCTAGTTTTTGTTTTTTTGGTGGGGGTCATCTTTCGTACAAGGACCTGTAAGAAGTAAATGGGATAAGACTGTCTTGAACCAATCTTCTCATGGGGGAGATTTTGCACTGATTATTGATATTCCAAATTCTGGATTTTATACGCATTAATGGATAATACGAAACTTTCCCAGGCATGAAACGAGCTCAGAGGGTGCTTTAGACGCCAAAGTGCAAATAATTTCTCGTCAATGACTCGGGGGAGATTCCCGGGAGTAGTAACTAACGTGCTGAACTGCGATATTGTAGTAAGCGAGTTCGAATTCCGATCGGGCCATTAAGTCAGCTTTCGAACTAATATACTTGGGAAGGTTATAAACTCCCTTATACTCCCAGCTAAGGGTTAAATAATTTTACTATACGAATGTTATATCATCATCTACAGCATCATAACGACACAACAATAACGACGCAATGATAAAGACGCACGCAGGAAGACTTCTTTAACAAAATATTTACCTCTCACTTTATTGCAAGGGTTCGAAAAGGGTTACTCAAGGTTTGCGTGTGAGAGGGAGTTGGAGATCGAACATAACTGCAATATTTTGACCTCCACTCTTATGGCCGTCAACGTTGTGTCTTTTTCGTTCTCCAGGGCTGCTCAACCGGAGGCCCTGGGGTCCACTCTGTTGGGTGATGGTTTTCTCTACTGAATCTTTGGACCTCAACTCATCAGGGCCCCAAGCCCCTTTGGCCTGGTGTGGCTTTCCCTTCCACATCTCGTCTATAACTCCGTCTCCAAATGTCTGCCACTGCCCGTCGAACTCAACTGAGTTATATAATAGTTCAACGCCCATTCGATCGCCCACTCGATCTTTGAAATCGCATGTTTAATCGTCATCAAGCGGAAATAACTGTCATGCAGTTCAGAGGTCATTCTCTTCCGGTGCGTCATTCGATGAGAGTATCATGGGATTTTTTAGCTTGTCCCATCTTGTTAGCCAATTTCTGCCCCCGTGATTTCCTCTCCTAAGTGCCATTGGAATGTGTCACTTCCTTCCGGTGCATCAACTTGAATGGCATTTTGGGCCGGGTCGAAGGTCAAAATATAACACGAAGACTGTTCTTCTACAAGGGTAGCTTGGGTATTAAATAACAAAAAAGTCGACATTCCTCTTATCAAAGAAATCAAATAAAATCAAACCCCAGGACTCATTCATGTTTATCAGCTGGTAAAGCAATAGTAGTATCATTCTGAAAATTGGGAGCCAAACTTATGCCTCATTTCTCTGCCTTCAGGGCCCTTTGGCCCTGGAGGATCAAACATGTTAAAAGGATCACCATCTCATCCAGGCTCATTATTTTAACCCATAGGAAATTCCTCCTTGGTTAGTATAACTCAAAATTTCATCTATCAAACTAACAGTTTTTACTTTATCCAGGAGACCCATCATAGAAAGTAGACGCATCTGAATTCTTCATTCATTTTGTACTTTCTCGGTAATTAAAATCTCAACAGCAGGATGAGGAACAGGGAAACTCATGTCACCACCTGATGAAGAACTCCTCATGCCACCACCGTTATTACCAGCACCATCTTGCCGTTCGATTCAAAGAAATAAACGTTAGAAGCTTTGATATATTAAACGACAATACAAAGAATAAAACTTGTCAATATCAGTGTCCCGAGTGATTATCCAATTTTCAGCGTTTGATCTAACAACGGACAGCAATAAAAACAGCAGTTAACTAATATCCCTTGCGTTCATGTTAATAGTTAAGTGACGTACAGGATGCCTTCCCCACACTACACAGAAAGGGTGTGTGTGTGTCTGCTTGATTCTCAGGAGACGAGAACCGTACAACTTCGACAACTTCATCACTGAAAAGACAGGAGAATACCAGACTTGAACGACACGGCCGAAGTCATTACACTCCAATAACATCGACGTTTGTCTGCACGCAGCTGATTGAACGGATGAGCTTCAAAAACGTTAAAAGAAAATCGTAACTTTAAACTGAGAGCTGAATCAGAAAGTCACGTTACATAGATCACCTTGGGCTCAGGTATGTCACATTAATATTCACGATATCCACATTGTTCACCAAAACCATCCCTTTTTTTTAATAATTCAAGAGTTAAAGGTGGGTTTGCAGTAATAGTTTACTGATTCTTTTCTTGTGTAAATTGTATTAAACGCAAGTAAACTAGCGATTTTTTGTAATTCTATATTCAATTCATTATGTAATATACTAGCTTAGCTGGCGATGATGAACTTAGCAGATTCAATGCGGTCGCAAGATAACATCAACAAAGTGGTCTCACAGGAAAGAGAAAAATAAAAGATAATGGCAAGAATACAATTTATTGTCTATGGATAGAGTGACAGATATTTCCGTTCGCATATGAAGATCAACAAATTACTGGAAAAAAACGGAAGTGTGTAAGTTCCGATAACCAGCCATAAACAGAAAAATACGTGAGGCGAAGAGGATGTTCACACTTCCGCATGGGTCTTGAAAAGACAATATAAGGGCAGTAATTTTGGACTGAAGGCAGAGATCCGCTGGACGCTCAAGCGAAGGGGAGGGTCCGCTGGTCTCTCAAGCAAAGGGAGAGACCCGCTGCTCACGGAAGCAGACATGTCAGCTTCTCATGTTTATTCTCCGGCCGCCGCACTACTTCACAAAAAGGTTCCCCGCTATATGTGCGAACTCTCTCTGACTATTCCTACGACACACAATCGTCGCAGTCGAAGAATAAAAATATAAGTTTTATTTTTATATATCTACGAGTTTTTTGTTGTTTGTCCAATAGTGCTATATGCGACAATTAATTTGCGGGATGAATAGAAATCAAATCAAGGTAGTGCTTCAAGATAGTTCGAGAAGCTCTTTTCTAAAAAAGCCCAAAAAAAAACACTGAATGTAGACCACTTCTAATTTAATTTTACACAAAGGTGGACACCGAAAAAAATCATCTAAAAATAAAACAAGAATAACAAATACGAGGCTAAATCAAAGGATAAGGGAATTCTTTAAAAAAAAGCAAGATTTTTCTCAGTTTTTTTTTCATAGATGAATTTCTGCATTGTTTGGAATTTGTTTATAGCAAGAATTTTTAAATTATTCAAAAAAATATTTTAGGCTTTTAAAAATGGTGGCAACTCAAACAGAATGCTTCAGGTTTAAATAGAGGTCTGTCATAAATTTTTTTGGCAGTAAAAGGCAAGCCATGAGAAATTTACAGGCGAATGTGTTATATGCAAGAAAAGCATGTTTTAGGAAAAAATATCTTAAATAACAAACTTTACAAATGGGCAAAACATGGGTTTGCCACAAAGAGCCTGGGTTGATAAGTCAGTTCATGGAGTTGAAACATACTGACTCTTCGGTAAAGAAAAAGTTCTGGGCACTGCGGTCAGTAAAAAAAAGTTATGCTGTTGTTTTTTTGTGAATAAAAGGACCCGTCACTATTGATTTCCTCGGAAAAGATGCAACTGTAAACAATGATTCCTATTACCAACTCTTTAGGTAAAATCCACCTTATTTATTGAATGACCCTTATAGCAGTTTCCTCGTGTTGCAAACGTCGATTCAAATTAACGGTTCTTGAATTCAGATGGTTTTTCCAAAAAAAGCTAGTCATGAAAAAGACATTAATAGAAAAAAAAGTTAATCTAAAAAATGGGAACTCGTTTATAAAGTAACAGAGAAGGGGGCTAACGTCCTGAACTTAGAAGCAAGTGAATTTGGGCTCCAGTCGCGTTTTTACGTTCACTTTCTCACTTGGGAAAAGTTTGGACCCCTTATCTCCCCTCCAGGTATGTATTAAATTATACTACTACTGTTCTAGAAGTGTGGTTTTGGTATTAAATAATCCCCGAAAGTTGATATGCCATTAAAGAAAGAAACAAAATTACCTATCACAGTTAGTTCATATCTATCTATCTATCTATCTATCAACTGCTTTCGTTTCTATATGCTCCACTCTTTTTCTTTCCTTTCTTTCTTTTTCCCTTCTGTCTGCATTGTCCCGGTCACATGATTTGTATCCACCAATTAACGTACCTGTGACTACATTTTAAACCTTTATCTTCTTCATTCCCTGTCATATTAGACTGCAACTATCAATCTTTTCTTTTCGTTTTTTGTTTCCTTTCTTTGTTTTTCAAAAAGTAAACTCATTTCCTTTTCTGTTTTTTTTTTATTTGACCAATGACCAACATTTTTTTCTCTGACTTTTGCTGCTTTAAAAGATTTAATTTACTTTTCACGTCTTTCTTTTGCTTTCTTTTGCTTTCTTTGTCTTCTTTTATACTATTTTATCACCCTTTTCTTTTCTTTTTTTACGGATTGATTCTATTTGTTTGTTTGTTTTTTTCTTTCTTTCTTTAAACTGTTTCTGCTTGTTTCTTTTCTTTCCTATTCCTTATTCTTTTACATAACATACGCTTTCTTTCTTTCTTTCTTTCTTTCTTTCTACTGTTTATGTTTGATTCTTTTCTTTCCTATTCCTTATTCTTTTACCTTACACACGTTTCTTTCTTTCTTTCTTTCTTTCTTTCTTTCTTTCTTTCCTTCTTTTAACTGTTTCTGTTTGTTTCTTTTCTTTTCTTTCCTATTCCTTATTCTTTTACATAACATGCACTTTCTTTCTTTCTTTCTTTCTTTCTTTCTTTCTTTCTTTCTTTCTACTGTTTATGTTTGTTTCTTTTCTTTCCTATTCCTTATTCTTTTACCTTACACACGTTTCTTTTTTCTTTCTTTCTTTCTTTCTTTCTTTTAACTGTTTCTGTTTGTTTCTTTTCTTTCCTATTCCTTATTCTTTTACATAACATACGCTTTCTTTCTTTCTTTCTTTCTTTCTTTCTTTCTTTCTTTCTTTCTACTGTTTATGTTTGTTTCTTTTCTTTCCAATTCCTTATTCTTTTACCTTACACATGTTTCTTTCTTTCTTTCTTTCTTTCTTTCTTTCTTTCTTTCTTTTAATTCCTGAGAATTCTCTTTGTTCAGTAAGTCTTTATGTGACTACTCAGAAGATTAGAAAGGCGTTATTTTCGGAATTGTTGCTTACACACGTGATAGGCTATAAACTTTCCAGATTCCTTCAAAAATTACCATTTAAGCGACAACTTTTTTAATTCCCGATATTACTGAATTAATGCACGTCATTTTTACTGGGTTTCCTTCTTTATTACCTCCCTTGAATTTAATCTTTTATTTTCATCCGAAGTTCGCCAGAAATCTGTTCTTTTTTTTCTTTACGCTTATTTATCTGTGCTCTTGAGTTTCCCATCTATTTATCAATCAATCAATCTATCTATGTGTGTTCATATCTATCTATCTATTTATCTATCTTAGTGTGTTGATGTCCTGATGGCTCAGCTTAGAATATAATGACTTCACTTTCGGCAGAGAGGTAAGACTTCAAATCCAAAAAGAGGTGTCCTGGGTATGACACAAAACTACACCTAATAGTAAGGCTCCTCTTCTGAAGCTCTGGGGAGTGGAGTACCTCCTCCATTATCATTACTCCTAGGTCTCCTCTGAATTAGATTGGTAGTGTCTAGTAATGTTTCTGTAACACTGCCAATGCCAACATGGTACCAAATAAACGAGTGTGTAGTATTACGGTGACATGTCGAAAGTTGGAACACAACACATACCAAACGGCTTTGTTGATATCAAGATACGAAAGTTTATGGCTACAACTCTTTTCACAATAGTCGCTGAAGATAGATAGATAGAGAGAGAGAGAGAGAGAGAGAGAGAGAGCAGAGGAAATGCGTCAACTGATTTAGATTTACAGAGACTAAAAACTGTGGGACAGACACTTAGTTATTTTCATCTCTGACTGCTTGCCGATGGTTCAAATTGACCTGTTTGATGAGAAAACTTGATATCACATAACTTTCTGCTTAAAAAAATTTCTTTCTTTCTTTCTTACAATAACACAATACATATATATATATATATATATATAAAATTAAATAACTTATTGAATAATAGCCCTTACGGTAAGGGAAAAAACTCGGAAGTAATTCAAAGATAACAATATACAACGAATCACTGTGTAGGGGAAATATATATATATATATATATATATATATTGGGAAAAAAAGAACAGGCCAACCTTGTCAAACCAATTGAAAAAATCATGAGATACACAATTGATTGGTCAAAAGAAAAAAACCCAGCGTAATTGCTGCTAAGCTACAAATTCAAAAAAGTGCTCAATACTAAGATGAGCAAAATCGTGACAAAAATTATTTCGTGAGTCAGGAACTAACCGACTACAGTTTCGCCTAAGCGGCTCATCAGGGTAGTAGGTTAGTTCCTGACTCACGAAATATATATATATATATATATATAAGTAATGAACTGCTAGATTTTGTTGAATCTGATAAGATAAAAAATAAGTGGAAAGATGGATAAATCTGACACTTACAACGGTTTTTTTTTTAGTAATATTTCATTCTTTATTCAAGAATTTCTTCAGACTAAACATTTTTTTAAATTTTTTCTACATTCAAGCAATTGAAGAAATAGACAAAATTACGGAGAAAATATAGGTATAAAAGGGGATGGTGAGGGTCGGAAGACAAGGGGCAGATAAGAGAAGACATAGAGTGAAAGATAGATTTGGGTTTAAGTGATGGTGGTAGGGGTTATTGATTTTGGCTGTAAATGTCTGGATATATGGTCAATCTTGGTGGAGTAAAATGTATCAGGTTCATCAGAGTATTTTATGCCTAGATAATTGCGTTCAATCAACGATCGGTGCCCCGTCGTCGTCTGTCGCTACTGGTCCTTCTAACTGTCCTGTTTCCGACTCGACAGCGACTCCAACTCCAACTAACGTATTTTCTTCAAATTATTCTTAACTATTGCTTTAATATCGCGTAATCACTAAAACCTTTTCGTGACACGTCATTGCTAAACGCAGCTGATATCTATCAAATTGTTTATCTTAAAATATTTTAGCTCACAGCTTGTTCTAAAATAAAGTGAGGATAATATTATGACAGGAGTTGACACGTTTATGCAAAACAATGCCTATACAAGCCCTGACCTTTACAGCTCGAGAACCACCATTACGAACCCAAAGTTTAGCTAGAAAACAATTTATTACTGAAATAATTTAATAAAATCCCTAATTAGTTAACATTTCAGCAATAGTTCAAATAGACATGTTTGATAGGAATACTAGATATCACATAACCGTGTGCTTCAAATAATTAAGAAACAACCTCACTATATATATATATATATATATATATATATATATATCAAGGCATAAAATAATTATCTATCTCTGTCTTCTATTTCTTCTCTGTCCCTCACTAAATTTCGATGATAAAACGTTTCTCAATGCTTAAATAGCACAGACTAAAGACAAAAATAGCCACAAGTCGAGTAATTTATTTTCCCTCGCTTGAAACCTTTGTAATTTTCCCTAAACCTTGAAAGGATTTGTTTTGAAGGTGCAATTAATCATTATTTTCATTTTTCTTTTACGATGTTTAAGCCAGTTAATTTTTTGACCTTTCTCTGGTTTAATTTTTGTTTGTTGAATCAATGGTTCACACAATGTTACATTGTAACCAGTGTTTTTTACTTTCTTATCTTTTTTTTTTTTTTGTTGAACTCGTTTTTATTTGATTCTTTTTTCCTTTTTTTTGTTAGTTCTTTTTAATTCTTCTTTTCTTTTTCTTTCCTTTACTATTTAATTCTTTTTTCTTTCCTTTAGTTCTTTTTTTTCTTTTTCCTTTCCTTTTTTTAATTTAATTCTTTTTTCTTTCTTTAGTATTTTTTTTCCTTTTCTTTTCTACTGAATTCTTTTTATTTTCTTTACTTCTTTTTTATTGTTTTGTTTTGTTTTCTTTTTTATTTAATTCTTTTTCTTTTCTTTAGTTTTTTCATTCTTTTTCTTTTTCTTTTCTTTTTTACCTATTTATTTTTCTTTTCTTTAGTTTTTTTTAATTCTTTTTCTTTTTCTTTTCTTTTTTTTCCTTTTTTATTTAATTCTTTTTTCTTTTTCTTTTCTTTGTTATTTAATTCTTTTTCTTTTCTTTAGTTCTTTTTCTTTTTTATTTCTTTTTATGTAATTCATTTTCCTGTTTCTTTTATTCAGTAATTTTTCTTTACTTTTTTTCTTCAATTATTTTTATGCTCTTTTTATTTACTTCTTTTTCTTTTCTTTTTTTTCTTTAAATCTTTTTTCTGTTCTTTTTTATCTAAACCCTTTTTTATTTTTATTTTTATTTAATACTTTTCTTTGCTTTTTTCCGTTATCTTTTTTCTTTTTTCTTTAATTCTTTTCCCTTCTTTTATTTACTTTTTGGTTCTTAATTTCTTTTTTCTGCTTTTTTATGTAAATTGCTTTTCTTTTCATTTTTCTTTTATTCTTTTTCTTTTCTTTTTGCCGTTATCCTTTTTTTCTTTTCTTTTTTTCTTTAATTCTTTTCCCTTTTATTTAATTCTTTTTGTTTTTTTATTTAATTCTTTTTTCTTGTTAATTTAATTCTTTCTTCTTTCCCTTTCTTGTCTTTTTAATCATCTTTCTTTTCTTTTTCATTTAGGTCTATTTTTCTTCTTTATTCTATTTTTTCATTCAATTCTTTTTTTTACATTTAATTCTTTTTTCTTTGTTCTTTTATTTCCTTTTTAAATCTTTTTCTTTTTTCTTTAATTATTTTCGCATTTCTTTTTCATTAATTTTTCTATTCTTTTTTTATTTGAGTCTCTTCTTCTTTGCTTTGTTTTATTCAATTCTTTTTTTTCTTTTCTTTTTCTCTTTAAATTAAGATTTTCACGTTGTTTAACTTTTCAAAACTAGTTCTAACCTAACAACTTGACGACTAGATCCTCTGTAGAGGAGTAAGACCCTCCTCACTAGAATGAGCATCGTAAGTATGGTATCCCACTGTATCTGATGGTGAAGTTCCAGTTCTGGAATTCTAGGAAGTGTAGAGTCACCTTTTATTGTCATTAATCCTACAGCTTCTCTGGTATTTTTTTAGTCAATAATAAAATCTTTTTTTATAATCTCCTATTCACGCCATAACATTAAAATAAAATATTGAATAATTTCAAGAGACCTTGAATTTGTAGCCCCGAATATTCAACAGAAGAGAAACCTACTTTGAAAGCACTTCTCTATCATTTCATACACAATGCTAAATAATATATCCAAAATAAACTTGACTAAAAGTTCAATTTTTTTTTTTTAAAAGCCATTTTTTTTTTGTTACTGTTTGTGACAGCAAATTGACTAAAATCCCAAAACGGGACTTTATTTTCGCACGTGTGAAGACGGGGCAGGTTGGCACTTGATCCCCTACAGAAATAAGTCCTGTTCAGAGTTCTTCTCTCAGTCATATAAGAACTGGCATATTACATGAGGGAATAATTTAGGGCCAGACTGACCACCGCTGGCAAAGGGGTTCCAAATTTCACACTATCACACACCCACCAGGCCGCTAAACTTCTTTCCCTTAGATAATAGAAGAATACGGGCCTATAGGTCTTAGTCGTAATAATATTAATATTGTTGTAGTCGGCAACTCCGGTTTCCCGTGTGATACTTTAGGAATTAATAGGACAGTTCTAAGCAAGATAATATAAGGCGAATAGAAGCTGAAAGGAAAGCATGAAATAACAACATAGACCACATGGTAAAATGAAAATACATAGGTTCTTTACTACGGTTATATATATATACGTTCGGAGTTTCAAAACTTATAATTGGATAGTCCATGAATATAAATGTCTTTTCTTGGCTTTTATCCTTCTTCAAATTGAGAGAGAGAGAGAGTGGTAAACAAAATTTGGGTGTAAAGGAAAAATGTCCCCAAAGTTACTTATCTTATTTTCGACGGGGTTCCACTGGAGAATTTTCTTCTTTCACGGGCTACTAGACTTTGTTCTGTTTTTAATACTGGCTTGAAGGCTTTTTGGAGTCCTTCGTGTCTCAGTTAATCTTTTGTCTTTAGCCCGGAGTAAAATGGCTATCGTCCGTCTGCCACGAGCCTTGCTCAAAAACTACCTTTTTACTATTTACTTCTGCTGAGGGGAAGGGAACCCCACTTCCGTTTTGGGGTCCCAGCCAATCATTTGGCTTCTCTCTCTTTCCCCTTCCGATGTCCGGCGACCTGAGTTCACTAAGTGTGAACATCTGGTCTTCTGTGTGACCCACATTCCTTCCTAACGGTCACTTTTTGACTGCTTGATACTCTCATTCAATACGGGAGGATAGTATCAGTCCTACCTCTTCGTCTCCGTGAGCCATCACGTGACACTGTTACAGAAATTATGTTTCTCCCTTTTTGATGCATTTAAAAATAAAATTGCGAAACATGTCATTCTACTTCTTGGATAGGCTTTTCCTTTTTCATATATCAGAATTAAATATTTGAATAATTAATCAAATATCAAAACATATTTCGTCCCGGAGAATAGCATTTCTTCCTAACAGACGATCACTTTTACAAAAACGCTGAGTAGCAAACACTACATCAATTCTCGAAGCCAAGGAAGATAGGTAAATATTACGTCTTAAAACTCTTTCCCTAAATAGGCTTAACAGCAAATTAAATTACTCCCCAAACTGTATATTCTAACCCTCAAATACTTATTAAAATATTTAAACATTCAATGTTTGAAAATTAATTACTTTTTCGACGGATCTTCCAACTTGATGACATTTTAAAAAAACAAAACAAAACAAAAACATAGAAAACTCTATAAAAATGTACAAAGTCGAATGTTTAAATCGTAAAGTTTTAAAGTTCAAGTTTTATTCTCAGATGAAGCCAATCCTTTGGCATTCATAAATTTTTCAGTCTTGAAATGTAAACAGTTATGAAATAAATATGTTCCAATGATGACCAAAGATCGAAACTAGTCGGGATTAACAAGTTTACGTTCATGAAAAACATCTTTTCAACCAATGTCTATGTACCTTTTCTTTCGATCATAGCACACACACACGCGCGTATATATATATATATATATACGAGGATCATTAAATAAGTTTCTAGATTTTTTTCCTATGGGCACTTTTATAGACAGTACAAACATGAAACTCGAGTCCCCTTCGAAGTAAGCTCCTCCGGCTGCAATGCACTCGTTGTACCGTTCCAACAACTTCTGGAAGGCCCCATGGAAGTCCTCTTGTGTCAGCGTGTCAATGGCCTTCATCACAGCCTCTTTCGTCTCCTCAATTGTCTCATAACGACAGCCTCTGAGCTTAGGGAATAACCAAAAGTCACTGGGAGCAAGGTATGGGCTATAGGGAAGTTGAGGAACTGTCTTGATGCCCATCTTGGTCAAATAGTCTGTGACAAGGATGGAGTTGCGGACTGGTTCATTGTCCTGCTGGAAATGCCACTGAGCCGATTTGAAGAGTGCTGGCCTCTTCAGACGGAATCTCTTGCTGAACTCCCTTAAAACCTCAACATAGTATTCCTTGTCGACTGTCTGTCCAGTGGGAACCCAGTGCATGTAGATCATGCCAGTGCTGTCAAAAAAGGGATCATCAAAAGTTTGTGGGTGGATTTGCTCTGTTTGGCATTCTTGGGTCTGGGAGAGCCAGCATGCTTCCACTGGAAACTCTGTCTCTTGGTCTTTAGGTCATAGCAGTAGATCTAGCTTTCATCGCAGGTCACCAGAGCATCAAGAACTGCGGGATCTGAATTGATCAGCTCGACCATCTCCCTGTTGTCATGACAACGTCTTTCATTCTGATCTTCTCTGAGCACCCTTGGGACAAACTTCGCGCAAATCTTCTGCATCTTCAGTTCCTCGCGAATAATTGTGTGTAGTTCCCACACTGACATCAAACTGTGCATTTATTGTCTCTATAGACTCACGACGGTCCTTATCCATGAAATTCTTTATTTGGCCAATCAATTCTGGTGTTCTGACTTCCTTACTCCTCCCACACCTTTCATCATCCCTCACAGACTCCCTGCCATCCTTGACTCTCTTATGCCACTCAAAAACTGATGCTCGATTCATGCAAGATGCTCCAAAAGCAGTCTGAAGCATTCCATTCGTTTCTGTTGCATTTTTTCTAAGTTTAAAACAGAATTTTATTGCAATACGTTTTTCTAAAGTGTCCTCACGTCCAGATTGCATTTTTGAAATTCCCCAGCTATGACAATCAGGCTTTAGTAGGGTGTATTCCAATTCGTGCTGTAGCTGTTCATTTGAAAATAAAATCATGAAAATAGGTCAGTCATCTCATACGATGGATGGCAATAACATACGGAATTTTTAAGAGTCTACGACAATTTCAAATGCCTGTACAAAAAAAATCTGGAAACTTATTGAAGGCCCTTCGTACATATTGTAAATTGATTGAAGGGGTCCACAGTACGGGTTACCAGTTTAAAACCCGGTCGGTCGAATTTAAACAAGATAGAACATAGTTACTTGTTAAACTTTGTTTAGTTGTGACATGAGTTCAAAAGTATGGGTCACCCAGTGAGACTCGAACTCACGCCTAATGGTCTACCACTCAAATTTGCTAATCATTACACAACGTGAAACGGACCCACACAGAAACTTATCGTGATTTTTGGATTGTGTTACTGTCACGTCATGTAATTCAAAGTAAATCATTGAATTATATATTCATTATTGAAACTTTTTAAACAGATTTTGTGAATGTCGCGAAAATTCGCTTCTTGTTTACGTTTAGTGTCATATTGTTAGTTTACACTAATTTTATATCATTGAATTAATGCTTCATTACAAGATAATTGTGAATACAACAAAGGATTAAAGGAAGAGACTGCATCTTAACCTGATATTTCCACCATGTGATAGAAAACAAAGTATTGAAACATCCTGCACGGTATTGAAACCATCCTGCACGGTATTGAAACATCCTGCACGGGCAATCTGAGTTAGTGGTAATGATACTCAGGCACCGAAATCATACAAACTTTTAGATTGGAGGATTTCTTGACTTCGCATCTCTTGGTTTGTTTGCAGCAATATATATATATATATATATAATCTAGTGGGTAGAGTGTTCGCTAATGGTCAGGCAGACTTAGGTTCAATCCCAGGTCGCATCATACCAACGACTTTAAAAATGGTACTTGATACCTCCTTGCTTAATACTTAGCAATATAAGGTACGTATCAAGGGTAAAGTGGAGCAATTCAGGGAAAGGAGTAGTGCCCTCCCCAACATCTTGGTGTTGTAGCTTTTGAAAAGGGAGCCTTCTGGTCGCCCTCGACTACGGTGGCCAACTTTGGTTTTATTTATATGTATATATATAATGATTCCCCCAAAATAGGAGATAGCCCAGTCAGTTGGGGCAGTAGAATACACCCAATGCATATCTGCAGAGTGGTAAGACTCCCCCAACTAGCGTCCTAGATATAACACTAAACAATCTGATGATGAGGTTCCAGTAATACTGGAGCTTTGGGGAATACGGAGTACCTCCTTATTGTCATCGCCCCCAGGTCCACTCTGGTCCGGAGCGGTAGCACCTGATGGGGTCCTATCAATGGGTTAAATAGGACAAAACAATTTACTTATGCTGAAATGAGTTGCTTGAAATAGAACTGTTTTTACATTTAACTGTGTGTAAATAAAAAAATTTACTTATGCTAAACTGAATTGTTTGAAATAGAACTGTTTTGGTATCTAGACTGCGTACTTACGCTAAACTAAATTGTTTGAAATAGAACCGCTTTTGATATTTAAACTGCGTACTTATGCTAAACTGAATTGTTTGAAATATAACTGTTTATTTGTATAAAACATATTAGGCATTAAATACCCTTCAATGGTTGATATGCCATAAAACCAAACTAAAACAAAACAAAACCAAAGAGAAGAGAATAAATATCATTCAGGTGGTAAATGACACACGAGATATTTATTAATATGACTACATTTTGATATCAGTTTGCTTCTTATAAAATATATATATATATATATATATATATATAAGTGTGTGTGTGTGTGTGTGTTTGTGTGTGAATATCACGTGTACTTCTATCATAACATGTGACGTTAATCTACAATGTAATTATGATAATTGGGACACTTTTCTTATACTTCTGTCTGATGATTGTGCACGCCACATTAAACTTAAAATAACGGACTCCTAATGTTCATTATTTGTTATTATTCTGGTTTGAGCGTATATATATATATATATATATATATATATCCGATTCGTTCTTTCGTTGGAATGTAGTTGGTTGAAATTTAAATTCATTTTTAAAATCTCTGAAATTATACACTATAACCTTTGGGATAATTCTTTTTCTTTGTCGAAAGTATTTATTTATTAATAAGTAGAAATGGATGTTTATGAGCTTTTATGAATCAGGTGAACGCATGGAAAATGTCTCTAACAAAAGAATTATCAATAACCTGGAGGCAAGACATATAAATCTGGTGACAAATGGATGTGAATGCTGCAAGCTGATATTAGTTTTTGCAATTATTCCGTCACCGGTTGAGATGGAGCGCCTGCCCGCCGCAACTCAAACCTTCGCCATGTAGGTTGCTATGCAGCCGTCCCCTGTGTTTAGTGCTCACGTGACTTGAGAGTGATTTGATTGGCTGATCTCGCACAGATGAGTGTCTTAAAAATGCATGGCAGTCTTTTATCGACTGTTTTTTTTTTTTTCTCCACACACTGATTATGTGGATGTTCTCATTCGACAGTGAAGTCAGTGGAGGCGGGTGAAGTGGAACTCTCTCTGCTTTATCCAGGGAATATAACCTGAAAACACAGGTGTCTGACACAAATTCAAATCGCTCTTTGAAAAAAAAATTGAGAGAGAGAGAGAGAGTGAGAGAGAGAAATATTTTTGTTGAATTATTATTATTATTATTTTGTGGGGAGTGATTTCTCACGTTAAATTGAACGAAATAAGTATGGTTAAAATGACAGATAAAAAACTATGATTGATTGACTGATTGATTTTAACGGGATATCAAGCTGTCCCGAGTTATTTTATGCCTTGAAGTTAGGCAATCGTGTTCGTTGTGCATTTATATTCATATAATTATTAATTGCCTTATCTTTATAATCTAAAATAGTCATCTATACTTAAATAACGAACGTTTTATTTCCACAATCAGATATCACAGTTAGGTAGTTAAAAGTGGTAGAATGCAGTGACAAGTGATTTTCAGTGCTAAAATTAAAATCTAGCAATCCAACATGAAAGAAAGTCAGGATTCTAAAAGAGGAATTATTTTTATGAAAAAGATACTGTTAATCAAGATGTGCATTTTCTTTTTTTAAGAAGAGAAAGTATATAGTGAATTGTATTACCATGACCAGAAAATCCGGCAAACACTTGCGCGCGACATACGGAAACACTGGACAGCTGTTTTGACCTTATTATCACTCTGGGGGTGACCGTGTCCTCTGCAAAGTGTACGGATGCAACTTACAAGACACAATCAGCTTAATTGGCTGCGCAATTGCCATGAGTAGATGATTTATGTGCAATGATGACCGATGGTTCAGTGGTAAAGTTTCGGCTTTGCATTCTGTGGTGACTGGTTCGATCTCCAGTGGGGAAAATCACAATATACACTGCTGGTGAGACCAAATAAAGTCGAAACAGCTGTCCAGTGTTTCCGTATATCGCGCGCAAGTGATTTCCGGATTTTCCGGTCATTGTAATTTAATTTACAACATATTGTTAATCATAAATTTCAAACTATTAAAACAGTCTTTATAATAGTTTATCTTATTTGTTAAATTCATTCAAATTATTTGGTTGTATTATACACAGGTAGGTTTGAGTTTGACACTAACCAGAATCCGGTTGTAAGGTTCCAATTCTGGAGATCAAGGAATTGTGAAGTCACCATTTCATTTCCTTTACTCTAATGGTCACTCTGGTTAGGAGTGGCACTACTTGTTAGGGTCTCATTTATGGGTCAAATGGATCTGATTGAAAATTAATAGAAGAATAATTTATTTAGGACATAAAACTGTGCACAAATAAATGTATGTTAAATAGGAATAGTTACTGGAAAATATGATTGTTTGAAAATCATTAGTGTTAGATATGAATATTTGAAACTATATATATATATATATATACATTGTAACGACGAAACATAAAAAATAACCTTAAAAAGTTGTTCAACTTGCAAGAAAGTGATCTACAATGGTTGTAAGACATTTATAGCTCAGGGAATCAAATAATCAATCTTGATACGAGCACTTCGGAAGCAAGACTTCCCCTCGGACACGTTTCAGCCAGATCATTGTAGTAGAGCCCGTTTGTAGAAAGTTGGACTTACTAGTCATATGAGGTTTCATGACCACAAGCAATGCCAGGTTCAGTTAACGCAGGTTCTTTCACGGCAGTCTACAGGAAACTCGTATCTTTCCTGTGACGCAGTATATAGATCTACAGCTGTTTTCAATAGGATTATGAAAGTGCATGGGTCAATGTCAACGACAAAGTTATTTTCCCTCTCAAATATGTAGCAGTGCTTGCAAGGATGAACTTGGCTTCAGAAATCCGACGGGTTCTTGTAGCAGATTTGAAGAGATGGCTCTCTTCTGTAAAATAGCTGTCTCTCTCTCTCTCTATATATATATATGTGTGTGTGTGTGTGTGTGTGTGTAAAGAATGCCTAAAGAGACAGTTTGGTTTGGTTTGTTTTATTATGCTATTTTTTTAAATTATTTTTGGTGGCTGCTTTATTAATACAATATTGTTTTGGCCAACCTTCTTTAGTCAGAATTATCCTGATGATCTGGTTGGTGAAATTTCGATAAATAGTTCCTGACTTTTTAGGTATTTTAGTTTTGCCTTACTTAGTGCATTGAGAACTTTTACGTATTAGCTTAATGTTATGGTACCCAACCTGCGGACTGTAATAAACTCTTCCTGTTGCTATTCATACCAGGAGAATATTCATCCCGGCGCTGAATTCTCCCCAGCCTAACATTTTGGCAGTCAAACTGACGTTCGATACCTTGTTATCTATGTTGTATTATACTTTCGTTAATATACTTTGTTCCATGTAAACCCGAGTCATGTCTTTCTTTCGGACCCTTTACTGGTCCACAACACTTAGGTAACTCTGTCGTTTCTTTTGTTTTTTTTGTTTGTTTTTTATTGTTGTTTTTTGGCTAGATATTACGATACTGGTTGATTATTTTTAGTCTTGTGTTTTTATTGAATTGTTCCCCAAATATCAGTTTGTTTAATTCTCTTTTATTTACAAATTGCATCATCTGTTTTTTCATGTCACCAGAGTTATAGAAATAGGTATAGAAATTATATATATATATATATATATATATATATATATATATCATTGAAGTGGAGATTTTATGCCTTAAAACGTTTTTGATGCGAATAGAGCATAGATAAAAATAAATAATCTTTTTTGCGATGGTCCCAACAAATTGAAAGAGGTTTTTTGTAGCTACTTTGAATAGCATTTGTAAAGGCACTTAAGTAATTGAAGATTTACAAGATTACAACTCTCAAAAGGAGGTTAATCATTGTTTATCTCTGTCTACAATTTGATTCTTCACAACAACCATTAGATTTGTGGAAGACAAGGATTTATGTAATCGATTTAGAACCAAAAAATAACGAAATAAAAAAAATAATAATTCAAAAGATAAAACAAGACGCCACTCGTCAATGAAACCGGATGTTAAATGTTGAGACAACGAAGGAAGCAGAGTTTGTTTTATCTGATCGATTAAACAGTGATGAATGAAGCAAATCAGGGCGTCTATGGTTCGATAAGCGAGGCGCCAAAAAACAAACAAACAAACAAAAAACTAATTAGCTGGTGATAGGAAGATTTATTGTAAGGATAAAAAAATCAAAAAGAACAAGATCCACCAGAAAAATAATGAAGATCGAATCAAATTAAAGAAAATTTTATTGAATTTATTTGAATATTCCAAAAAATATTTTCAGTTATCATGTTTTTTAAAATTCATTTTCTTTTATTTGTTCGTCAACATGAAGAGGATAGGAAATATTCTTTTATAAATAAAGGCAAAATGACTATCGGTAAAGTAGAAATGTTAATGGAAGAAAAAAAAAAGAAAAAAGAAAGCCATGTTTACTGAGAATGGCAAGAAAAAAACTTTTTTCTATTTAAAAAAAAAGATTTTGAGATTTTTTTTGTATAAAAACAGTCAAGAAAGTTATCGATATTGTACTGATACAAAAGCAAATATGACTTGGCAAGATCAGTTAGATATTGAAAATACTGCAAATGTCTGGGATTTTGTTATGTCGGCAAAGTATTAGTATTAAGAATACATAATATCATATAACTCTGCCCAAAACCTAATTCTCTTTAATTGGAATCATTTTGAGATGAGGCTTCTTAATCTGAGAATTAATTTTTTATTTATTGCGGACTTTTTGTCCTCATCTTGGTAGTTTTTTTGTGTTGTTTCTTCTTTCACTACGTTTCGACCAAATTTCACCTCTGGCCTTCTTCAGGTGATTTACCGCGACCTCAGATAGGAAAAAAAATTAATTCTCAAACCCAAAACTATCTTACGAAATAACTCACCAAAATTCCAAAACACAACCTTTCTCATCCCTAATTTCAATTTGAGTCATCTTTCATTCAAACTGAAGACGAAATTCGAATGACGTCAAATCAAATCCATTAAACAAAGAGTCGGTTTATCTTAAAAGAACAAATTCTTATAGATCATCGTCTGGCGTCAAGATGACTCGATATCCCTGGATGTATTCAATTTCTTATCCAAAATAGATACTTTATTTTCTTTTTAAATTATAACTTTTTACACAAAAGTATATGAAATAAATAATGCAATAAAATATGAAATATTATTCTCATCCAAAAGTTAGAGAAGAGTCGAAAAGAAAAAAAATCTGCTAATCAATATGTACTTTTCTTCAAAAGATTTTCAATTTTCTTGGAAGAAATCTGTATTTGAAGTAAAGAAAAGAAAACTCAGTATTTATTTATCTTGTTCAATATATATATATATATATATATATATATATATATTGTAACAGTGTTGGTTGTCACTAAATCACTTTATTCATTCCCCTCGACATGCAATGATGATGTTTTGTTCCTTAGCTATAGTCACCTACACATACAGAAATAAAATAATGTAGCAAAAAATAAGATACACTGGCGAATCTATATCCAGTTAAAACAGCGCGCTGCGTTTCTGCCTTCACTTACACCTACACATACACATAATAATACGTAACTAGAACCCACACAAGCATACGCATACACCCACACACACTCACTCACTCAAACACTTACAAACACATGTAAAGATAGCTACAAAATCCCAACGGTTTTTTTTACTGTATTTTTTCGATTTTCGATTCATTTCATTTTAACTGTCTGATGATTGTTGTTTCGCAAAAAACTCCGTGAAACCCCGAGGTCGCAGTCTAGATTCAACGAATTAAATATATATATCTAATATATATATATATATATATATATATATATATATATATATATATATATATATATATATATATATTCAAGCACTCTGAAGTAACATGCGACGTCAGGTGATTTATTGGGAAATTTCTATCAGTTGTGTTGGTCGATTGGTTGATTTTACCTTGTGTCAGCACTTATGATACTTTATGCCGAAGTCAGTTTGACAATTATAGTCTTCAGTTATATTTGATATAAAAATATATATTCAATTATTCTAAACAAGTAAGCACTTAGATGTTTCGTCTTTTTAAAGAGTTAATTTATCAATAAAATTTACAATCGCCAGCCATTATATAAATAGTAGTACCTGTTAGGATCTCAACTATTAGTCAAATAGATATGTGGGAAAAGTATTAGTATTAAGAATACATAATATCATATAACTCTGCCCAACAACTACACTTGCTCTGGTCGTCATAAAACAATAAAATAAAAAGAGACATAAGAATTGGTAACTTAAACATTGCACTATTTCCACACATTTCCCAATCTAATCACAACTTCGATTTCTATTCTGCAAAGATGCTCATTTACATCCCTAATAAAAGACTTAGACGAATTTTCAAAGCCGCTGCTATTTCACTCTGTAATTCCATAAATACTCGTCTGGGCTTTTATAATATTTCTCCTTACTTGAGCAAATCCATTTTAAATAGCTCCAATATATTCCATCTTTAGTTAATATATTCCACATATATCATAGTCTTATACTTTCTCTTTTTCTTTTTGTCTTTCTTTTTCTTCTTTTTGATTCGAAATCTTTCTCGATAAACAAACGGAACATAAATTCTACACAACATTTCCCATAAGTGAAATGACGTAATTTAAAACAAACAAACTCTGATTCCCTTATTAAACGGCCAACTTTTTCTTGTTATACACATTTTCCCTAGGTTTTTGCATTTTACTCTTTTAAACATCCATCGTTGATTTAACATCACTAATATCATCCCTCACAGCCCTGATGATGGTTCATTAGAACTGAAGTGCTATAGTGTCGACTTTGCTTCTCAATAAATCTCTCCTTCTACTTGGATTATCTTGTTATCAATTTTTCTTTATGTATTGTCGGATTACACTTCATTATTTACTTCCATATTGGTGGCAGTGGTGGGGGGCTTACCCCTCTGCAGAGAAGCAGTCGGTGTATTCTACAGCCTCATCTAACTAGGCCGCCCATAACTTGGATAACGCTATTTATTTGTACATACAATATACACTGCACGTTGATCATTATTATTAATGATTTAATATAATGTTGGTTGTTTTGATGTGACTAGAACATCGGTAACAAATACATATTAATATAGAGTAAAATAATACATCTATGTAAATAACTTTTACCTTTCTCAAATAGATGCAAACTATTTTATTTCTAGGGCTTCTACCTTCATTTATGTACACAACCAAACCTTCCATCACGGATGTGATGTGACACAAGGCCAGTTTTTTGGCAGAGTACAGCAGGTTTATATTCCGAGTTTTTCTTCTCTTAGACTAGTTACCTAACCAAGGCTAGAGAACCCAGTCTATACTACCATTTGCCGATAGCTGAGAGGACAAAAGATGAATTACTAACTTTTCCAAGGGCATTAGCGAGAAGAGAAAAGCAAACTGCCCCGTCTAGGATTTGAACTCATGTCAAAAATTGCATTTCCTTCTCCGATAACCATTTCTCTATGAGCGCTTCCTTATTTTTCAATGTATTGTGGCAATTATGACACAAATGAAACCGACGTCACTGTTATAAAGATGTTGAAGATAGGGGATGATTAATTGATTGACTTATTTTAATGGCAGGTCAAACCCTCTGGGTTATTTTAAGCCTAGATTTTAGAGAACTCTACACATATTTACATTTTTGTGTAGATTCTTGAGGGTCTTTTTTTTAATTCAGTTATATGACATCATGAATTTATGTTTAATAAAAATAATTTAAAAATAGATCTATTTGATTCATAAATGGTATCTTAACAGGTTCTACCAATCCAGATCTGAGTGAAACTGGGAGTAATGGCAAGTAGCGGGGTACTGAGAACCCTCCAAATCTCTAGAACTGGAGTCTTACCATCAAATACAGTTTAGTGTCATATTCAGACCGGATTTTTTTTCGGGGGCGAACGACACAGTCAGTATATCCTAAGCCCTGCCGATGAAGGGAGATATAAAACAGAAAGGTCAGGGAATAGAATTAACGAAAGAAAAATTACAAGTTCCAAAAGTTTTGGAAATAAAGAGAAAAATATAAAGGAGAAATGAAAGAAAGGAAGGAAGGAAGGAGAATAGGATGAAAAAACAAATGAAAATGGAAAGAGAGTGTAAGAAAACAGTAAAAATTGGAAGGAAAAGAGAGAAACAGAAAAAAAGAGGAAAAAACAAAAGAAGAACAAAGAAAGAACAACTATAAAAAGAATAAAGACAAGAAAGTATAGAACTGGGAAAAAGAAAGAAAGAAAGAAAGAAACAAACAAACAAACAAAGTATTAAACGGAAAAAAGAAAGAAAAGTCAATGTGTCTGAAAAAGAAAAGAACAAAAACAAAAACAAAAAACAGAAAAGAAAACGAATTACTAAGCTGCCATTCAGTTACCTACTTTAAAATGAATGGATGGCAAATGTTACTTAACTGAAGATGAAAAAAAAAATTCTTTCGAAACAGGGTCGATACTAACAGAAAGCCCCCAAGAAAGTAACAATGTATTTGAATTAATAGAGAAAAAAATCTATCGAAATATAAAACTAATAAAATTGTTCAGAGTAAAATTTAAAATTCTGTATATAAGTCGATATACGGCTCACATCGACTGCTATACAATTCTTCAATGAAGCTGCCATTGTATTATTCATAACAGGAAGTATCAAGTTCTTTATGTTTTAACGCGCAGAAAGATGCTGAATATGTTTTCACCCTCCACACGAGCTTTTTGTAGCGCATTTAACGCCCTCAAACTATTATAACAGATTGATAATGGGTATGAGAAACCCTGCAGTCAATGGAATAAGCCTGAAAAAAAAAATCGGTAGAATACACGCAGAAAAATGCAATCACAAACAAGTTTTCGATTCCACCGGGAATATCTGTAAATAAAAGGCATTTTAAAGCTATTGAAGTGGGGAAAATCTAAGATTTAAACGACGTTATTCAATATTTAGAGAAGTGAATCGTCCTAAAAAAACGATTATTCTAAAATAAATTTATTTCTAGAGCTTCATGGTTTCAAGCATTCTCTACGGATTGTCAACTGCCTATTTTGTATTTACAACCACTCTAAGCGTAGCGGTTATCGCTGTAGGAAAATAGAATCGGTGCTTGAGTTCAAATACTCGACGAGGGTATTTGCGTTTCGCTTTGTGCTTATGCCCTTGGGAAAGATATGAATCTATTTGTAGTGGGGCAGACTGGTTTCTTTAACCTTGGTTAGGAAACCTGTCCTGAAAAAAAAAAACTCATACCAGCTTAAAAAAATCATACCAGCTTAAAAAAAATCATAGCAGCTTAAAAAAAAACTCACACCGGCTTAAAAAAATTACTTTGTGTCACATTCTACCCGTGACAAAGATGTTGGATAAAAATATACAACTCTTTTTTAAGCGACGGTTCTAGACAACCTTTTCTTTGAAAAGGTCAAATTTAGTAGTTTAACTTTTTGCCTTGGTAACAAGTTCTCAGCAGAGACATCCTGTCAAAGTATCTGAATCGGGCGAGATAAAATTCCTGACCAGCAAGTCATCTTTTAGTTGGAAGGAAGAATTTCGGCTATTTCTTCTGTTTTGTTTGAACACTCATCTTATTCTAAAGATCCTATTTACCCAACCCCTCCGCTCGGGCAGGATATGACACAACGTCAAATTTTTAAGCGGAGTTTAACAGGTTTGAATTCAGAGTTTTCTTTCTCCTAGACTAGTTGCCTCACCAAGGCTGAAGAACCAGTCTGTCCTACTATTTACCCATAACTGGAGGGGGAATAATTGGATTCATACCTTTCCCAAGGGTAGTAGTGCTATGTGAAAGGCAATCAGCCTTGTCCAGAATTTGAACTCGTGTCGCCGTTTCCATTTCCTACGACGATAACCATTACATCACGGGCACCTCCATTCTAAAGATGATTCACTCAGCTTATGATGCCTGCCAACTGTAACCCAGTAAGAAAATCCATTTTAAATGCAAATAGTTCTATTTCAAATAATTCAGTTTAGTATGAGTACACTGTTTAATTGTCAAAAACATTTTTATTTCAATCTATTCAGTTTATTCAAACAGTTCTAATTCAGCTAATTCAGTTTAGCATAAGTACAGATTTTGTATATACACAGTTAAATTTCAACCCAGTCTCCCCCCACAAACCCGACTAAACTGCATTTGGAGAGAGTAGAGTTACCTCTTCATTGTCATTACTTCCAGGTCCACTCTGTCAGGGATCCAATCTAGATCATTTCAGAAATTATTAGTATGAGAATTGAATACATGAAACTGCAAGTAAATCGCTATTATTAAATAGAAACTTAAAATGATGTAATTGCTTAAATTATTTGTATTAGATACGAATACTTGAAACCATAAACCTGTGTACAAATGTTTCTTAAAACATTGATATTACAGTTAAGTATGAAGTGTTTATTGCAATTAAGTATGAAGTGTTTATTGCAATTATATATGAAGTGCTTATTGTAACTAAATATGAAGTGTTTATTGTTATTAAGTATCAAGTGTTTATCGTAATTAAGTATGGAGTCTTTATTGTAACTAAGGATGAAGTGTTTATTATAACTGAGGATGAAGTCTTTATTGTAACTAAGGATGAAGTGTTTATTATAACTAAGGATGAAGTGTTTATTATAACTAAGGATGAAGTGCTTATTGTAACTAAGGATGAAGTGTTTATTGTAACTAAGAATGAAGTGTTTATTGTAAATAAGGATGAAGTGTTTATTGTAAATAAATATGAAGCGTTTATCTGTAAAAAATGATTGTGAAAATGATTGTAAAATTATTTTTTAACACATAACTGTAGACAACAATTGTTAAACTGACATCAGCATAAAATAACCCATGAACTGACATCCCATAAAACCAACCAACCAACCAACCAACCCTCTCTTCCAAACTACTTACACTTACAGTGGAAGCTAAAACCTGTTACTCGTATTTTCAACCTTGAAACTTTTAAATTGTTCTTTACGGTATTATAACTTGCAACAAAAACGTAGTCATTTTGAGTGTGATTATTTTTCACATCGATTTGTGGAGGTGTTTCTATAAAAAAGAAAATAATGCAAATGAATTTAAACGTTCAAGATGTATGAGTGTGTCATACCACACTCTACGGGAAACACAAAGCCAATACTCAGGACGACATTAGCGCCGTTCTTTATGGTTTAATAAATATTATCTTATTTATCCAAGTAAAATATGAGTTGTAATAGCAATTTCTCATGGTAACTATCACAAGAGTATTGATGGGTTTACATAAATCTTGAAATATCCAAGGTAGCTTGTTATTTGTTTGGTTGTTTGGGTTTTATGGCATATCAACCTTTGCGGGTTATTTACACCAAATCCATTTTAAATGCAAATAGTTCTATTTCAAATAATTCAGTTTAGCATGAGTACACTGTTTAATTGTCAAAAACATTTTTATTTCAATCTATTCAGTTTATTCAAACAGTTCTAATTCAGCTAATTCAGTTTAGCATAAGTACAGATTTTGTATATACACAGTTAAATGTCAAAACAGTTCTATACTAAACAATTCAGTTTAGTGTAAGTACAGTTTCAATGTCAAAAACCGTTCTATTTCAAACAATTCAGTTTAGCATAAGCACGCAGTTTAAATTTAAGTACATTTTAATTGTCAAAAACATTTCTATTTCAAGCTATTCAGTTTAGTCAAACAGTTCTAATTCAAACAATTCAGTTTAGCATAAGTATGCAGTTAGTTCTATTTAACCTATAGATAGGGCCCTATCAGGTGCAACCATTCCGGGTCTGAGTGGACCTGGGAGCAATGGCAATGAAGGGATGTTCCGGATTCCCCAAAGCTCCAGCATTACTGGAACCTCACCATCAGATTGCTTAGTGTCATATCTAGGACATTGATTAGGGGGAGGTCTTACCCCTCGGCAGAGATCCAGTCGGCGTCTTCTATAGCCCCAGCCGATTGCACAATCCAAGGTTGCAGTGATTGTATTAATAAATTCAATTTTTGTAATAAAAATAAAGTATAAGTCATCTTAAGTATATAGTAATTTCTAACAGAAACAGGGTTGGTATAATGTAAGTATCCACTGGAGCTATTAAAATGTTTATTGATAGCATCGACAATTTCAGAATAAGCATTAATTTATATACTCAACTTGTTCAGCGAGGGGAATATAATGGCTGCATCCCAAATAGATGTATAAGACCGCTCCCTTATAAAAAAGGTGTCCTGTGTATGACGCTAAACTGCATTAGGTGATGAAGCACCAGTTCTGAGCTTTTTTATTGTAGTGGGTGGAACCATATTACTGTCAGCTCCACTCGAATCCAGTGTAGTAGTTCTTTCTATGGGCTAAACCGACCTGTTTAAGATAATGAAGTATCTACCAGTTTAAAATAATTGTGAACTTAAATTTTTCTACTATATAAAATAGAAAACAGACAATGTTAAACTGATTTCAGTATAGAATGAACCAATAAGGTACCGGTTCATTTGCATAATGGTTAGAGTATTCGCCTATGGTCCGGAAGAGCGGGGCTTCAATCCTAGGTCAAGTCATAATAAAAATTCAAAAAAGATACTTGATGCCTCCTTCCTTAACACTCAGTATTATAAGATTCGGATCAAAGATAAGAGCAACAATCCAGGGAAAGGAGAAGTACCCTCCCCTACACTGTGGTGCAATAACTATTGAAAAGGGAGTCTTCGAGTTGCCCTTGGCTATGGTCGGCCAATTTACTAATACTTTAAAACCAGCCAAACGAACGAACACATAACCAACCATTTGAATACTGACGATACTCATTAATTTTATTCACAAAAATATAGTATAGGTAGTCTTGAATAGCAACTTTTAATAAAAACTCGAACTAAAACAGAGTCGGTATTGTGTAATCCAAATATTCAAGAGGGTATAAGAATAAGCTAATAAATTCAATTTTCATGACATTCTGTAATTTTGTAACACTATAAACAAAACAAGAGAGAAATAGACAAAAGGCTGCATTCTTCCTTTCTCTGAGAAAGGTGACCTCGTAAACACGAAGAACTACAGAGACATAACTCTTACTGCAATAAATACTTAGGATTACAATTGTTATGTTTTGACCTTTTGACCCGGCCAAAAATGCCATTCAAGGTGGTGCACCGGAAGGAAGTGACACATCCCGGTCGCTGGAAATCGGAAGAGGTTGCGCAGGCGTTGAGGCGTGTCTATATTACTGCGTGGGAGTTTGAAGGTAATATAAGGCTGACGAATTGAGGACAGTTGGAGATAGGCGAGAAGGAGGGCAAGCAGTACAGTGGAAGACGGAGGTAGACGCGATGTAGTAGGGAAAGCCAGCACACAGAAGAGTTTACTCCAGGGTCCGGTTGAGCAGCCATGAAGAACGAGAAAGACACAACGCTGACGGCCATAACTTTGGGGTCAAAATATTTCAGTAATGTTCGGTCTCCAGCTCCCTCTCACACGCAAACTTTGAGTAACCCATTTCGAAACCTTACAAATAAAGTGAGAGGTAAAATATTTTATAAAGAAGTCTTCCTACGTCTTCCTTGCGTGCGTCGTTTATTCTTGCGACTTTATCATTGTGCGTCTGTCTAATTATTGTGTCGTTAGGATGCTGCATGAACATGTATATGTGTATATAAGCATATTTATTATGTGAGTATATAACACAATGCCTCTGCGTTTTAATCATCTCCGACATGAAGTTGAGAAAATTCTTCGGAATAAACAAAACGACGTCCACAGAAATCGGTTCACAGAATGCCAGATTCTGACTATCCATCGAATCATCGAAGGCAAAAAATATTCGACTTCTTAGAAATTCTCACTGCCGTCTTGCTAGGAAATACATTTGCTCCATATCTATCTATAACCTATCTAGATTATGTGCAACTTATGTAAATAGATCTAATAAAAGAAAATGGTTATACATTTTAAAAAAGGCAAGAAACAGACGACATCGCATTGAAACTATTACTGATGCAGACAACGCAGATTATCAAGCGCTTCTCGCAAATATTGCTGCCCAAGCAAAATCTCTCCTGCATAGCTGGGAAGAAGCAACAAGAGGGATTAGACTCTGTGTAAATCCTGATAAAGCTGAGTTCGTTTATTTTAAACTCGAAGGAGACATCTTCATCTTAAAAGGCAAGTCTCTAAAATTAATTGATTTACTTCGACAACAATATCCCATCTATTGAAAGTAATGTCAACATTCGCATAGAGAAATCGTTGACTGCTTTTGATACGTTGTCGATCCTATGGAAATCTGATGTCTCTGATAAAGTAACATGATTCCTTCCAAGCTGTGGCTGTGTAGATACTACTGTATAGATGCACTACTTGGACTTTCACAAAACGCATGGAGATAAAGCTAGATGGGAACTATGCAAGAATTCTACGTGCTATTTTCAACTAATTGTGGATACTGCACCCCACTAAACAGCTGCTGTTTGACCATTTGCCTCCTATCAAATAAACCATTCGAGTAAGACGAACAAGACAAGCAGGGTACAAACAACTAATAACGAATTCATAAGAGACGTTCTTTTGTTGACTCTTACATATGGACCCACCCCTGTGGGCCAACAAGCAAAGACTTGTAAAGATTAACTCTGTGCGAATACTTCATGCAGTCTAGAGAACCTACCTGAAGAGATGGCTGTTAGGGACGGGTGGCGAGAGAGAGAGAGAGAGAGAGAGAGAGAGAGAGAGAGAGAGAGAGAGAGAGAGAGTCAAAACACGACTTCATAGTGATGAAGTATAGGTAGATTTATATAACAATTTTTATAAGAAACTCTAGCAAAAAAAAAAGTTGGTATTATGCAATTCTTCACATATCCAAGATAGCTATGAATGTGTTAATCAATATTACTTAAGAAAACGTCTCAGATAAAAAGCTGTGGCCAAAGATATCTCTAGCTTTTAAGACATTGCTTTTTCTTTCTTCGATTACTTTTTCTCGTTTCTGAATTTAAATTTTCAGTTGAGGAATCTTGTTTCCTGTTGTTTAATTAAATCTACCATTACGACTGCACATTAGATATTTCCTTTCATTTTCTCCCTGTCTTATTTCTCTTTACATGGAATTTTTTCTTGCTGGTAGAAACTGGGAATTCCACGTTGGTAAAAAGCAAGTTTATCCACTATATTATGTGTCCTGGGTATGGCAATAACTTGTATCTGGTGGTGAGAATCCAGTTCTAGAGCTTTGTGGAATATGATGTCAAGTTTTCGCTGCTACTATCGTGGTGTAATGGTTATCGTCGTAGGCAATGGACACGCCGACACGAGTTCAAATCCTGGACCAGACTGATTGCATTTCACATAGCACTAATACCCAGCTATGGGGAGATAGTAGGGCTGACTAGGTTCTTCAGCCTTGGTGAGGCAACAAGTCTAGGAGAAGAAAACTCTGAATTAAGACCTGTCAAACTCTGCTTAAAGATTGACCTTGTGTCATATCCTACCCGAGCGGAGGGGTTGGTAAATATGATTAATCCCTGGAACAATACTTGTCACTACTTCACAGTGTGTAAACAAATGATTTATACTGAATTGAAATATTAGTGTTTGGTAGCAATAAATGAAAACATTCAATTCTGGAGAAATAATGGGAATTCTAGCGTGCGAAGAAATTTAGAAATTAAATCATTAACTCCAAACTATTCGGGGTGTCCTCGTGGTGTAATGGTTAAAGCGATGGACTGCGGAATCGTAGTACGCGAGTTTGTACTCCAGTCGCGCTATTACGTTCACTTTCGGGCAAATACCCTTGGGAAAGGTATGAACCCCCTTATCCTCCCAGCTATGGGTTAAATAGTACCACTACTGTTCTTCTAGAATGGATTTGGCATTAAATAACCTACAAAGGTTGATATGCCATTGAAACAAAGAAACCAAAACAAACCATCCAAACTATTCAATTACAAATCACACATGTATATCCATTTAAATGTGTGCAAAGAAATGACTTATGTTAAAATTGTTACAGTTACATAGTAATACTTGATACCATTTAACTTTGAGCAAACAAACAAATGATTAACATTTCATAGAATTAATCGTATTAGATAAAAATACTTGAAACCATTTAACTGTGTGCAAAAGAAATGAGCTCACTGTTATCAACTAAATGTGTTTACAAGTCATATATCTAATGCATATATCAAGAAGATTTGGCATTAAATAACCAACAATGGTTGATATGCCATAAAACCCAACAAAACCAAACCATATGTAATAATTATATATATATATATATATAAACAGGATTTGGTATTAAATAATCTACAATTATTGATACGCCATAGAACCAAACCAAACCATACATACTTAATATATATGTATTACGAGGACTTCGTATTAAATAACCTACGGTGGTTGATATGCCATAAAACGCAACAAAACCAAACCATATATGATTTTTGTATATATATATATATATATATATATATATATATATATATATATATATAAAGAGGATTTGGTATTAAATAATCTACAATTGTTGATATGCTATAGAACCAAACCAAACCAAACCATACATACTTAATGTATTACGAGGACTTCATATTAAATAACCTAGAGTGGTTGATATGCCATAAAACACAACAAAACCAAACCATATATAATTATTATATATATATATATATATATATATATATATAAAGAGGATTTGGTATTAAATCATCTACAATTGTTATGCCATAGAACCAAACCAAACCATTGCTTCCATGCCATTCTAAATCGGTTCGATCGTACTATTACTGTCCCATCAATTGATCAACAGATCTGTAAGAGATAATTCCCAAACTCGGAACTCCAAACATTCAAACAGGGCAGTGGCAGTTCGAGCACGGAGAGTAAAGCAGCAATAGTGGGTCTCCAGGTGCGGTGGTAGTTTTATAGACAACAGAGTTAGAAAATAGCCGTTAAACAGAATGGGATACAGAAGTCCCCATGACGTAGTGGCTAGCGTGCCAAACTGATTGGTTTGGTTTGGTTTGGTTTGGTTTGGTTTTATGGCATATCAACCTTTGTAGGTTATTTAACGCCAAATCCATTTTTATGTAAATAATCTGTTCTCTTGAAAACAGTTCAGTTTAGCATAAGTACGCAGTTTAATTGTCAAAAACATTTCCATTTCGAACTATTTAAGCAGTTATATGTAATAATTCAGTTAAGTGTAAATACAGTTTTAATGTCGAAAAACATTTCTATTTGAAATAATTCAGTTAAGCATAAGCACGCAGTTTAAATGTAAGTACGGTTTAATTGTCAAAAACATTTCTATTTCAATCTATTCAGTTTACTCAATTCATTTTAGCATAAGAATGTTGTTAGTTCTATTTAACCCATAGATAGGACCCTTATCAGGTGCTACCACTCCGGGCCAGAGTGGACCTGGGAGCGATGGCAATGAAGGGGTACTCCGCATTCCCCAAAGCTCCAGCACTGCTGGAATCTCACCATCAGATTGTTTATTGTCATATCCAGGACACTCGTTGGGGGGTCTTACCCCTCTGCAGAGGTGCAGTCAGTGTATTCTACAGCCCCAGCTGACTGGGCAATACACAGAGTTAAGTGTCAAATAGTTTTATTTCAGATAATTCAGTTCAGCATAAGTACACAGTTTAGACGTCAAAAACAGTTATATTTCGAGCAATTCAGTTCAGCACTAGTACGCAGTTGCAATGTCAAAACAGTTCTATTTGAAACAATTCAGTTTAGCATAAATACGCAGTTTAAATGCAAAAATCAGTATCGTGAAAGAAGCACGTAGTTCTATTTAACCCATAGATAGGACCCTTATCAGGTGCTACCACTCTGGGCTAGAGTGGACCTGGGAGCGATGGCAATGAAGGGGTACTCCGCACTCCCCAAAGCTCCAGCATTGCTGGAACCTCACCATCAGATTGTTTAGTGTCATATCCAGGACACTCGTTGGGGGGTTCTTACCCCTCTGCAGAGAAGCAGTCGGTGTATTCTACAGCCCCAGCCGACTGGGCAAGTGCCAAACTGAGACACAATAGTAAGCAAGTTCGAACCACAGCCGCTCTATTGCGTTTACATTCGGATAAATACCCTTGGGAAATACATTAACCCTATTATCCCCATCAACTATGGGTTAAATAGTACCACTACTATCTTTCTGCAATGATGGCTTTGGCATTAAATAACCCACGAAGTTTGCTATGCCGTGAAATGAAAAAACTAAACCAAATCAACCCAGAATAGGCTAGAAAACTGACAAAGTCTTCGTCTGCCGTCCATATCAGGAGAGAGAGAGAGAGAGAGAGAGAGAGAGAGAGATCAGTGTCCAAAATAATATTGCAAAAGGTGTGTACACGTAGCGTAATTGCTAAAGAGCTGGACACCGACCTCGATGTTTGTAAGTTCGAACTTTACTGGAGCTATTACGTTCAGATTCGAACTAATACTTTTAGAAAAGTAATGAATCCTCATATTATCCCCAGCAAAGTTTTAAATAGTATCACTGTTGTTCTTCTACAAGAATGGCTTGGGCATCAAATAATTCAATACGGTTGATATGTCATTAAACAAACAAAAAAAAAACTATACTGTAAAGTGTAGCTCGCCTTCTCCCACCTGGAAAAACTCAAATAGTGAATAACAACGCGCCAAAGACAGAAAATGCTGTAGCTTAACGTCATAGGAAATGAAATCACTGACCTGAGTTCAAATCCTTGATGAGGGTGTTTTTGTTTCCCTTCGCGCTAATGCTTTTGAGAAAGACAACATTCCCTATCCCCATCTTCGGTTAAATAGTAGGTAGACTGAGCTCTTTAGCCCTGCTTAGGCAACCAGTCTAAAAGGAAAACCTCAAGACTGACCTTGTGTCACATCCTGCCCGTAGCGGAGGGATTGCGTCAGTTGCATACAGAAACGACAATAGAAGTGTATTCTCGGGTTCGATTCTTCTTGCTTTTGTTTTTTTTTTTTTTTTTTTGTTGTTGTATGTAGCTGACCCGCAACACATGCAGTCGTTACCAAAGCCTACGGCCGACTAATCTTTATTTAACAACAGAACACAACGTGAGGTTGAGTCGCTCAGCATGCAAAAGAGGATAAACTGCGGACGATACTGCCACAGATTTATAAAAGCTGAAGAGTCTAATGCATTCATGACTTTCCGAAGGATAATTGCGCCAAGTGAAAGATAAACAACTTCGTGTAGGAATTGAACTTGTCTTGCCGAGTCCATTTGCTTACGACGATAACTGCCATACCTATGCGTGTATGTGATTATACTCGGGATCACTGGTTTAGAAGTTAAACCGATCAATATTTGATCATTGTTGTGAGGATTCTTGAGGAGACTCTTATTTCCTGGCGCCGCTGAATTTTATACAGGATTTTTGCTTATTTGCTTTATTCCCGTTTTTTTTTTTTTTCCTTATTTTTCTTAAGTTTATTTTGTTGACCTTTACCGATTGCCAGAAGAGATTCAAATGTTTTCAGTTTATACCAAGTTTACAACGTTGGAATGTAAAGAGTGAATTGTTGCGTGTCTGCCGTGTGCCAAATATATTGAAGGCATTGTTTATGTGTCCTTTATGGTTGTCCTAACTGTTAGATAGATCGCTATCATATTGTATTTGTAGACTTCTGAGTTCAACTTGTGATCTAATCAATGATAAATAATGTTCATCGGGATTGTATAATATCAATGTTATTTTGTATCAGTGGGAGGGTTTTTATATGCTTGGAATATCCAAATAAACAGAGCAAGCTATATCAAGGTCTAGATTACATTCTTTATTTTTTCATTTCACACTAATGCCATTGAGAAAGGTTTTCATTATTCTCTCTGCAGTTTAGTGTTAATAGAAGGAAATCTTGGCCGGTTTAACTTAAGTATATCAACCGCTCTGGGAGAAGGAGAAGTCTGAATTCAAATTTGTTAAACTCCGCTCAAAAAAGTCACCTTGTATCACATCCTGTTCGTGCTGAGGAGTAGGCGAAAATATATTTAGGTTATTTCATTGATTTTGATTGTATTTCATGAATTCTGAAAATACAAATGACTATTCGAATGTTTTCTCTTTATGTCACTTGATGTAGAAGAAATATTGTTGTAGGGTAACACACATTTGTTCCATATATCTTTTTGTAGCTAATAATTAAGGGCCGTTCATTGCACGAAGACGTCCATTACTCGATTATATACAGTGTCTGTACTTTTAGGCGTCTGCTCGGAGTGTTGGAATATATCCATCATAGGTAAGTGCTATTGTAGCCATTGTTATGTCTAGAGAGATGTTGATTTTCGGCTGTTTTTTTTTTAAATGTGTGTGTGTGTTTTTTTCTTTTTTCGGGACAACATTGCCACTTGAGCGTGAAGAAACTTATTCAACCGTACACACAAGGGAGTCAGTAAAAAGATAACAGGTTGTTGAAGCGAAAATCAGGAGCGCTATCAAAATTCAAAGCTCAAAATTTACGCAGAAAATTGTTCTAGCTCTATCAATAAGACTTTTATTAGGACTGGTTTATTTGTTTAACAGCACATCAACTTCTGATGGGTTATTTAATGCTGAAATTTGACCCATTTGTAAATATTTGATTGTAATTATAACTATAGGTTTGGTTTGGTTTATATAACGGCATATCAACTCCTTATGGATTATTTTATGTCGAAATTTGATTTATCTTTAAATGTTTGGTTGTATTCATAACCAGGTTTTTAATGTTTCGTTTCGTTTTTTATCATACCTTTTTTTTGTTTATCAATAATCATTTGTTTACACGTAGTTATATATCAAGTACTCCAATCTAATACTAATAATTTGCTTTGAGTTGTATGGTTTCAAGTATTCCTATCTAATACTAATAATAGACTAAGGACACAATCCTTGCCTGAAGACAAGACATTGTGTTACTTAACAAGAAGAAACTTACTTGTGATCAAGAGGAATTTTCCGATTCATCTCGCCATAAAATTAAAAAAGAAAACGAAAAGATAGACAAATATTTGGATTTTGCAAGAGAGATGAAAAAATTGTGGAACATGGAGGTGATTGTAGTACTTATTGTAATTGGTGCCCTTGCAACGGATTTAAAAGGCCTGCAAAAGAAACTGTTAGATTTGGATATCAGAGAAAGAATCAAGACGATCCATGTCACAATACTTTTAAGATTATGGAAAATAAGAAGGGTTTAATATTCTTGGTGTAGGTCATCGGTGAATTTTTAGATTCGGTTGAGATGATTCTGAGTTTCTTCTTCTTCTTCTTCTTCTTCTTCTTCTTCTTCTTCTTCTTCTTCTTCTTCTTCCATTTACCAGTTGTCTGCTTTTATCTGTTGGTTTGTTGGTTGTTTAGGTTTTATGACACATCAACCCTTGTTGGTTATTTAATGCCAAATCTATTTTTATACAAATAATCAGTTCTATTTCAAACAATTAAGCTTAGCACAAGTACACAGTTTAATTGTCAAAAACATTTCTATTTTAAGCTATTCTGTTTTGTCAAACAGTTCTAATTCAACTAATTCAGTTTAGTATAAGTATAGATTTTATTTATACACAGCTAAATATTAAAACTGTTCCATTTCAAACAATTCTGTTTAGTGTGAGTACAGTTTCAATGTCAAAAACAATTCCAATTCAAACTATACAGTTTAGCATAAGTACGCAGTTTAATTCTATTCGACTCATAGATAGGACCCTATCAGGTGCTACCACTCCGGGTCAGAGTGGACCTGGAAGCGATGACAATGAAGGGGTACTCCATATTCTCCAAAGCTCCAGCATTACTGGATCCTCACCATCAGATTGTTTAGTGTCTTACCCCTCCGTAGAGGTACAGTTGCTATATTATACCGCCCCAGCCGACTGGGCGGTCTTTTATCTATAGAAAAGTGTAAGAGAATTAAGAACAGAAGGAAAAATACCAGGATACCTTTAAACTCACAATTTTATTTTGGAGTTTAACGACTATTCTGTGGTGTAGAACTTTTCCTGAACCAGTGGAAATAGTAGCGTTTCCCAGACGAGGCGTTGAAATATATTAGAATCATTTTTGGTGATTTATAGGTTTGAAATTCATCTTGAGTCCCATAGGTGTATCCAGTTAGGTAGGTTTAGCCGAGGCAGCTACTAGCAGGAGACACAACCTGCCGCTAAGTCCGAGACTTGGCGAATACGTGTGCAACCTTCCAACAGCGGAGGGAAACAGGTTCTTTCAGTAGAAGTGATGGTAGCTTACTGAGATAATTTCTTTTTGGCTCCAGGAAGCCCTCCTTTTTAGGCATGCATCGATTTCACTTCCTGTCAGAGGCCTCCTTGAAAACTGCTACTTTTGAATTTTTTTTATTTCTTTTTTTTTTAATCCCAATAAGATCAGTTAGAATATTTCGAAGAGTCATGAAGAACTAAGGAGACTTGCTGTCGCTCAGAATTCAGCAAAAAACCTAAGGACACCAGAGGAGACTTGCTGCCACTCAGAATTCAGCAAAAAACCTAAGGACACCTACGGAAACTTGCTGTCACTCAGAATTCAGCAAAAAATCTAAGGAAACCTAAGGATACTTGCTGCCGCTCAGAATTCAGCAAAAAACCTAATGAAACCAAAGGAAACTTGCTGCCACTCTGAATTCAGCAAAAAACCTAAGGAAACTTTTGGAGACTTGCTCTCACTCAGAATTCCGCAAAAAACCTAAGGAGACCTAAGGAGACTTGCTGTCACTCAGAATTTAGCAAAATACCTACGGAGACCTAAATAGACCTGCTGTCACTCAGAATTCAGCATAAACCTAAGGAAACCTAAGAAAAACTTTCCGTTACTCAGAATTCTGCAAAAAACCAAAGGAGACCTAAGGAGACTTGTTGTCACTCAGAATTCAGCAAAAAAGAGACACTAGGAAAAACTGGGACCAAAAATCTTATTACAATGAAGATTATATGTTAGTAACCTAAACTGTTTCACCACTGATGTCACATAGTTCATAATTAAATCTTTATCTAAATCTTATATATTAAGAAACTGGTTTTCTAGTTTCAATACTGTTTGCCATATCTACGTACTAACAACATAAAATTATATATATATATATATATATATATACAACCAAATTGTACTTTACCGAGTGAATAGAAAGATAATTTGAAGATTGATCTTAAAATATTATCTTAATACATATTTGCTTGGTACTATTGGTTTCTAATTTTTTGGTTTTATCTAAACAAATATAAACGAAAATTTCGTGATAAATCTTAAAGAAATAATTGCAATTTCATTCTTTACTGTCTACTTTAGTTAAATTAAGAAAATGTAGCAATGAAAACCGTAAGAAGGCACTTCAAAATAAGTTTCACGCAATAATTTAATTTTGAATGATATTAAATACTATCTGTTTTATCATTTTCTTAGCTTTGCCCAATATCAAGATTTTTTTATATTTACACATACACTAAAAAGAATAAAAGATAGACTGATATATACAACATTAAATAATAATTAATTAATTAATTAATCTATCAATGAAAAATTAGACAAGACTATTACAACTAGAAATAAGTTTAAATTATTTTCTTTTAGGAGTGGTGTTTCACTTTGATTAATAAAATTTATATCTACCAGAGCACACACACACGCGCGCGCGCAAATAATTAAGACATTAAAAAAAAGAAATTAGCAATCTTTTATCGATTTAAAGATATAACATCCTAAAGTTGTTTTTAAATATTTTCGAAAAGATTATTGAAAATTTTCTTTATGTATTCATTCAATCATTCATTTATGTTTATCAATGTAAGCCTTATTTTGTTGGATCGAATAGATTAATTAAATATAACTTTTGTTAAAACGTTTTTCATAAATTTTTTAAATTAGGGAAGTGTCTTTTTCAAAATAATATTCGAATAAAAGCAGACGATAACTTTAGAAAAAGCCTTCCAAGAGTTGAGTAGTAAAGAAAGTTTACCTGGAGTGCGGAAAAAAGAAAAAAATAACAAATATTTTTGGAAGACATTTTTCCAAAGAAAATTTTAAATTAGGATTTTTTTTATTTTGATTTTTATTAAAAAAATGTGCTTTCATTTTAATCCCTCTCTTTATTATTGGCTTTGAGTAAATTTTTTTAGAATACATACTGCTTTATTTCACAGTTGGTTTTTTTTTTTTTTTTAAATTTGAAATTAGGATTTTCTTTTTACTTTGTACACAAGTAAACAGTAACCTCTAACGAATATATTGTTTTATATGGTAGGATAGATTACGGGACTTGACTATTTTTCAGTGTTTTTTATTGAGAAAAAAAAATTAAAAGCTAGTTTTAATAAAAAGTCCTTTAACAGAAATTTGGTACCTGTAACTTATTTAGTTTCGTAAGTCATTTTAATTTTATATGACATTTTATTACATTTCGATTAAACACTTACGCCCAGCGGAGGGTGCGTATTTTTGTTTGTAATCATAATAATGTGATCGAAATATGTGCCATGTTGATAACGAAAAAGGGGAAGACTAATAACGTAAGGAATAAAACTAAAAAATCAAGAAAGAATCAGAACAGTTGAAGAAAAAGAAAATTGCATGTACTAGAGAATATTGGAAATGGACACCATCAAATAAAAAGAGATGAAAAAAAACAAAAAAAACGAAGAAAATTGTAACTCAGATGAACTAGAAAACACGAGGACAGTTCCCATTATAAGATACTCTGAAACATTCTTAAAATGGACAATGGAAGATCTCAGATAAATGGACCAAAGAAAACCAACCACAAAAGAAGTAAAATACTACGCACAATCGGAGGGAAAAGTTTATCCACGGTTTGTTTGGTTTTTATGGTATAAAAACCTTTGTAGGTTATTTAATGCCGAATCTATTTTTATACAAATAAACAGTTCTATTTCAAACAATTCACTTTAGTATACAAAAACAGTTCCATTTCAAACGATTCAGTTTAGCGTAAGTACGCAGTTTAGTTCTATTTGACACTTAGATAGGACCCTATCAGGTGCTACCAATCCGACCTAGAGTGGACCTGGGAGCGATGGCAATGAAGGAGTACTCCGCATTTTCCAAAGCTCCAGCTTTAATGAAACTTCACCATCAGATTGTTTAGTGCCATATCCAGGACACTCGTTGGGGGAGTCTTACCCCTCAGCAGAGATGCAGTCGGTGTATTCTACAGCCCCAGTCGACAGGGAAAGTTGGTCCACAGGTAATTGGGCAAGTGATTAACTATACTAACAAATGGTATATGCACAAAATAGAATCGGTCCTAGAAAATTAGACCAGAAAAATTCTCTGAGACGTTGAGACACACAAAGATCACCTAATCCCGGCCAAAAGACCAGACCAAGTGTTAATTAAGAAGAAAAAAGTACTTAACGTCTTGTTGATTTTGTGGTTCTAGCTGACCATTGAGTGAAAATGAAAGAAAGCGAAAAGATAAATAAATACTAGGATCTTCCCTGAGAACTAAAACAATCATCGATCATGAGAGTAACACTGATACCAGTTGTAGTTAGTGAGTTTGGAAAAGTTCCCAAAGGCTTCAAAAAAGACTGAAGGGATCATAAATTGGAGGCAGAATCGAGACCATCGAAACTAGAGCAGTATTAAGATCAGCAATGATACTGAGTAGAGTTCTGGACTCAAGAGGAGACTTGCCGTCTCTCAGAACCCAGTAAAAGACCATCAGTTAACACTAGTGAAAAAAAAACACGTAAATAATAATAAACACAAGGATCAACAGAACAACAATTACTAGAAAACAAAAATGGGAAGGAAAACAATTGTATGAATATTTCGTGCGACAAACAAGCGAAATCTCACGCGAGAAGACTTGGATATGGCTTAGAAAGGGAAACCTTAAGAGATAAACTGAAGCCGCACAAGACTACGTTAAAGCAAAAATAGATAAAACGCAACAAAATAGCAAGTGTAGATTATGTGGTAATAGAAACAAAACGATAAATTATATTATAAGCGTATAAAGTAATTTAGCGCAGAAAGAGTACAAGACAAGACACAGCGGGGCGGCGAGGGTAATCCACCGGAAGTTGTAACATTTTTTAAAAATCTAACCATATAAACAAGTGGTACACGCACAACCCAGAATCTATCCAGGAGAATGAGACCTACAAACTTCTCTGGGATTTTGAGACACAAACGGATCACCTAAGCTCGGCCAGATGACCAGATTTAGAGATAACCAACAAAAAGCAAGAGAAAACCTGCTGAATAGTGGAATTTGCCGTCCCAGCAGATCACAGAAAGAAAATAAAAGAAAGCGAAAAGAGAGATTAGTACCTAGACCTTGCTAGAGAAAAAAAAAACCTATGGAATATAAAGGTTACGGTGAGACCAATTATACTTGGTGCACCGAGAACAATTCTCAAAAAAATTGATAAAAGGACTTTAAGAGTCCGAAATAAGAGGACACTTAGATAACATCATGACAACAACATTAGTAAGATCGGATAGAATACTGTCCTGGAGACTTGAGGAGAATTGAAGTTATTCAGACTCCAGTGAAAAGCCATCAGCTAACGGTGGCATGAAAGACTCTCAAAATAATAATAATAATAATAGCTAAGAAAAAGAAACTTAAAGAGAGAAACTGAATCTCTTCTAGTAGCAGCACAAAACAACGCCGTAAGAACCAATCATATCAAAGCGAGAATTGATAAGACGCAACAAAATAGCGAATATAGGCTATGCGGTGACAGAAATGAAACCATCAATCACATAATAAGCGAATGCTGCAAATTAGCGCAGAAGGAATATAAGACTAGACACGACTGGGTCGGCAAGGTGATCCACTGGGAAATTTGACCATACGAACAAATGGTATATGCACAACCAAGCACCTGTCCTAAAAAAATAACACACATAAACCCCTATGGGACTTTGACATACAGAGGGGTCACCTAATCTTAGCTAGATGACCAGACCTAATAATAAGTTGGCGACCGTTGTCGAGGGTGACCAAAAGGCTCCTTTTTCAATAGCTACTACACCGAGGTGTAGGGGAGGGCGCTACTCCTTTCCCTGAATTGCTCCACTTTACCTTTGGTACGTACCTTATATTGCTGAGTGTTAAGCAAGGAGGTATCAAGTACCATTTTTAAAGTCTTTGGTATGACGTGGCCTGGGATTGAACCCAGGTCTCCCGGACCATTGGCGAACACTCTAACCACTTGAGCAATAACCTAATAAAAATCAACAAAAAAAAAAAGAGAACTTGCAAAATTGTCGAGTTTGCTGTCCCGGCCGACCACAGAATTAAACTAAAAAAATGTAAAAAGATGGATAAATACCTCGACCTTGCTAAGGAATTGAAAAAACTATGGAACATACTGGTGACAATTATACCAATTGTAATTGGTGCGTTTGGAACAGTAACTAAAGGATTACTAAACGGACTGGAGGGCTTGCAAGTTGGAGGACAAGAGGAGACCATCCAAACTACTACATTATTGAGAACGGCCAGAATACCGAGAAGAGTCCTGGAGACTTGAGGAGACTTGCTGTCACTCAAACTTCAGTGAAAGACCATCAGCTAAAACTGATGTAAAAAAAAACTCTAATGAGTAAATAACAATAATAAAGAAAAAATTCAATTATTTTTTTCTTGTTACCCTTTTTTGTGACCCGCTATACACGAACATTTACCATAACTATTCTCGGTCACCTTTGTGTCAGGTGCGCAGATAATAAATAACCCCAGGGGTCTGGTATAGCCACCATATACTCTCCATGAAAAATGACAAATCGAAACATAATTCAACATGGGGCCTAGAAACCAGGTTTAGGTGTCATGATCGGAAGGTACTCCCTTAAAGGCAAACATGGGGATCAGATCGGCATCCTGCGATTGTTGGCTGTTCTTCTTTCAGGTACACAAACGAGGAAAAATCGACCACTCACACCAGAGACCACAGCGTATAAAATTGACTAGGGAAGATAGAAAACTAGCATTAAATTGTTATCTTAAGAGCAACCCTACAAAAAGAGTGTATAGAAAAAAATGATAGACATCTGGATAGAATTTCCGAGATTTAAAACAACAAACCAAAGACTCGCTGACCATGTCAGAACAATAACAAAGAATGGTTGGGGTTTTTTTTACCTTGAAATACTGGAAATCCACCAAAAATATATAGGCAAACACACCAACAGACCCCTAATACAGCAACCGAGACTTTAAATACAGGAAAACTTGAAACGTCAAACCAAGCACTACACGACAATGACCAATACACTGCAAACACACAGACGCAAATACACAGACGCAAACATTGACCCAAAAGGAAAAAAAGAATGTAGATATCATAAAAAGAATCATGTCTGAAAAGAAAAACGCATAGCCCTTCTCTCAGGAACAAAGACTGAAGGACATTCAAGTCCGAAACCGAGAAAGTAAACGACTTATTGACAAATATTTAGACAAATAACATCACGGAGTTGAACGATTTACTATATACAGGAGCAAAATTAGTTTGTGAAAAAATCGGGTACCCCTGAAGATCACAGTCAGAAGGTCAAAACCCGAGTGGGAACTCAGACAAGAATCACCGATAAAAAGACTACGACAACAAGCAAAAATGCTAAAACGGAACATTAAAATATATTCGAACGAAACTGAAAAAGAATGGCAACCAGAACGAAAAATAAAAACTTGAGAAGTGTAAGTAAAAAATAATGGCGAAAGAAGGAAGACTAAAAAGATACCGAGAGAGGACCAAACAATACTCACAAAACTGGACGTTCCATCAATCATATAATAAGCGAAAGCAGCAAATTAGCACAGAAAGAATATAAGACTAGGTACGACTGGGTGGGCAAGGTGATCCACTGGAAATTGTGTAAGAAATTAAAGTTTGACTATAAGAACAAATGGTATATGCACAACCCAGCATTTATCCTGGAGAATGAAACTCCCAAACTCCTCTGGGATTTTGAGATCCAAATGGACCACTTAATCTCAGCCAGATAACCTGCCCTTATTATAATCAACAAAAAAGAGAGAACTTGCAAAATTGTGGACTTAGCTGACCCAGCGGACCACAGACTAAAACTGAAAGAAAGCTAAAAGAGGGATAAGTACCTCGACCTTGCTTGGGAATGGAAAAAACTGTGGAACATGAAAGTGCCGATTATACTAATTGTAATGAGTGTTCTTGGTACAGTCACAAAAGAATTGCTATAAGGACTAAAGGACTTGGAAATGACGGGACGGGTGGAGACTGTCCAAACTAATTAATGAGATCGGCCAGAATACTGAGAAGAGTCCTGGAGACTTGAGGAGGCTTGCTGTCACATTTACTCCAATGAAAGACCGCCGGCTAACGCTGATGTGAAAGACTTTCAAGGAGTAAAAAGATAATAAAGACTAAACAGAGTACAGGGAAAACTCCTGGAGATTTGAGGAGACTGGCTGTCACAAAATCTCCAGTGAGAAATCTTCAACTAACGATGGAGTGAAAAAGTCTCATATGAGTAAAATAATAACAACAACAAAAACAATAATAATAATAATAATAATAATCAATCACATAATAAGCGAATGCACCAAATTGACACAGAAGGAGTATAGGACTAGACACAACTGGGTGGGCAAGGTGATCGACTGGGAGATGTGGAAGAAATTTAAATTTGACCATACGAACAAATGGTATATAGACACTCAGCATCTGTCCTAGAAAATGACACATATAAACTCCTTTGGGACTTTGACATTCAGACGGATCACCAAATCTCGGCCAGAAGACCCGACCTAATAATAACCAACAACAACAAAAAAAAAAGAGAATGAAACTGAAAGAATGTAAAAAGAAGGATAAGTACCTCGAACTTGCTAGGGAATTGAAAAAACTATGCAATATGAAGGTGACAATTATACCAATTGTGATTGGTGCTTTTGGTACAGTAACTAAAGGATTACTAAAGGGACTGGAGGACTTGCAAGTTGGTGGACGATTGGAGATCATCTAAACTACAGCATTATTGAGAACGGCCATAATACTGAGAAGAGTCCTGGAGACTTGAAGAGACTTGCTGTCACTCAAACTCCAGTGAAAGCCCATCAGCTAAAACTGATGTGAAACACTCTATAAAGATAACAATAATAATTTGTTTGGAGACATTTATTTGCAACTGATTATAATAATCCTTAATAAACAGCTACAGTTTCAAATAACTATTCTTAATCGAAATAATTTGTCCAAAGTTATATGGTATGAAGTTTATTCTATAAATGTTATTATGCGTTTTTATATGAACATTACCTTTCGATTCAAAAGGGACAAGGGAAATTATTCGGTTGTCAAATTGTTAGATATGCACCTCTCTTCAAAGAAAACAGTTTTAATAAAATGTTGATTCACAGATTAGGAAATTATTTAAACAGATCGTATTCACATTGAACACATTGATTTTCCACGTATTCGTTTTTTTTTTCTTTTATTTCGTAATGTATCATGGCAACACCTTGTGTTGATGGCATTAACATCAGTGAAAAAATATACCAATACTTCAATTTTTTAATTGAAAACATCTTTTTATCGAAAAGAAAAAATCGAATTTTCTCCATTTCAAAGGCCAATGTTTATGCCTACAGCCCGTAATAAAAATAGTTGTGGTTACTCCAACTTGAAATTACCTTGAATTTGTTTAATTGTGCACCCCACCTGATTATGATCCATGTCTCATGCGGCCCACTTCTCGTTAAAAGTTGCCCCAATCTGATATAAATTATTACTACTCAATACAATACCCAATACTCCGCTCTCTTTTAGACTATTCAATAAACTGCAAGTCGATTTTTTATGAAGTTGTAATAGCAAATCTATTCTTCGACAAAACCCTCTTCTTTTTCAATCAATTTGAATGAGAGCATTTATATCAGTGAGATTATTATTATTATTATTATCAACATTAAGTCGTGCTGATAACACGGATTCCCTTGACCCTCTCTCACTATCCATCTCTATTGGCTATCGCTCTTGGCAAATCCTCTAGACGGTATCCATTGTCGGCAAAAAGCTGATTAATCTAAATATTTACTGGTCGGTGAGTCCATGCGTTGGAGTCCACAGAAGAACGTCGCTTATGGATTCTTCTTTACTTCTCCTGCAGAGCTCAGTAAATATTGCTTATCTTATTTGGGTGATTCGTAAGATGAGAGGTAAGTGGCCATACAGTCAGTATTTTGTAAGATGCTGCTTCCAGGATTTGTTGAAAACAGCACGCTGCATTCTTTTGTAGTTCCAATCTAGCTTTTTCTCCAAGCGTTTCATTAAAGCCATGTGGGTGCAGCCATACAATAGTACAAACACGGTTTCAGCTTGGATGAATCCCCGTTTTATTTTATCAGCGAAATGAAATTTCCGTATGGTCGATAACTTGTCAATAGTAGTCAATGCTTTCCCTATGCTTATGTTGACATCGCTTTCAGTAGATGAGATATTGCTGCCCCGGTGAGTGAACTGGTTAACTAATTTCAGAGGCCTGCCATTTAATGAGTAGTTGACAACATCTTGATTTAAACACATGTTTTTCTTATCATATTTCGCGAAGAGACCAATGCCTTTTGCTACCAGTTCCAGGTTATACAATAGAGGTTCTGCTTGGGCAGGTGTATTTGCAAGAAGCACTTGATCATCTGCGTTGTCTACATCAGTCATAGTTTAAGTATTTAACTGATTCTTTTTTTTATTTTGTGTGAGTTGCTTCTTTAACCTCAACATAATTGCTTTGGTTTGGTTTGTTACTTTTACGGCATATGGTTTTTTTTAATGCTGAAATTTAATTAATTTATAAATGCTTGATTGTAATCATATCTATATTTTCAAAGTTCCGTGTATTTTTGATAACTAATTTTTAGTCTATAATCATTCGTTTTCACATGTTATCAAGTATTTTTATCAAATAATAATAACTTATAGACAATTATATAGTTTAAAAACCGACTCATTGTCCTTGTGGTTAGAGTATTCGGCAATGGCCCGGTAGACCGGGGTTCAATTCCAGGTCGAGTCATACCAAAGACTCAAAAGATGCTACTTGATGCTACCTAGCTTAACACTCAGCATTATAAGGTACGTATGAAGGGGAAAGTGGAGTAATCCAGGGAAAGGAGTAGCGATCTCTCCAATATTTTGGTGTAGTAGCTATTGAATAGACGAACCAGATATGCAGGACACTGCTGCAGAAGTAGGGACGAGCTCATAAGTGAGGTACTCTTGTGGACCCCTTCATATGGCCGAGAAAAGGCAGGGCGACCGGCTCGAACCTACATACAGCAGCTCTGTGTAGATACGAGATGTAGCCCTGGGGACCTGCCGGAAGCGATGGACGATAGGGAGGCGTGGTGAGAGAGGGTCAGGGATATCTGTGCTGATGGTGTGTCATGATGATGATTATGAGCTATTGAAAAGGGAGCATTCGAGTCGCCCTCGACTAAGGTCGCCAACTTTACTTAACTTTTATATGGTTTAAAATATATTTTCCTCTTTATTAATAATGATAATTAATCTACACACAGAGTTTAATGCTTTCTATCTTCTCTCTATAATTTGCAAATAAATCTATTATTCTGTATATAGGACGTTAACAAGTACTATCACTCTGTACTTCACACTAGCCAAGACTTTAGAATTCGAGACATACCACCGGGTACAGTTTGTCATACCCAAAACAGTATGTACAGTTTTTTTTTTAATTAACCTGACCAGAAAATCTAACGAACACTTATGCGCGATGTTGGGTTACCGGCTTCACTGACTATCGAAAGGATATGTGTGTGTGTGTGTGTGAAAAGAGGGCAAAATCCACAAATTTTTCTTCGGGGTTGCTTGACATTATGTTTTACTGCTTAAAAAATCATTAAGTACAACAAACGAACCATTGGTCAGTGGCAGGTGAATGTTTTGCAAACATTGAACAAGTCCTGGAGGTAACACCCCACAAAGCAGCTGTACGGCCACCTACCTCCCATCAGAGCCAGACATGCAGGACACTGCTGGAGAAGCAGGGAAGAGCTCATAAGTGATGTTCTCCTATGGACTCCCGCACATGGCCGAGCAAAAGCAGGGCGACCAGCCCGAATCTACGTACAGCAGCTCTGTAAGGATACGGGATGTAGCCCTGAGGACCAGCCAGAAGCGAGTGGAGAGAGAGAAGTGGAGAGAGAGAGAGAGAGAGAGAGAGATGTCAGGAATATCCGTGCAGGGGCACGACAAGATGATGATGAGTGAATGTTTAATGTCTTAATGTAAAAACTTTAAGATATATGATATGCTTTTACATGACGTCAATGCAAAACCTGATTATTTTATTATCATTTCTACTCCTCGCAAATTTTTCACACTAACATTAGCTGATGGTCTTTAATTGGAGCTTGAGTGACAGCAAGTCTCCTCAGGTTTTCAGGACTCCTTTGAGTATTCTTTCCGTTCCAGGTGCATTAACTATAATTGGTATTATCATCATCCTCCTTGACGTGATTTTTTTCACACCGGCAATAGCTTATGGCCTTTAGCTAAAGTTTGAGTGACATCAGGTCTCCTTAGCTCTGTAGGATTCTTCTGAATATTCTAGTCGACTTTAGCAGTTTTCAAAATAGTCTCGAATCGTACTTGGATTCCAACAATTCCAGTCTTTTGTCCAAACCTTTTAGGGCCGTTCAAAGTGTTACAATTATAATTGTTAATACCGTCACCCTCATGTTCCACAACTTTCTTAGTTCTTTGGTAAGGTATTAATACTGTTACGTTCCGCCCTCTGGTCAAACAAACGACAACACGGAATTTGTATATAACAATATATATTTATTTTCTCGACGGACGCTTGTGTGAAGTAGGAGCAGTCAGGAGAGGAATTATGATCGTTCGTCGATGAGGCTTGAACTTTTCGATGTCAAGAGACGATGGCCGAGACAACGCACACTGCGTGACGACGAGAGAGGTTTAGTGAACAGCGGGATCCTTTTTTCTCTCTGTTCTTCTGTTCAATTCGTCGGCCTTATATTACCTTCAAACTCCCACGCAGAGATAAAGACACGCCTCTACGCCTCTGCAATCTTCCCGATCTCAGGCGATTGGGATGTGTTACTTCCGCTCATTTGGAATGGCCTGTGTGATCGTCGTCGAGCGGAAATAACTGTCATGCAGTTCACAGGTTACTCTCTTCCGGTGAATCATTGAAGTGGGACCTTCACTTTGTCCCATATTATCAGCCGAGCACACCTGCGCGCTTTCTTTCGATTATTGGCCATTGGGATGTGCCACATCTGCTATCTTCGGAATTGCAGGTGTGATCATCATCGAGCGGAAATAACTATCATGCAGTTCATAGGTCAATCTCTTCCGGCGCATCACTTTTTTTACGGCACAGTGAGAATTTTTACCTTGTCTCATATTGTGAGCCAAGCTGTATTTTACAATACTCGTCTCGCTTTTCGCTTTCTTTGATTTTCACACTGTGGTCTACTATATGATATTTTCTTTTTTTTTCTTCTTTATTTTTTGATTACTTATCATGAGGTCTGGTCTTCTGAACGGGATTAGGTGGTGTATTTGTTTCTCAAAACCCCAGTCTTTTATCATTCTTATTCTTCGGGATTGATTCAAGTCTGTACATATGCCATTTAGTAGTATGTTCAAATTTAAATTTCTCGCATAATTCGCTGTGGATAACCTTCCCTACCCTGTCGAGCCTAGACTCTTACTTCTTTTGCACAAGTCTTCTACATTTCCTGATTATATGATTAATCGTTTCGGCTATGTCTCCTCATAACCTACACTGGCTATTCTGTTGTGTATAATCAATTTTCACTTTAATATAATTGGTCCTTATGGCGTTTTTTGTGTTGCTCTTACAAGATATTATTATTATTGCTTTTGTTGTTGTTGTTGTTGTTATTGACAGCAAGTCACCTCTAGTCTCCAGGACTCTTCTCAGTATTCTAGGCGATCTTAATAATGCTGTCGTTTGGATGGTCTCCACTCGTCCTCTTATTTCCAAGTCATCCAGCCCCTTTAATAATCCTTTGGTGACTGAACCAAGTGCACCAATTACAATTGGTATCAATTTCAGTTCCTTGTTCCATAGCTTTTTCAGTTCTCTTGCAAGGTCTAGGTACTTATCCCTCTTTTAGCTTTCTTACAGTTTTACCCTGTGATCTGCTGGAACGGCAAAGCCCTCTATTTGGCAGGTTCTTTTTTTTTACTATCACTAGGTCTGGTTGTCAGTCCGAGATTTGGTGATACATTTCTATCTCAAAACCCCAGAGGGCTTTGTGTGTCTTATTCCCTAGGACCGATTCCGGGTTGTGCATATACCATTTGTTCGTATGGGCAAATTTAATTTTCTTGCACAATTTCCAGTGGATCAACTTCCCCATCTAGTCGTATCTAGTCCTATACTCTTTTTGTGCTAATTTGCTGCATTCGCTTATTATGTGATCGATCTTTCTGTCTCTATCACGCTATAACCGACATTTGCTACTTTCCTGCGTCTTATCTATTCTTGCTTCGATATAGTTGGGTCTTATGGCCTTCTTTTGTGCTGCTATCAAAAGAGATTAAGTTTCTCGCTTAAGGTGTTTCTTTTCTAAGCCATGCCCAAGTTTTTTCGTGTGAAATTCCGTATATTATTATACGCAAATAAAAAAAAGAATAAAACATTAAAAATATAAATATTCACGATTATAATCAAACATTTAAAAATTAATTAAATTTCGGTATTCAACAACCCATAAAATGTTAATATATCGTTCATCAAATAAATCGAACCAAACTTTGTCAATTTCTGGAAATAAAAAATGTAATTAAATTTTTAATTAAATTGAAAAAGAACATGATTTTGCCTACGAGGCGTGTTCAAAAATTATCCAGGCTGAAGTTGTATTTACCAATACAACAGAAGTTAACAATAAATGAAACGTTAAATTTCTTGAAAACATTCCTCTTGATATCTAACACACTTATTCTAGCGAGTTTCCTATTGGTTGATGAACCACCGTGACTTCGCTTTTGATATGGCATGAAGATGTATGGTCGTATTTCTTTTAATGTCCTCTATTTTTCCTAAAGTTCAAGTGAAATTACATTTGAGGAAAGAAGAAAATGTCTCATGAAGCTAAGTCTAATGAGTATAGGGAGTGCTACGTTTAAACAAGCAAGTAATTTGGTTTGTTTAATTGGTTTAACAGTATATCAATTCGTTACGCGTTATTTAATGCCGAAATTAGATTAATTAGCTTCTGTTTAATTGCTTAACAGCATATAAACTCCTTACTGGAGGTGCCCGTGGTGTAATGGTTATCGTCGTAGGAAATGGACACGGCAACACGAGTTCAAATCCAGGACGATTGCATTTCACATAACACTAATACCCTTGGGAAAGTTATTAATCCTATTATTCTCCCTCCAGCTATGGGTAAATAGTAGGACAGACTGGGTTCTTCAGCCTTGGTGAGGCAACTAGTCGAGGAGAAGGAAAACTCTGAATTCAAACCCGTTAAACTCCGCTTAAAAATTGACCTTGTGTCATATCCTGCCCGAGCGGAGGTGTTGGGTAAATATGATAAACTTCTTACGGTTTAATCAATGACAAAATTTGGTTTAGTTTATTTGTTTAACGGCATATCAATTTCCAATGAGCTATTCATAAAAATATTGAGACAGTTGATCAAAAAGTATCGAGATTTGGCACAGACTTGTCAAGATTTCGTCGAGTCATTTGATCATACCTTTATTAAATAAGTTGCGTAGTTGTGTGTCACATATGTTACATTGCGAATAGGGTGCCTATTCATTTGCTGATTTAGTGTAAGTATTTGACAATCAATCAAAAACGTAACTGGTAATTTGTTAATTTGGAGAGTCATGGAAAAAACCAGTGTTGTGATTTAGAGATCATTACCCATAGGTGACCCTTTCCAGCAGTTATCTGATTGGTTGGTTCGGTCGTTGGAACAAGCCCCTGAGATAGAGTATTTCAGATTTGCAACAGGGACCAAAGAGAATAGACGGGTGTTTGGAATGGCTAATTCTCCAGCTACGTGACTGTATGGGACTTGTGGGAAATAAAGACGTCTAAAAAAAGAATAAACTAAGTTGTTTTGTCCATATATTAAAAACTGAAATGGACACCAAGATGAACCCAAGTCAACCAAAAAAAAAATTAATTAGAACAGAGGGCCCGGCCAGTTAGACGAGTAGACAAGGTTTGATAAGAAGGTAAGACGAAAAGAAGAGGTATAAAACATTATGTTCATTTGGTACTGTTATGGTACACATAGTCACTGACAACTGCTATGTCGGTGATAACTGATAATCTGGTAAGTAAGATAAAACGCAACTAGTTTCGAATGTATGATTTTCTATTGTTTTATTCCCTGCGTTAAGTTTCTGATGCTGTGGTATTCCGTGAAAACGGATAATAGACACAATGTGTGGTGTAGATTCTTTGTCTAGTTGTAAGCAGCCCTTCTCGTATCGTTGGGTGGTTCGTTCGCACTTAGTTCACGCTCCAGCTTGTCATTCACTTGTTCCGAGCCATCAAAGAGCGAATCGAAAAATCCAACATTTTCATTATGGCTCACAAAACTTCAAGCCCCCACCCTCGCTTTGTGTAGATAGCATCGCTCAAACTGCCTCCGTCACCATTTAGGTGGCCGATAGAATCTGATGACAATGGACACAAGGTGCGAGGGAGATTATTTGTTCTCGTAAGAAATAGCACTTTCTATATCTTTTTTTCGGGGCGAGGGTCATGGGCTCTCAACCCGCACTACAGCTTGTTTAGCACGTGCTCCCACCCATCAAAGAGTGAATCGGAAAAATCCAGGTTCTTTTTTATGGTTCAAAGAATATCGCCCCTCCACTTCTGCCTTGTGTGGGCAGCATCACTCAAGCTGCCTCCGTCACCACTTACATAACCCGATAGAATCTGGTGACTTCGGCAACTTTTCGTAAGTCGCTCTTTTCATTTTTCGTGTACAGGGTGAGATTTCTTCCTTCGTCTACTCTTCTCTCATCCGGCTACTAGCTTTTTTTAACTGATATATATATATATATATATATATATATATATATATATATATATATATATATATATATATGATGATCCGATAAGGTGAAACTTTAGTAGAAGATTTTCGTCTCGCGATTTAAGTTAATTTTATAATTGGCTCCATTTGTGTTGAGCACTTTAGTAATTGTAGCATTGCAAGATTCGCGGAAGGTTTTTAGTTTTCTTTTGACCACTGACTGTGTATCCCTTGATTTTTTCAAGGAGCGGACGAGGTTGGCTTTTCTTTCTTTTTGACCTATAAATTTTTCTTTTTCCCCCGGGCGGTGATTCGAGATACTTTTATCTCTTCCTGGCGGTTTTTTTTTCTGGTACCGTGAACGCTGGTAGATATTAGATTATTATATATATATATATATATATATATATATATATATATATATATATATATATATATATCAGTTTATTTTTATATATATCAGTTTATTTTTATATACACCAGTGGTGACCGTGTCCACTGTAGGGATAAAACGTACCTTCAATACACATCAGGCTAAGTGGTCATGCATTTACCATGATTGGTTAATTTGGAATCGTTTCTGTAAGATATGGATCGGTAGTCCAGTGGTAGAGTTTCAGCTCAGCAGTCTGTGATTGCTGGTTCGATCTCCAGGGACGGAGATCACGGTATGCACTGCTGATGAGACCTAATTAAGCTGAAACGGATATCCAGTGTCGGATTTTCTAATTCAATTTACATAATTCAAATCTTCTATTCAAATGTCAAATCTATTTTCTGCCCACGAGGTTGCTGGTTCGATCTCCAGTGATGGAGATCACAGTATGCACTGCTGATGAGACTTAATAAGATCAAAACAGTTGTCCAATATATATATGTTGACCGACCGTATTCGAGGACAACCTGAAGGCTCCCTGTTCAATCGCCATTACAACAAGGTGTAGAAGAGAGCGCTTCTCTTTTCCCGGGAGCCTCCACTTACCCTTGATTCGTACCTTATCAAGTTGAGTGTTAAGCAATGAAGCATCTTTTACCATTTTTTTTAGTCTTTGGTATGACTCAACCAAGGATTGAACCTAGGTCTCCTGGACTATTAGCGAACACTCTAACAATTATGCAAATGGACCGGCCCAAGTATAAAATAACTAATAAAAACGGGATAAAAACTCTTGTTTTCGATCCTCAAGTGACCTAGTATTTGACATGTCATTTTTGTGTACAAGACACGATAGAAATTTTATTAATTAAAAACGGACACGTCACAATGTTCACAGACAACAGGTAGAACAGTGGAGTTATTGGGTTTTAAATTTCGAGAGATAAGAAACGACCACTCCAAAGACCTCCAAGACGGTGAGAAAATGAAATTGTCACGCAATTTGAACCAATATAGAGAAGGACGAGATCAAGAACGGAGTGGAGGTGCATTGTGACCAGCGATGTGGAAAACATCAGAAAACCTGGGCAAAAACAGTATATATATAAAAAAAAAAAAAAATATATATATATATATATATATATATATATATATATATACATATATATATATAAGATATATATATATATACATATATATATATATATATATATATGTGTGTGTGTGTGTGTGTGTGTGTGTGTGCGAGTATTTGTGAATATGTAATGTAAGAGGTAGCTGGATAAAAAAATTGACAAGTGTTTATCGATCTCTCTATCTCAGTCAGTTAATATATATATATATATATATATATATATATATATATATATATATATATATATCAAATTCTTTGATCTAGTTTTCTCTCACACTTTCTCTCTCTCTCTCTCTCTCTCCTTTTTTCACACTCTGACTCTCTCTCTCTCTCTCTATCTCTCTTTCTTTCTCTTCTTACACACGCACATAGATAGATAGATAGATAGATAATGTGGTTTTGTATATACGCGCACAAATATCAAGTTTAAATATATATTCATCTTTGTCAATTGCGCATGCGCACATAACATGAACTTTGACGTCAGATTTTTCACAGTTTAATTTTCAGTTATTCGCGTTATGTATTTCTTCCTTTTTTTTTTTTTTTGTCTTAAGAATCGATTTTCTTATTTCTATCTCCAACTTCCAAAGAAAGAAAAAAAAACTCGAGTAAATCGCTTGAACGAAATAAATTCTCTCTTCTTCTACTTGCTTCTTCAATTTTGTTTTATTTTTAATTTCATAATATTCGTTTTTGTTTTACGTCTTTGTGATTTTATCTGAAATCTAAAATTACTACAAAGTAAACATAAACAAATTTTTTAAAAATAGATAAATAAATAAATATAGTGATCGTTTTGTATACCCGGCGCCAAAATTACCACAGAATAAAACTCTTCGAGAAATCTCTATTGAACTCGCTATCTAAGTTATTTTTCTACCATTCTTATCACAGAGTTTTCTATTTCTTTACTTGTGTTGAACAAAAGAATAATCGGCTCGTAATAGAGAATGATGGTTCTTAAACAAAGGAAAAACTTCTAAATAACAATAACAAGAAAATAATTTTCAATTAAATACTCACATTTTTCAATCACCTTTTGCACTTCAAAAAAAAAAAAAAAAAAAAAAAAAAAGAAAAGAAAACGACACTTTTTTTAAAGGATGAGAGTCAGGCAACGCTGAAAATACTCGTTGTGGAACCACTGGTTCCTGCAAAATCACCGATTTTAACTAATGATGAACGTGTTCAATATCTAACTGAGTTACCATTTAGAAATAGTAGGTACTATAAACAACAAGATCTGTATGCAAAGTGTAGTAAATTCCAAGTCACAAGTAATGAGTTCTAGGATCCCATAAATGTTTAGAATTATTTGTATTTGATAGGAAGACTTAATGACACATAACAGTAAATTATTTGCATTAAGAATAGTTACTTAAAAGCATAACTGTTTACTAAGGATTATTATTATTTATTAGAAACTACATAACTGTGTACAAACAAATGACTATAATTAGATTGAAATAATTACTTGAAATCATATAATTATTTGTATTAGGTAGGAATAATAGGTTTGGTTTGGTTTTGTTTAATTTTATGGAATATCAACCATTGTCAGTTATTTAATGCCAAATCCTGTTTATACATATATATTATATATATGATTTGTAAACACATTTTTTGATAATATTTTAAACGATTTTGGGCTAATTTTTTGCACACGGTTAAATTGTTTCAAGTATTGTTATGTAACTGTTGCAATTCAACATCAGTCGTTTATTTGTACACATTTAAATAGATATACATGATATGTAAGAGATTAGTTTGTCGGTAATTTCATTTTTAAATGAGTTACATACAACTAATTTGTTTGTACAGTAGTATTGCAATTGTTTCCACACAGTTAAATAGTTTCAATTATTGCTATCTTACACTTATAAATCTATTCAATATCAATCATTTGTTTGCACTCTGTGTAGTGGTTACAAATGTCACAATTTATCATTAATAATTTCATTCAACATTCTTTGTTCGTTTTGTACACAGTTAGATAGTCCCAAGTATTGCTATGTATCACTAACGATTCAATTAAACAGCAGTCATTTGTTTATACTCAATTAAATTATAAAACAGTTCTATGTTAAACAATTCAATTTAGCATTAGACATTTTTTTGCTCTCACTTTAAATGTCAAATAGTTTTGTTTGACCCATTGATAGGACCCTGTCAGGTGCTACCACTCCGGTTCAGAGGGAACCTGGGAGCAATGGCCAGAAAAGAGTATCCATATTCCCCCAAAATCTAGAATTACTAGAGTCTTACCGTCATATTGTTTAGTGTCATATTCAGGATACTCGTTGGGGGAAGTCTTACCCCAATGCAGAGATGCAGTCGGTGTATTCTATAGCCCCATAGGACTGTAAGAATACTGGAAACCATACAAATGTTTGTTTTTTTGTTTTTGTTTTTAAAATTTTTGTTAAATGGCATATTAACATTCATGGGTTATTCATATTTACCCAACACCTCCGCTCGGGCAGGATATGACACAAGGTCAATTTTTAAGCGGAGTTTAACAGGTTTGAATTCAAAGTTCTCCTTCTCATAGTCTAGTTGCCTCGACAGGGCTGAAGAACCTAGTCTGCCCAACTATTTACCCATAGCTGGAGGGAGGATAATTGGATTCATACCTTTCCCAAGGGTATTAGTGCTATGTGAAATGCAATCAGTCTCGTCTAGGATTTCAACCCGTTTCGCCATGTTCATTTCCTACGACGATAACAATTACACCTCGGGCACCTCCTGTTTTATGGGTCATTCATGGGTTATTTCATGTCAAAGCCATCCTTATAGAAGAACATCAGTGAAAATATTTAACCCATAGCTGAAAGGACAAGTGGGTTCATGCCTTTTCTAAGAGTATTAATCCGGAAGTGAATGTGATAACGTAACTGAAATTTGAACATGCTTACTTTGAGGACGCAGTCCAGCACTTCAGCCATTACCCTATACAACTGTGTGCAAATTATTTGTATTAGATAAGAATACTTGATATCATATAACAGTGAGAAAAAGCTCTTTAAAAAACAACTACACAAAAATGTAACTATAAATGTACAACGAACGCAATTACTTGTCATCTAAGCATAAAATTGCCCTAGACGTGTTGATATGCCATTAAAATCAATGAATCTTTTAGGAACAGGAGATACTCTAAAAAAACCCGCGGTTGTCGTCATGTCACAAAAGGTAAGCGATGATTAGACAGTTCAAACAAACTGATGCCTGTGTGCAGGACATAGCAAACCTTATGAAATTCTAAGTCACACTGAAAGCACTGGCTCCTCCATCAATGAAGTTAAGCAGCAATACATTTGCTCAGAGCTTAGATGGGTGACCTGTTAGGAACAGCAGGTACTATAAACAACCTGTGATATTTTTCTTTCGGAATGTAATTTATCTCATGCTTGTAAAATCTGTCACAAGTACCTGGTTACATACACATACACACACATAAACACATTCACAAACACACACACCTGCAGTCTCTCTCTGTCTCTGTCTTTCTGTCTGCCTGTCTCTCACTCTCAGATGAATTCCTGTGTTGTTGATATTTAACACATTTTCAAGGAATTGCCTAATCCTATTAGAATTTTCTTTTTCACAATATTGCAGCCGTTTAAATCTTCGATATTTTGAAAGAATTTTGTTCGGTGTCAAGTCTTTTGACAATTCATTAGTTGTTTTGCAAAGTATCTCAAACAAATTATCTGATTATTTAAAATGCCAAAGAAAAAATTCATATACTTGAGAGAATTCATATTTAATTTTGGTCAAAACATCTCCAGGCATATATTTGTATAATTAACTAGATGCGGTAATAGATACGTTGAGGGAACGGGCAAGTGAGAGGGAGGGAGGGAGGGAGAGAGAGAGATAGAGAGAGGGAAGAGAGAAATAGAGGCGATGTAATATGATTGAGTGGCTTGTGGGAGTCGAAGTTTGAAAGAGAATAGGAGAATAATTTCGGGGGAAGGAGAAAGAGAAGAAAAATAATAAAAAAAAGCAGACAGAGAGTCTGCGGAGCGGCCAGCCGACCTCTGAGGAAGTCAGACCAAAGCTCTTGCAGTTGGTCATTCAGTTACGGGTGAACGACTATGGTAATTAAAAATGACTAGAAAAACCGGGAGCTCCAAATCTTCTGCGCAGGTGTGGAACAACCAGAAACGGATATGCTCCTCCCTCCGACACCAGATGGAAATAATGAGATGACTCGAGTTTGAAAGTTAGATGGCGGCCGGACTCGAAGGTAAAGACAGGGAGTTGAAGCCTAGATACCGAAATGTGAAGACTGTTAAGATTTGCGGCCCTCGTTTTGGAGTGAGCTCAGAAAAAGGGTCTCACACCCGATGTGCAGTTGTGATGACGAACCAGCGAGGAAGTACATGCAAAATGCAGCAGAAAACCAGAAAGAAAATTAAAAACGTGTCTGCTCTCTCTTTCTCCTCATGACATGTTGCTTGTCTTTGTCTAGCTAACACGGGTAACTCATTTTTCATACTCTATTTTTCTCCCGACAATTACTAAAAAGTGTAGAACTGAATAAACTTTTGTGTTAGTGAACTAAGACAGTGTTTTTTATGTCCGTCTCCTTTTTCCCACAGCGAAGTTACAACCGTAGATTTGGTGTGTAACGGAGTGGTACAACGATATAATCAGACTTCCCACCAGATTGGAATATTACACAAGGTCGGTTTAATGTGGTTGCTAGCCTCACACGAGACGGCTTTAAATAGATGAGCTTTCGTCAGTATTCCCCTTCAAGTGCGTGTCAGTCACTTGGCAATAAATAAAGCTGCTTAGTGGGAGAAGGCACCCTGGAACGAAACTTTCTTTTTTATTTGCCACGTAGCTAAAATGCTGAAAAGTAGTGTGTGTGTGTGTGTGTATGTGTGTGAGAGAGAGAGAGAGAGAGAGAGAGAGAGAGAGAGAAGTGAGTTAGAAAATAGATATGAAGATATCGAGATAAATCGATTGATAGATAAATGAATTGATTTGAATAGCATGGGATAGATAGATATGAACCGACTCAGATGTATAGATTGAGTGTTTTTCAATTCATTTCAACAACTGTGTCTTTTTTGGTTTAAAGAGAAAGTGCCAGCAATTTTTATTCATTATACTCATTTTTTTGGAGGTGCCCGTGGTGTAATGGTTATCTTCGTAGGAAATGGACACAGTAACACGAGTTCAAATCCTGGCCGAGACTAACTGCATTTCACATAGCACTAATACCCTTGGGAAAGGTTTGAATCCAATTATTCTCCCTCCAGCTATGGGTAAATAGTAGGGCAGACTAGGTTCTTCAGCCTTGTTGAGGCAACTAGTCTAGGAGAAGGAAAAATCTGAATTCAAACCTGTTAAACTTCGCTTAGAAATTGACCTTGTGTCATATCCTGCCCGAACGGAGGGGTTGGTAAATATGATACTCATTTTTTTCCTCTTTATGAGCCTTTAATTTTCTACTTGTATATACAAAAAGAAAATCCACGATACACAAAACTTGTTCTTGAAAATATTCTTGATGCATTATTCATCCAATCAATTCACTCACTTCCATTAAGTCCGAACTTGTATAATGCGACTCTAGATATCGAGCAAGCAACACTGGATTGCAAAAATTGAACCAAGGGATAGGAAATTGGTTTCACCACAAAGAAGCTTTACGATTTACCTCAGTATACACGTTATAAATAACAATTATAAGGTAGCACAAATCTCAGCCGGTCTAATTGAAGTGATAAGCTCCTGAAAGATGTCCCACTGAACTTAATCGTGATTAATGACCCTTTTGGTTCAGCGGAGAAAATAAACAATGGAATTGGAAAGAGACGTCAGCAAGAATCAAGATATTAATGGGCCGTTAGGTAGCGATTCCAAGGAAACCTGACCAACAAGTAGGACAGTAAATAAATTTTAACTGTACAGCGAGAAGAACCTTGGCTTTGATTCAATTGAAACAAAACTCTTCAACTTCATTTCTTTTCTCTCTATGCATTTATGTATAGATGCAATCAGATCCATACCCCCACTATATATATATATATATATGTGTGTGTGTGTGTGCGTGTGTGTGTGAAGAAAATACTTAATTGGAAAAATCCGACAAGATGTGAAAAATTTAATGCAAAAATGGATAAACCGAAAAACAGACAACAGATTTAAATGATATTTCGTCTTTACTTCCTAAAAGACTTCATCAATTGAATCCTTTATCTGTGTTTCGATTTATCCATTGTTCCACTTATTTTTCACACACACACACACATGCACAAACATCCACATATATATAAAGTAATAATATTTTTAAAAAATCACCTGGAGATCGCTTTCGGAAACTCTGATTTATTGTTTAAGTTAGTTATCTTTATTGCTTTTTAATACGAACATACGGATATATATACAGTATGTTCATATTTGTCAACTATCAAAAAGCAATAAATATAACCCCCGACTCAGAATTTCTAGAAAACGAACTTCAAGTGAGCATTTTAAACTTCATATATATATATATATATATATATATATATATTGAGAGAGAAGTGTCGAAAGATGCTTAACGTAAACAGGCATTAGTGATCTACGGTAAGATAGCCGACTGATATAAAATCAGACGAGTTTCGATCTCGGCTTGAAGCATTTCGCAGGTCTAGCCACACTGAAGAGTTGTGATACAACGAAACAGTCTGTCAGTGGATGACTATATATATATGTTTGTCTGTGCGTGTGTGTGTGTATGTGTGTGTGTGTGTGTGTAAACAAGTTACTTTTGTTTATTTGTTTAATGGCTGGCTCATCAAACCTTACGGGTTATTTAGTGTCGGAATTAGATTTTATTTTTAAATTTTGTGACCATTTATCTATAATGTCAATATTAAGTGGCAAGCCTCTGAAATTAGAGGTCTATTTTACATATTTCGGCGGCAATATCTCATCTACTGAAAGCGATGTCAACGTACATATAGAGTACCTGTCGACTGCTATTGACAAGTTATCGAGTTTATTCAAACCTGATCTCTCTTATAGAAATAAAAGGGGGTTTCTTCCAAGCTGTGGCTGTGTGAGTACTAATGTATGGATACACCGCCTGGATTTTAACGAAACGCATGGAGAAAAAAGCTAGATGTAAACTATACAAAACTGTTACGTGTTCTTTTCAAGAAATCCTTGAAGCAGCAGCTATATAGCCACTTATCTCCCATCTCACATATGCTGTTTCAGATCATTTGAAAATACATTGGTCAAGTTATTAGATAACGAAATTACATCAATTTTTCTAGCACACACAGGTACTCTCTCTCTCTCTCTCTCTCACACACACACACACACACACACACACATTCTCTCTCTCTCTATATATATATTCATTTATTTATCTTAAGTTATTTTTATTATATATATATATAGTATTACCCCATTTTTTGGATAACAAGATCTACAACCCCTAATGAAGACTTCCATTTGAATCAAAAATTTATTTATCATAATTATTTCTCATACAAAAATAATTTTGATAAAATGTTTTTGTTTAAAACAAAAGATTAAAGTCGAAGCCCGTTGGCAAACAAACAAATAATCAAACAGGTATCTTTCTTCTGTTTTACATTTTCTACGTACATTCTGACGGATTCAACTCATTTCTTCTTTCATATATATATATGTATATATATTATCAAAACATATGGGATTAGTTATATGTACATTGACATATCTGCTTAAGATCAAGGTGTAGTATTTACATCCATCAAAACTTATTTATATATATATTACATAAAAAAAGAAAAGAAATTTATCAAATGAAAATTGAAATAAAAAAAATCAAAGTAATCCTGTATATATTCATGGGTCTGTTTCCTTTTTTATTTTTCATTTTTTTTCAATTTTTAAAGAAAAAATCAAATTTCATACTGTTTTAACTAATACCTTTTTCCATCTTCATAATTTCTATTCATGGCGTTTTAAAACAGCCGAAACGTTTCAGCGAGTACAGGAACTACACTGCGATCATAAATACAGGTACTCAGATGAACAAATAAAAAAAAAGTCCAAATGTTTATTACGCACACACTCGCGCTCGCTCGCGCGCATGCCCTACCAGCTGAGTCTGTAGAATACGCCGACTGCACCACTTCAGAGGGGTAATACTTCCTCCAACGAGTATATTGGTTATAACAATAAACTGCATCTGATGGTGAAGCTCTAGTCCTGGTATTTTAGGTTATGTGCAATATCTCTTCTTTGCTATCACTCCCAGGTCAACTCTAACTCGAATTGGTAGTACCTGTTAGAGTCTCATCTATGGGTCAAATAGAACTGTTATTGTTATTATTTGTCATTTAGAATTAAACCGATGTTTACATAGGAAGGCTTGATTAATAGTAATGTTAATAGCAATACTTGAAACCATTTAACTGACTACAAACTAATGAGTTCTCACAAATCTTTTAAAAAGTTACCTACAAAGTATTCACTAAGAAATCATATATATATATATATATGTGTGTGTGTGTGTGTGTGTGTGTGTATGTGTGTGTGTGTGTATAAGCTGGATTGGACTTTTCATTACTCGCAAGGGTTGATATGCCATAATAAAAACTAACCAACTAATAAAACAAACAATTCCCACACACGTTTTGGGCATTTAAACGATCAATATTTGTTTTTGATTAAAAATGAATAAATGTGATTAGATCACGGCGATTACAATTGGTATCACCGTCACTTTCTTGTTCTATAGTTTTTTTCATTTCTCTATCAAGGTCTTGTTACTTATCTCGCTTTTCTCTTTCCGTCAGTTTTACCCTGTGCTCAGTCGGAACGGCAAAGTCCACTATTCGGACGGAGATTAGATAATCCGTTTGTATCTCAAAATAGTGAAACAAAATATATATCAAAATTTAATACGTTTGTAGTTATTAATTTTTGTATATTCCTTTCTTTTTCTTGAATATGCAATTTATTGCATATATATATATATATATATATATATATATATATATGTGTGTGTGTGTGTGTGTGTGTGTGTGTGTGTGTGTTGCTTTTGTCGAGTCTTACACCTCTATTTTCTAATACTAGGGATTTCCTCCTCTGTATGTCAACCTGTGAACCTTTTAGTTTCCATATGGTAAAAACGATCCATGATGATATCGATACTTCTGTTAACGAACGAATGTAGTAATCTAATTAGTATCTCATAGGCATCTATGTTATACAGAGAATTTGTATGGTTAACATTCTTTGCCATGATGCTAACCACACAAAATTATGATTAAATTGCACATTGAGCAAGAAATTAATTTATTCTCTAAAATTAGAGGTTTTAAGTGTATTGCTCCAATAAAAACCTCGCTATAATGTGGCCTTTTTGCTTGGTTATAGTTATGTAATGTGAATGCATGTTTATAAACGTAAAAATATATCAATAAATTAACAATTTATTGATATATTACTGCAAATAGCATCAAGTGAAAAATTACTGCAAATAGCATCAAGTGAAATTAACAATTTATTGATATATTACTGCAAATAGCATCAAGTGAAAAATTATCATAATAGAAGCGAGAGCGAACGAAGATCTCAAACTATTATTATAAAATAGATTCATTCGGAATTTCGCGAGTTGATTTTGGGTTTAACTAAAATAATGTCACTTTCGCTTCATAACGTATCTTTGTGAAACTTCTTTCTCTTCAACAGCACCGGATCAGAGGCAACAACCAAGGCTACAATTTGACTTAATTTTGATTGGTTTATTGAGTGCTGACTAGACAGTCCATTATAGTCGTGGAATGTTTATATACAATTATATTGAATAGAATTATAATGAAAAGACTCTGTTTATAACGATTAACTCATTGAACTCAGAAATCAATTGTTGTTGACGTATAAACCGTTTTTGACGGCATATAAGACGCACGAGTGTATAAGACGCACCCCTGTCTCAGCAGGCCAAATCAAGAAAAAAAAGTACTTATATTAAACGTGATTAAATTACTATAATGAATATTATCAATGACAAAATTTTTAAATCTGCCTAATAGACTTTTAAATTACGACAATATGGACATGAATGTTACTTCAAAGTCTAAGGTAACAGGAGTTGCCAGGGAGCTAATTTCGGCCGACTATCACGAATTTTAAACCTGCGTTTATCATATAAGTCGCAAGGGAATTTTAAAGGATACTTTTAGTCAAAAAAAGGTGTGCCTTTATATGCCGTCAAATACGGTAAGATCAAATCGTAATTCAATGTATCTGGTTTTCTCTCTTCTGATTATTTTGCTCATTTTTTGTTGCATTTTCTCATTCACTTCCTTATCTTTCCGAATCTATCCATCAATCTATTTATCTATCTATCTATTGGAAAAGTGATGAAATTGAACTTTTTCTGTATTTTGCTTGAAAAATCATGAAAGTCTTCGTTTTATAATACGTCTTCACTCAAAAGATCTGCTCCATCGTCCAATGAATAATTTCCCTTTATTTGTTCATTATATCAAAATGTCTACAATTTCTCTGCAATGATCTGAAAAGAGAACGAGAATAAAGTCAACAGGGATGATCTCCTAGATCGCTACTTTGTTTCAACAATTATGAAACGGCATACAATCTGATGGAGCTTTGGTGAATGCGGAGTACACTTTGATTGCCATCGCTCCCAGTTCTATTTTGACTAGGAGTAGTAGCACCTGTTAAGGTCTTTCTATGGGCAAAATCAAACTAAACAGCTTACTTATGTCAAACTGAATTGTATGAAATAGAACTGTCCTGACATTTAAACTGTGTACTTCTGCTAAACTGGATTGTTTGAAAGAGAACATTTTTTTGACATTGAACCTGTGTACTTATGCTAAACTGAATTGTTTGATATAGAACTGTTTTAAAATTTAACCTTGTAAAAACTATACTTATACTAAACTGAATCGTTTGAAATAGAACAGTTTATATGTATAAAATAGGTTTGATGTTATTATCCTACAATTGTTAATGTACCATAAATCCAAACCAAAAACAGCTTCAGTCTAGGTACTTTTGAAGACACTTCGTATATTTGAATGCGTATCCAAATATTTATATTTATCTATACTGATTTATTGGTTGACTCCTTATCAAAGCTGATAATCGATATAACAGCTTCATTTAAGAGAGACCGATGCACCTGCACCGGAAAAGAGGGCTTCTCTAAATGCTCCTTCGCTGACTCTCTTCGGCTTCAGCTCTTATTGTATCTCATTAATGTGACAGTTTTGGTCGACACAGCTGGCGATGAATAGACACACCTTAAGTAACCAACCATCTCTCTAATTCAAACACTATGAGTACAAAAAATATCTTGTGTGGAACCTTTTGAGTTTATGCAAATAATAATAATGATAATAATAATAATAATAATAATGATGATGATAAGGAACATGAAAGTCATGGTAATACCATAAGAAATTGACACGCTCGGTACAGTCACCAGAGGATTAGTACAGGGACTGGATTACTTGGAAATAAGAGGACGAGAGGAAAACATCCAAACTACAGCAATTCTGTGAGTCCATGGAGACCTGTGGAGACGTGCTGTCATTCAGACTCCAGTGGAAGACCATCAGCTAACGCTGGTGTGAAGAACTTTCAAATGAGTTGAATAATAATAATAATGATAATAATAATAGATCACCTAATCTCGGTCAGAAGACCAGACCTAATAGTAATCAAAAAAAAAAAAAAAAAAAGAGAAATTGCAAAATTGTAGATTTTGCTGTCCCAGCTGACCACAGAATAAAACTGAATAAAAGTAAAAAGATGCATAAGTACCTCGACATTGCTAGTGAATTTAAAAAAAAAACTATGGAACATGAAGATGGCGATTATACCAATTGTGATTGGTGCACTCGGTATAGTTACTAAAGGATTATTAATGGGACTGGAGGACTTGGAAGTAGGAGGACGAGTGGAGACCATCCAAACTAAAACATTGTTGAGAACAGCCAGAATACTGAGAAGAGTCCTGGAGACTTGATTACTGTCACTCAAACTCCAGTGAAAGACCATCAGCTAACGCTGATATGATAAACTCTAAAGGAGTAAATAATAATAATAATAATAATAATAATAATAATAATAATAATAATAATAATGATAATAGACAACTTTAAAAGAATAGGTAGGAAGGAAAAGGTGTTGGGAAAGGTGGGCTTTCAATAAAAATAATGATAATAATAATTTGTGCTCTCAGAATGGTCCCGAAAGTCTTGTTAAGGGAGACTTGAAGGGTTGGAAATCGGAGGATGAGCAGATATCACCCAAATTATACTATTTCTATGATCGGCAAGAATACTGAGAAGAGTTCTGGAGACTTGAGAAGACTTGCCATCACACGATCTTCAGTGAAAGACCATCACCTAACGCTGGTGAGAAAACTTGCAAAGAGTATAATAATAATAATAATAATAATGACAAAATGTACGTCAAAGTCCAGAGGAAAGAAAAAACATGAGGACACAACAGAATGAAAAGACTAACATAAAAAACAGCATCAGAGAAGACAACTGAAAAAAACAAACAAAAAATATTGGCAAAGAAAGGGAGACTCAAAAGCTATCGAAATAGGATATGGAAAAAAATCTATCAGGTTAGTAGAGAAAGTATAAAAAAAATGAGCAACTTAATGCAGATGAAAGAAAACATTCTGCAGAAAACTAAGGGAACCGAACCAACATAACAGAAAAACCAAATTGTTAAATAACATGAAAAATGAATTTCAAGGTTTGATAACAAAGCCTGGATTTTTATCATTCAGGGTTTATAAATTTATAAGTCTCAAAAATCCCATCTGAATTGTTCAGCAGGACACAGCGTAGCGGTCATAAACGTTGGTTCCTTTAAGCTTCTAAAGAGACAATCATGTAGGTTCAATCCTGACGGCAGGCAAGTAACAATACAGGTATACGTAGCACTTATACCCAGTTATGGTTAACGGAATCGACAAACACCTGAAGAAGGCCGGAGGACATATAAGCCGTTGTGAATATAACAATAAAGATGAAGACAGTAATCCAAATGGTAAAAATCATCAAGCTTCGACTTAGAAATTCAGACAACCAAAACCTGTATATTGAAAAACATTTGGAAATTACTATAGACAATACTCAAGAAAGTTGCAAATTGGAGGATACCATGTGACGGTGGGATACAAGGATTCTGATACAACAAATTATATTCATCCATGCTAGATTGACACATAAATGCCTACGAGACGCTTGAATACCCGAATGGATCGCAAAAGGGGAGATAACATTGATCCAGGAAGGATGAAAAATACACCAACTGCATCTCTGCAGTTAACAATACACCATCTGAGAGTGAGGCTTTAGTAATGCTGGAGTTTGGGGGAATGCGGAGTGCTCCTTCATTGCCATTGTTCCCAAGAGTTGTAGCACCTGATAGGGTGCTATCTATGGGTCAAATAGGTCTGTTTGACATTTAAACGGAGTGCAAACAAATGACTTATGCTAAATTGAATTGCTTGAAATAGAAATGTTTGATCATTTAACTGTGTGTAAACAAATGACTGATATTTTATTGAATTTTTAGTGATACACAGCAATACGTGGAACCAGTTGACTAATGTTTACAAATCATATATATAATTGATATATATGTATAAACAGGATTTGGCATTAAATAACCTGCAATGGTAGATATGCCATAAAACAAAACAAAACCAACCTAAAAAGTAACAATCCGAAACAACTACAGACCGATAACACATTTGCCTATAATGTAAAATAACCTAACTGCACAAGAGAAGATATCAAATATTCGGTTGAAAGACAATGACCTATTTTAAAGAGAGCAACACATGCTAAAAAGGGAAAAACAAAGTGGAAAACGTTAGCCAGGACCTGGACGACAAAAAGGCATATGATACGATCCCACAAGCGTGGATAACAGAATATCAAAAGAGATTCAAATATCAGAGCATGGCGTAAACTTTATAACGAGTGATATGGCAAACTGGAGGATGGAACTTGTTGCAAGAGAGTAAACCCAACTGAGTTAAAAATCCAAAGAGGCATATTCCAGGGAGACTCATTATCACCACTACTATTTGTTAAAACAATGATACCACCAAATTTCGAACAAAGAAAATTCATAGAGACCTGAAAGATTTTCTTTCACAAAGGCTTTAGTGAAAAACCAACAATTGGAGCAGGTGTGAAAAACTACTACAAGTTATTGTAGTAGTAATAGTAGTAGTGGTAGTAATCTTTGCACAACTCAATTCCTGTTTTTGATCTTCTGGTCATTGAGTTTTAAGAAGTTTCGGGAAAATATTAAACGGAAACAAAACATGCATAGTCGGATGAAAATGTTGGTTTGAAAAACAAGACAACTTTCTAAATAATAAAATGGTTATTATCTTGAATGTTATGGTTCCCTTAGTCTGTGTCTTGGATAAATTGACTTTCGTTTGCATTTTTGACGGATAATCATATCTTATAAAGAAAAAAGGTTATTAAAAGTCTAAACTGCACCAAGGATTGACAGATTCTAAGAACTTAAAACTCTAAAAATGAAGGATGCTGTCAAGAAATCTCGGGCATATGTAATTTCGATATTGAATAAAAAAGTTTTGGATATGGAAGCTATTAATGTAATTAAGAGGCAAAATCGGGGTTGTCTTACAGAATGAGACAATAAAAAAAGGGGGGAAATGGAGATTGAGAAAGACTTTAAGAATTCAAGAAAAATAAATGATTCATTTTAGAAAATGAAGCATAAAAAATAGTAATGAGAAAGAAAGAAAGAAAGAAAGAAAGGGGAATAAAGGGCATGAAGAATGAAGAAAGGTTGAATACAAAGAAAGAGAGAAAGAAAGAAAGAGTGTAAAATGAAGAATAATAGCAAAGAAAGAAGGGAGAGTGGAAGGAAAAAATGAGGAGGAAGGAAAGAAAAAATAAATGAATGGAAAAGAAAGAAGAATGAGGAATTGAAACAAAGAAAGAAAGGTGAAATGAAAGACTGTAAAGGAAAAATGTTTAAACGCCTTTTTTGTGGCTGCAAATGAGATTTTTTTTATCTTCGAAGAGAAAAATCAAAACATAAAACATTAAACACGTCATTTTTGTTTCTACACACACTGTTAAACTTTGAGGTCATTTTGAACGAGAATTGGTCAAATTACGAAATGATATCCGTTTTTTCTTAAACACAGTATATAAAAAAACGAAGATATTGAATGCTGATTTAAAAAAAAAAAAAACAAGTAGACTTAGTGTAATACACTCTTCATTACGCCAATTCTGACACTGTACTATATCATAAACTAAGCTAATTAAATATCAATAGATGAAAACATATTTCAACACTTATTTCAATATGGTTTGCTGTTTGCCTATATATATGGTGAGCCGAAGAATCTTGAACGAATGTGTTTGGGAAAAGAGGAAAATCTAATCAGCCTTGATAATGTCTCGAGTTTTCTTAATCTATTTTGACAAATGGCTACTCTGGGTCCATCTACGCGATCAATACCTAATTATATCGATATCGGTCGTCTAAGGCTTGAATCTGATTTATTAACACACTAATTCAGCTTGACACTTGAGTTTTTACTTATCTAGAAATACCAATAAGTGCGTAATGGTTGTTGATTTTACAAGTATATGTATGTTTTTGATATATACTAATTTGTTTAATGCACGGCTACAAATCATTGTAAATAACTGAAGGACAAACGTTTTCAAACCTAATCTTCCTGACACTGTTGGAATCCGGCTTTGGAAAATGAAGACAGTGAATGCTATTTTGTGCAAAAAAAAGTTGTGTTCACTCTTTTTTAACCAACATATTAAAAGCAGATTGTGACACTATAATCAGTTCTGCTCCTGACCCAGTCGGCTGGGGTTATAGAATCCACCGACTGCTTCTCTGTAGAGAGAAAAGTCTTCTCCAACGAGTGTCAGGGATATGAGATTAAGCAATCCGATGGTGAGGCTCGAGTAATGCTGGAGCTTTGGGGAACGTGGAATACCCTTTATTGCCATAGCTCCCAGGTCCACTCTGCCCCGAAGTGGTAGCACCTGATTGGGTCCTATCTATGGGTCAAACAACTAAACTGTGGGGGTTAAGCTAAACTGAATTGTTTGAAATAGAACTTTTTTGACATTTAACTGTGTGTAAATAAATGACTGCTGTTTAATTAAACTATTGGTGATGCATAGCAATACATGGAATCATCTAAATTTGACTAAACTAAATAGCTTGAAATAGAACTATTTTTTACATTTAACTGTGAACTTATGCAGACTGAATTGTTTGAAATTGTATGTATAAAATGCATTTTGCATTAGATGACCTATAATATTGATAAACCATGAAACAACCAAACCAAACCCTTCTGTTCCAGGCTGAACACAGGTATAATAATGCGGGTGCAATAATTCATACAAATGTAGGTGTGAGCATATCTATATGAGTTTATATGGGTATAGGATTAATGTATATATATATATATATATATACATGAGTTGGGGGTGGGCCTATTTGTACAGGTGTGTATGGGCATACGTAACGTCGTCAGGTATATGACTGTATGTACGTGGATGTGTAATCTTAGTATCAACAAATGAATAGCTAGAATAAATCAGGAATTCCTGACACATTCTGATTGATGATAAAATAGAAAAAGGAGTATTTCTCAATGGAAATGAAAGGGTTGGTTTGGCTATTTTTAACGTCCGTCATCTTCAACAAAAGTCTTCAGTGCTAGTGTGGTCAGAGATTGTTTGGTTTAGTTTAGTTTGGTTTTATGGCATATCAACCTTTCTTGGTAATTTAGTGCCAAATCCTAGTTTTACATATACATTAAATATATGATTTGTAAACACATTTTAGAGATACACACAGTGAAAGGATCAAACAGTTCTATTTCTGACAATTCAATTTACCATAAATGAACAAAGTTAAATGGTTCCAAGTATTGCTATGTATCAATAAAAATTCAATAAAATATCAGTCTAGGCCGGAGTGGACCTGGAAGCGATTGTAATGAAAGGTTAGTCCGCATTCCTCAAAAGCCCTGCATTAATGGAGCATTACCATTAGATTGTTTAATGTTGTATCAAGGACACACGTTGGGGTTGGGTCTTACCCATCTGCAGAAACGTAGTCACTGTGTTCTACAGCCACAGCTGACTGGGTTTGGTCAGAGATCGGTAAACAAGAGTATGATTTTTTAATACTTTAGTTTGTTGGAAATGTACGCAAAAAGTTTGGGATTTCCAGGAAGCAGAGGTCACATACATTCAAGGATCTTATCCTTTGTTATTTTGTATTTTTAGAGTTTGCAACAAGCATCATTTCAAAGTATTGACTTAACTCACGTTAAAGTTTATTCTGCATCGGATTTACCCTTATATTCGATGATTCTAACATTCACTTTACTTTTTGAGACATTTCAAATTAGTTTGCGATGTATGCATTTAAATTGAAAATTATATTCTCAAAATATAGACTGTTTCAAGTAGTACAGTTTTTAGATGTTCATTCGTGAATTTTCATATGGCATTTCTGATAAGTAGCTTTTCATGTTTTTACTAATGAGATCAAGGACGTCTACAACTATAGTAATGATGATGGCTTTCATTTTATAAATCTTACTTTTCGAGTTTTTCACACCAGCGTTAAATTGTGGGGAGTCTCTCGCAAGAGTAAGTCTCTTCAAGTTTCCCAGATGCTATGATTATCATTATTAGTTAATTTTCAGTTTTTTACAATCTTTCATCAGGTCTTTACCAAGACCTTTGATGAAGGAATATAATGATTTTTATATATTCATGTTTTTGCAGCCACTTTTCGGTGAGATTTTTCAATCACATTCATTGTACAATCCTAAGGAGATGAACAGTTCCATAAAGTGGAATTTTTTGTTGTTCATATTGGTTGAGATGGTCAGTTATCTTCTTAATGTGTTAATCTATCTCTTTCTTTCCGATCATTACCAGTGCTCCCACTATTACTGGCATGGTGGTAGTTGTAAGGTGCCATATTTTCTCAATTTCTACTTCCAGGTATAATTATTTTTTCATATTCTTAAACTGATATCTTATTATTTGTTAGTACACACAAACTCGTTGAAAAAGTAGTGGTACTATTTAACCGATCACTGCAGTGGTGGTAAGGGGTTCTTACCTTTCTCAAGGGTATTTGTCCGAAATTGAACGTCATAGCGCGACTAGAGCTTGAACACGCAAACTACCATGTCAGAGTCTCGTACAGTAGTCTTTACACTCCATGTATTGTCCCTGTATATATTAGAATTATCATGGCTAGAAAATTCGGCAAATACCTACATGCAACATACGGAATAGCTGTTTCGACCTTATTGGGTCTCATCAATAGGGCACACCGTGATCTCCACCACTGGAGATCGAACCAACAACCACAGTATGCAGAAGCCGAAACTTTACCACTGGCCCACCGGTTCATGTCACATATGAGCGATGCCGAATTAACTAGTCATGGTGACAATGCACGACCACTTGACCTAATATGTATATATAGTGTGTGTGTGTGTTTGTGTTTATCGGAATTTCAACCCTTTGTAAGTTATCTAAAACTGACTTTTTAATCTTAGTTAAACTAGAGTAGAAATAAAGTAGAAATATTGAAAACATATAAATAGATATGTTTGTAACTATCGATTTTTCAAGATATAAATTTGCGTTTTTTTAAATTTAGGCAATGAGTTTAAAATGCTCGTACTCAATTAACTCCATGTCATGTCCAATTCGCAACTAAACGATAATTTTATTGGGTTTTCATTAGCACTGAACATCATTCTTTAATTATTCAAATCCTCGATATAATGGTGTTAACAGTGAAATTGTAATCCCTGACACCTTGTCTCAGTAGTAGTATCCACCGATTGCCGTTACAATGAGATCTAAACAAGTTCATGTTGTGGTTATATCTGTTAGGATCCAATCTATGGGTCAAATAGATCTGTTCGAAAATTATTCGTATTCGATAGGAATATTTGATGCCATAAAACTAAATTATTTGTATTAAAAATAATTAATTGATGCTATAATTTTCGCCGGACATTGGCATAATGGTTAGAGTGTTCGCCACTGGCCCGGGAGCCCTGGGTTCAATCCCAGGTCGAGTCATACCAAAGACTCAAAAAATGGTGCTTGATGCTATCTTGCTCAACACTCAGCATTGTAAGGATCAAGGGTAAAGTGGAGCAATTCAGGGAAAAGAGTATCGCCCTCCCCTACACCTTGGTGTAGTACATACTACAAACCGTGAAAATGTGCGCCAAAAATGATTGTTGAACAACTTTTGTGCAAACAAATGATTATTATTAACACGAAAACTATCCAAATTAGACAAACCAAACATGCGGGACACTGCTGGAGAAGTGAGGAAGAACTCATAAGTGATATACTCATGTAGATCCCTTCACATGGACGAGCAACTGCAGGACGGCCAGCTAGAACCTATGTACAACAGCTCTGTGCCGATACAGGATGTAGCCTTGAAGACCTCCCGGGAGCAATAGACGATAGAGATGGGTAGTGAGAAGGGGGTCAGGAAGATCCATACTGACAGTGCAACATGATGATGACTTGATATATTGTTGTGTATAAGTCATTATTATTAGATGGGAATAGAATTAGATAGGAATTCTTTACACTGTATAATTGTATATAAATCCTTATTATCAGATAGGAATACTTGACACCATATAATTGTGTATAATTTTTTATCATCAGATAGGAATACTTGGCACCATATAATTGTGTATAAACTTTTATTATCAGATAGGAATACTTGACACCATATAATTGTGTATAAATTATTTGTATTAAGTTTAGTTTCTTTGTTTAATGACATGTCAACCTTCGTGGGTCATTCAATGTAGAATTTATCCTTGTTGAAGAACAGCAGTGGTGCAATTTAACCCGTTGCTGGGGAATAATGGGGTGCATACCTTTTTCAAATATAGAAGTCGGAAAATAAATGACTAGAGTTCGAACTCGCTTACTTCTAGGTCGCAATCCAACATTTTAGGCATTATGCCATGCGGAAAGCCCCTATTTCTGTTAGATAGGAATACTTGCTATAATATAACAGTATGCAAACTACATAAAACTATGAATGTACAATAAAAGCGATTTCCCAACCTCGAGGCATAAGATTACCTCGATTGGTTGACATGCCGTTAGAATTAATTAATTGACCTCAAAATTACTGTAACGCAGCGCTTATATATTTTCCAACCCTCCTCTACGGGTATCATGTGACATAACGTCAGTTTCTTTTAGCTTGATGGCCCTGTCGACAGGGGCTGCAGAATACACCGACAGCATCTCTGCAGTGGGGTAAACACTCTCAACGTGTGTCTGGTATATGACACTAAACAATCAGATGTTAAGGCTCCAGTAATGCTGGAACCTTGGAGAATACGGAATATTCTTTCATTGGTATCGCTCCCAGGTCCATTCTGGCCCGGAGTGGTAGCACCTGATTGGGTCCTATCTATGGTTCAAATAGAACTAAACAATATAATTACGCTAAACAGAGTTGTTTGAAATACAACTGGTTTTACATTTACTGTATGTAAACAAAAAACTGTACTTATGCTAAACAAAATTGTTTGAAATAGAACTCTTTATTCGTATAAAAATAGATTTGGCATTAAATAACCTACAATGTTAGATATGCCATAAAACCAAAACAAACCAAATCACATATATTCAATACACATGTATAAAGAGGATTTGGTATTAAATAACCTACAATGGTTGATATACCATAAAACCAAACCAAGTAAAATCTGGTTTGAATTCAGTTTTCCTTCTCCAAGACTGGTTGCCGAACCAAGTCTAAAGATCACAGCCTTCTCTACTTTCTCCAAGGACATTAGTGGTAAGCGAAGAATTTGAACTCAGGTTACCGAGTTCATTTGCTACGATAATTACCTCTACGTCACGAGAGCTTCCTAATGTTCGATTTTAGATGATTCATCTAAATAGTTTCATCACTGTGTTCCTATTTAGAACTTAAAACCTCCTTGATTGCAGCTTTATACTTTGATGACTGAGCCATTATCTTAATGACAGAAATTGTTCCATCTATTTTGATCAGTTTGGAAAAAAAAGAAACGCTCCCACCAATTTAGTTGTGTTATGTGATTAGAAATTCAACAAGATTCCTACATGTCGACTGTCAGAATGTTTTGAAAGATTTTTTTTTTGTTTATTTTTGCTTCATTTACTGAACCCTTCTGGAATCTTTGATGTCTTAAGAGCCTTGAGAGTCACTGGAAAAGAGAAGCACACAGACACCCATAGACACAGTGGAGTACGCAGGCACAACACATACCACCTGATTGACAAAATCGTTATACGCCTGCTTATAAAAAAATTCTTAGCGAACGTCCTTGACTTTACATCAACATGCATTAAGAATGAGTTGACATTGAATGTTTCCAATTAAGATTACGAGCGACGAGGCTTCGCTAACAAATATTCTTTTTCATTCTAACCTTTCATTTTTATATTCATTTGACTTAAGTTGACAGTGGGTTTTTTGTTATGTTTTTTCTATTCTTTTTTCCTTCTAGTTTTTGTTTTTTTATTTTGTTTTGTATTGTTTTTTTTTCCACAATGCAAAATAGAGATAACATTGGTGTTTAGGAAAATATGAATTTATCTCTCTAAATTTGAACATCTCTCTCTCTCTCTCTCTCTCTCTCTCTCTCTCTCTCTCTCTCTCTCTCTCTCTCTCTTCCAGTCTATATCAGTCTTTCATATCTATCTGTCTATCTATTTCAGTCAGTTCATATCTATCCGTCTATTTCTCTCTCTCTCTCTCTCTCTCTCTCTCTCTCTCTCTCTCTCTCTCTCTTTGAGTCTATATCAGTCTGTTCATATCTATCTGTCTATTTCAGCCTGTTTCTCTCTCTCTCTCACTCTCACTCTCTCTATCTCTCTCTCTCTATATATATATAGGGAGGTCTTCTCGGTTTCGAGTATTACCACAAATTGAGTTCTGCGATTCCTTCATCTTTCCCCCAATTTGTTTCAGGTGGTATGCACCCGCAGATGACTTTTCAAACCTGTCATTTTACAGCAAATTTTACCACAGACTGGGCATCGCCGGTCACTTTGGCTCACATGAATGTCATGAGGTGTCATTTGGCTTTTAAGACCAGCAAGTGAGAAACAGTTTTTCACATATTTCACAGTTGACATGGTGGCTTTGTAGATCTGGTGCTGGTCCTTATATCGCCCTCTACGAACTGATCGTTTGTAAACGACATACTGAACACGGCTGTTCTCAAAGGTTTCTATGCCCACATGAATTAGTTTGCGCCTCTGACTTCTATCCAGTGCCATTTCCTCCCATTGGTCCACCGATATGCAGAATTGTTTTAGGCAAATTTTTACAGAGCCCTTAAATCTTTTCTTTGGTTTTGATGCCTTTCTCTTCCCTTCACACATTTCACCGAAAAACAGTTGATTTGGTAGGCGACTGTCGTCCATTCGAATGACATGACCAGCCCAACGAAGACAACTCTTCATTAGTATAGACACAATGCTTGGTAGCCCGGCTCTCTCTAATACCTTTGTATCCAGGATATGGGATTGTCTGATCATTCAAAGGAGAAGAATATACTAGCCTTGAAAATCAGCATTAAACTTCCTAGCTTTTACGTGCTGTCGAACACAGATCATTAGTAGCGATTAGAACTATGCAACTACCTACTCCTTACTCCTTAAAGCTGGTTTCTAATTTTTCTCCAGCTTTACTAATCTTATTTTTCTAGAACGCTTATTTTGAAAAATTCTTCTTCTAATTATAATAATAATAAAGTCCACGCCAAATACGATTTATCTGACATCCCACCGTGACAGAATATTGCAGAAGGCCGTTTTATGGAGGAGGTAGGGTACGAGGCGAGAATCATGCACGGTAGTTGGAAAAATTCTTGACCTTGTCGATACTACCCTTTTGGGGCGTCTCAGGTACCAAGCAATAAGTCCAACAAGCTGGCGAAGACCTAGGTGGGGACGGTCCCCTGAAGCCAAGATGTCATAGTATACAAATACAACCACGAATGCCAGGTTGCCGACCTGAAGTAGACAATTAATAAGGCCTTACATCATAGAGATGATCATATTTACCCAACCCCTCCGCTCGGGCAGGATATGACACAAGGTCAATTTTTAAGCGAAGTTTAACAGGTTTCAATTCAAAGTTTTCCTTCTCCTAGACTAGTTGCATCACCAAGGCTGAAGAACCTAGTCTGCCCTGCTATTTACCCATAGCTGGAAGGAGAATAATTGGATTCATACCTTTCCCGAGTGTATTAGTGCTATATGAAATGCAATCAGTCTTGTCCAGGATTTGAACTCATGTCGCCGTGTCCATTTCCTACGACGATAACCATTACATCACGGGCACCAAAATCAAAGAGATGACATACACAAACTATATAATTAGAAAAGAAGGAGGAAGGCTACTTGCCAGTAATGAAGATAGAATTTATACATCGATACGATGAATCGAAGACTACATTTAAAAAAGAAAGATTAACTACAGCGACCAGTAATAACACAAAAAAGACAAAGATCAGTAGAACAAAAATGACTAGAAAACAAAAATGGGAAAAAAAACAACTTTATGGTCATATCATGCAACAAACAAGCGAAAGCTCACACGAGAAAACTTGGACATGGAAAAGAAAAGGATAGCCTTAAGAGAAAAACTGGATCCCTTCAGATAGCAGCACAAAATAACACCATAAGGACAATCTATGTCAAAGCAAGATTAGACAAGACGCAACAAAATACCAGATGTATATTATGTGGTGATAGAGACGAAACGATCAACCAAATAATCAGCGAATGTAGTGAATTAGGGTAAAAAGAGTGACAGACTAGACACAACTGGATGGGAAAGGTGATCCACTAGGAATTATGCACGACCATACGAACAAATCCGCACGACCAAGAATCCGTCCCGGAGAATGAGACGCATCGACTTTCCTGGGAATTGGAGATACAAACAGACCATCTAATTTCAGCCAGACGATCAGACCTAGTGATTGTCAACAAAAAAAAAAAAAGAAAAAAAGAGAAACTGCCGAATACTGGACTCTGCCGTCCCAGCCAACTACAGAGTAAAATTGAAAGAAAGTGAAAAGAGAGATAGATATCTAGACCTTGCTGGAGAGCTGAAAAAACAATGGAACATGAAAGTGATGGTAATATCAATTGTAATTGGTGTTCTCAGTACAGTCACCAAAGGATTGGTTCAGGAACTGGAGGACTTGGAAATAAGACTACAAACGGAGACCATCCAAACTACAGCGTTATTAAGACCTACCAGAATACTGAGAAGAGTTCTGGCGACTTGAGGAGACTTGTTGTCACTCAAACTCCTGTGAAAAACCATAAGCTAACGCTGGAGTGAAAGACTCTCATGACTGGTGTAGGAACTGAGAAAAAGATGGTATTACCTCACATTCTTTCCGATCCCTTTTACCAAAAACGGAAATTCCAGCAATGCTTTTATAATTGGTTCCATAAATCAGTTTCTCTTTTCAAGGGGAAACTTTTACAATGTTCTCATAGAATCTGCTCTGGGCTATAGCAATAAATACTGTAAGTGATTTCAACTCAGACACGATGTCTACTTAAGCGTTAGTTGCTGTCAAACGAATTCGGTCTACATCTGAACAATGAAACACAGAAAGTCTCCGAAATGATATTCTCAGAGGCATATTCTTCAGTCAATCAATAAATCAATCAATTAACCAATAACAGACATGTTCGATCTAATGGCTAATTGTAACATATTGACCTCCGACCCAGCCGTCGATCAAGGAAGAGGTGCATCCGGTCGAAGATATCAGGGTATAACCTTGACAGTGGACGGGTTGAATTAGGTGCAGATGTGTCGCCCTCAAGAAGCAGGTGGCCGTCAAACAATTATATAACCCGGGGCCACAGAAGGTTCAGTTAGTTGGAGTCAGTCACGTTGGAGATAAGATATTGTAGAGAGAACCAGCACCCAGCAGAGGGCTATGTGCCCTCGGGACCCCCGATTGAGCAGCCCAGAATGAGAAAAAAGTGCTGCTAAAGACAAAGGAACTGGGGTTCAATATGTTGCAGTCTTTGTTCAGTCTTCAACTCACCTCTCACACATAACCCTTTCGTAACCCTTTCGCAAACATTTCGAATAAAGTGTGATTGGTATATTTTTCTAAAGAAGTGTGTTCATTCGTCATTATTGTGTTGACTATGTTTCCGCATGTATATGTATCATGGTTGTGACTATGCAACATAATGTCCAGTCCGTGACAAATATTTCTTCAGTAATAAAAGCCTTTGTCTCTTAAAGGAATGTTTACAATAATAAAGTTCCTTTTTACCGGAAACCTCTACCTCAATTACTTAGCAATAGATAGAGGACAATTTAACATGTTAATAAGATCCTCAATCGTTCCATTATTTGATCAGACCCGTATTATCCCATATGCTGCTTTTTTTTTTAATATTTCGACCGATGCATTCTCCTGCCATTTCCCCCTATTTACCAACCCCTCCGCTCGGGCAGGACATGACACAAGGTCATTTTTTCGCGAAGTTTAACAGGTTTGAATTCAGAGTTTTCCTTCTCCTAGATTAGTTGCCTCCCCAAGGCTAAAGGACACAGTCTGCCCTACTATTTACCCATAGCTGGAGGGAGAATAATTGGATTCATACCTTTCCCAACGTTATTAGTGCTATGTGTAACGCAACCAGTCTCGTCAAGGATTTGAACTCGTGTCGCCGTGTCCATTTCCTGCGACGATAACCATTTTCATGTGTTTACTACATCTGATTATAGCATTTATCTTTTATGTCTTTCCATCAACTTAATATATATCTATTTTATAGGAAATACCTTTGTTAATTAAAAAGGTTAAAAACAAATATGAATATGAGCACAGGTAAAAAATCATACATAATAGTTGTAATCCCAGTCAAGTAAGAACATTAAGTTTATAAAAATTCACTCTAAACTGTCCAGCATAACGGTTATAGACGTTGGTTCCCAAAGGTTCTCAGGAGATAATCATCAGGAGTTTGAAGGTTCAATCCTGACTGCAGGCGAGTAACAATACAGGAATACTTAACACTTGTACACGGTTATGGCAAACGGAATCAGAACAGGCGACCCCCGTGGATTCAATAAAGGACGTAGTTCGAAGTTCCGTGTAAGTTCAGGAGTTTGATAAACACCTGAAGAAGGCTAGTGGACATATCGGCTGAAACGTTGTGGAAATAACAATAAAGATGAAGACAATAGTCCGAAAGCCCTTGATGATAAAAATATCCAAATTATTAGGAAAAACAGAACATTTTAGAATGAACTTTTCTATTATAAGGTACTCTTAGATTTGACCGGTAATGAAAGTGGAATTGGTTTCGAGTCGATTCAATTAGAGGGAGCTTTGTTATGGGTATATTTGAGTAGACCAACTTTGAAAATTTTCAGCTTTTACTCATACCACTACATTATCTCCCTTGTCTTTCACTCTTTCAAAATGAATTATCTACTGAAGCAAGAGGTATATTAATTTTGCGTTGCTAAAAAGTTAACAAATCATCCGAAAGAAAACAGAAATAATAAAATAACGTTCTCTTTTTCTAGAGATAAATATTAATTTGTAAAAAAAAAAAAAAGAAGAAAAAGAAATGACAATAAAATAATGACTATTATTGATATCAGATATATTACAGAAAAATCGACACATCATATCAAGATTTTATTCGAGCAATACGCTTAAAATCCTTCAACTTAAAAAATAAAACAATTTCCAGTTCAATTTGTAACTGAATGGCAATTTTCTTTTGTCGTATTATATTCACCAGATGTCTTTTTGTCGGTCCGTCTTCATTTAACTCAACATTTCTGTGGCTAAGAATGCGACTCGCAAGATGCTTTGAAGCAATATCGACCCGCGGATCACCCACTTCGCTAGTTAACCAATGCCTCACTCTCTCTCTCTCCCCACGTTAAAAAAAGATGCTAATTTAAAAAAGTGATCTGTCGGCCGCCGGATTTGGTCGAAAATGTAAAAGCCACGAGTCAGCTCCACCAAGAAAAAAAAAAGCAAACAAACAAAAGAATCCGATAATACGCTGGCAATTTTTATTTTAAACTAATAGTATAAGGCTGACATACATGATATCTTATAACAGTGTACAAAAAAGTATAACTCTAAAGAAATAATGAGAAAAAACATGTAATTATAAACGTGAACATGATTCCTAAACCACTAAGCTTAGAATAATCCAAGACAGATTAATATACCTTTAAAATCGATTAATCCTGATGGAAAGACGGTGCATGTGGCCCTTGGCTCTTCAGACTAAGAGAGTAGACCCTAACTATCACAACATAGAAGATGGACGAAGACTTGTGCGCTGCTCAGTTTTCTATCATATTCAGTCTAACGGCTAACTAATTGCTACGGCTCTACCAAACTGATCTGTCCAACGACCAATTCCCAACTGCTGATCTCTCGCATTGCCACTTCTCAGTCTAACTCCAGACTGCACCCTTCAATGTATGAGGCCTTGACTTCCGGAAAATTAAGCCGCTTTTTCTGCTTGGACCTTCCAGTCACTAAAATACGTTTAAAAATGATTTCTTTGTCAACTAACCACTGACCGTACTCGTATCACAGATTTTAGTTTCCTGCGCGCAAAATGAATAAATAAACAACCCTTTCATCTCCACCGAGAAAACTCCTTTCTTTCTATTTTATTATCAATTAAAATTTGCTGACGCCCAAACTTTTTAACTACCCTTTTGATACAATTACCCACACCCATCCTAGTAGACGCATACATATATACATGCATACATACATACGTTCATACATGCAACTCCAATGCCTCGCACACCCATATCGATATCCTCGTACCCACGCGCATATACATACATGTACCCTACACCTATGCACATACATTCCCATAAAGATACGCTCATACCTATAAGCACACACAATTGCTCCAAGATATATGCACCTAGCGTCAGAAGATCTTATATTGTCGCAGATTTTGCAACTCAAGGTTAATTTTTAAACGAAGTTGAGCATGTTTTTAATCTGAAGTTTTCCTTCCCCTAGACTGGTTGCCGAACCAATGCTAAATATTCCAGTCTCTCCAACTATTTATCCTGGAGTTAGTGGTTGGGTCGAAAAGATGGGTCCATATCTTTCCAAAGGACATAAGCGCAAAGTGAAATCAAGCAGCTTCGTCTACAATTCGAACTTGGCTCGCTGCGGCAGTTTTCTCCGGCAATAGCCGTTACACCACAAAGTAATTTCCTTTTATCATTACTTGTCCGCTGTCTGCGCCAAACTGTGATGCAGAAACACCACAGTTCAACATGGAGACCGGCTTTCCAATGCTCTGACACTGAACCGAATTACATCAATACAAAGCAAATATTCTGTCATTTGGTTCTTATGAAAATGGGCTTATGATTTAAACGGCATTCTTAATAAAAGCAAAAAAAAAAAAAGAAGCAAAATAAACATGCAACCAAAAATAGAAAATTAACTCGCGGCCATTTTAGATGTGTTGGTTTTTATTTTGTCAGTAAAGTAAAGGCTTAATTTTCTGTTATGGGCGGAGTAGGCTGAGAAATAACGTCAGTATGGTTGCCGATAACACTTTTTTTATATATTCGGTTATTGATTGATACGTTTTAAAAGAAAGAACTGTTCAATAAAACATCAATAAAAGATCGATAGTAATCAATCAGTAGTGAAGTTAGTGCAAATATTTTCCGGTTAGTAAACGCAATTGAACGAACTCAGTTTGAATAAAGAAATATGGTGGATCTTGTGCTGTTCTTTTCTGCAGTATATGTCATTTATGCAATAAACTTGGGGTTATGAAAGATTCGATTTTACATATACCTAATATACTGTATTGATCGTAAATAAAATGATGGATTGATTGATTTTAATAGCATGTTAACTCGTTTAGAGTTCATTTATTTTTTGTTAAGCTATTTCGAGTTTTTTTTCGAAATTTTATCCGATATCAAACATTTGATTTCAAGTATTCTTATCAAATACAAATAATTAGATGGTTTCAAGTAATTATTTCTATTTAAAAGTAGTCATTTGGTTGTAAAGACCTCGTCAAGACCGATCCTGCTGTGCTTGATCAAGTGTATCATATTACAGCCAGCCCACAGGATAATATGTCGAGCTCTTGCAACTCGCCTTTCTTTCAGCATCGGGTTTTTTTTTATTACTTATCGTGACTCGATACCATTGCTGAGAAAGCTACACTTTACAATTATTTGATAAAAACGTTTTGTTTTAGTTTTATGCTTTTCTTTTTTTTTAGTGGGGGGGGCACTTTTCTTTTTTTTTTTTCACTAAAGACACTTGGATTTTATTGTTTCTAGAGGATTATTATATGCGACTGGTCGGTGCAGCTTAGAACACACTGATTACATCCTCTGTAGAGGGATAAAAACCTCCTTTCCACAAGAGAAAGGAGTGTTGTGATTATGATGCAAAATTGAATCCAGAGGTGCGGCTCCAATTCTAGAAGGCTGAGGAATATGAAAAGGTCTTTTCTTTGCCGTCTCTGCCATATCCACTGTAGCTTGGAGTGATAGTACCAACTAGGATTTCATCCGTGGGTCAAATAGATCTGCTTGAAAATTATTAGTATTGGATAGGAATCCTTTAAATCATATAACTGCATTGATAATTATTATTAAATAGGTATAGTTATTTGAAAACATGTAATTGTGTATAGATTATTAGTATTTAATAGGAATACTTGAAACAATGTAACTATGTGTAAGGTAGGGTTAATTAAATAGGAATAGTTTTTTAATACCATAAAATTGTGTACAAATTATCCTTATTAGATGCAAAGACTTTGAGAAATATAACTATTTGAAAATCATTATAAAATGAAACGCAGTTTCTTCCAAGCAGCGATCGTGTGGATACTACTGTATGGATGCACTACATGGACGCTAACTAAACGGTCTGAGAAAAAAGCTTGACAGCAACTACACGAGCAATATTGAACAAGTCCCGGGGGCAACACCCCACAAAGCAGCAGCTGTACGGCCACCTACCACCCATCACGAAAACAATCCAAGTTAGGCAAACCAGACATACGGGACACTGCTGGAGAAGTAGGGACGAGCTCATAAGTGATGTAATCCTATGGACCCCTTCACCTGGCCAGCTCAAACATGCATACAGCAGCTCTATGAGGATACGGGGTGTAGTCCTGGGGACCTGCCAGAAGCGATGAATGATAGGGAGGGGTGGTGAGAGATATCCGTGCTGATGGCACGACAAGATGATGATAATGATGAGTATAAGATCAGAATTCTAGAACGATAAGAATATTTAAACCATATAGCTGTGTGCAAATTATTTGTCTTTGATAGGAATACTTGATATCATATAATTGCGTACAAACAAATTATTACTGATAAATTAAAGTGAAATTTAAGAAATGATTACAATGGAACAGAGAAAATACATTTATGACTACATTAAAACAATTTACAAATGAATCGAATTTCGGCATTGAATAACCCATTAGGAGTTGATATGCTGTTAAGCAAATAAAATTAATCAATCCAAACAAAAAATATTCATTGATAACACAAACATACTGCGTAACAGAAACTAAAAAAAATGCAATATTCTGTGTCATAATTATAAAGTCAATTTTTAAAAAAAATTAAAACTACAAAGAATAAAATATGATTCAGCCGATGAACCGGTAGTCAAGATGTATTTAGTCGGTAAAAATTTTTCTATAGCTGTTAACAGGCTACACCAGCCCCATCCTTCGCTACATAGGTATACTCGGGTTCTATCACATCATGAATATCAATATCAATTAAGAAAATATAATTCATCCTAGAAACCGGTAGACAGGGCGTATTTAATAGGTAAAAAATATGTTTTTAGGAGCGATGAACGATAGGTATGGATGGGAAGTGAGAGAAAGAGAGACAGAGACAGAGAGAGAGAGAGACAAGCGACCCTCTGCTGTCGGAGTGTCTTATAATAATGATTACTATTAAAACGGATACACTGATCTGCTATGTAATTGAATGGAGAAATATGTTATTGACATGAAGTTTAGAGTTCGAATTGATTTGGTTGGGTTTTATGACATATCAACAATTGTAGTTTATTTAATACTAAGTCCTGCTTTTACATATATATTAAATATATGATTTTTTGGTTGGGTTTTATGACATATCAACAATTGTAGGTTATTTAATACTAAGTCCTGCTTTTACATATATATCAAATATATGATTTTTTGGTTGGGTTTTATGGCATATCAACAATTGTAGGTTATTTAATACTAAATCCTGCTTTTACAAATATAAAATATATGATTTGTTGGTTGGGTTTTATGACATATTGTAGGTTATTTAATACTAAGTCCTGCTTTGATATATATATTAAATATATGATTTATTGGTTGGTTTTATGGCATATCAGCAATAGTAAATTATTTTATGCCAAATCTTTTCTTTTATATATATCAAATATATATGATTTGTAAACACATTTTTTAGCTCATTTGTTTGCAGACAGTTAGATGGTTTCAAGTATTGCTATGTAACAGTAACAATGTAACATTAATGATTTGTTTGCACAAATGGATATACATATAGGATTAATAAGGATTAATAAACAAATAGTTTGTGAGTAATTTTATTTTTAAATGAGTTGGAATTGATTGATTGCAAGTATTGCTATTGTTTTTATACAGTTAAGTTGTTTCAATCATTGCTAACACTTCTATTCATGATCACTCATTCATTTTTTGCTCACAGTTAAATACTTCCAAGTATTATTATTTATCACTAACAATTCATTAAAACATTATTTTTTTACACACAGTTAAATGATCAAAAGTTTTATTTCAAACAATTCCATTTAACATAAGTCATTTGTTTTTACTCAGTTTAAATGTCAAACAGTTCTATTTGACCCATGGGTAACACCCTGTCAGGTACTACCACTCCGGGCCAGAGTGAACCTATGAGCAATGGCAATGAAGAGGTACACCTCATTCCCTAAGACTGGAGCCTCACCATTAGATTATTTAGTGTCATATCCAGGACACTCGTTGGGGGAGTCTTAGCCCCTCTGCAGAGATGCAATCGGCATATTCTTCAGGTCCAACTGACTGGGCTGGTGTTTGAGTTAAAAATCGTACTAAAATACCGTCCGGCCAACTGGGTATAATTGAAAGTACATGAACTCGTGGTCAGTCTGAGAGCACGACGTATAGTTTTAGTCATGTGATTAAATGGTTCAAGAGTTTAGAAAAATAGCTTACATTTTCGTTTGTTGGTTCTCCGGTACCGTGATGCACACGTGCGAATAATGGTGCGTGTATTTTTCCATGGGCAACTTCCCAATGTACACGGGTAATATTTAAGAAGAAAGACGTCAGAGAAGAAATAAAGTGAGATGATTACACAAAATGGCTTGTTATTTGTTTTTCTCGTGACGAGATGTCTCCGTATATTAAGCAGCATTGGATTATCAACATAAAACGACACAACATGGAGGTCAGAGATTTTTGTAACGCTCACATTAATATAAATCTAAGCAGTATACCCTTGTCAGTTATTTTCAACAATATGCCTGCAAGAGAATTTGTTGCCGAAATGTGCATTATATATATAACCGGGCCATTGGCAAGTCAAGTGATACCAAAGACTAAAAAAAATGGTACTTGGTACCTCCTTGCTTGACTCTCTGCATTATAAGGTATGGATCAAGGGTTAGTGGAGCAATCCAGGAAAAGGAGTAGCATCCTTCCCAACACGTCAGTATAGTAGCTATTGAAATGAGAACCTTTGGGTAACCCTCGACTACGTCGGCCAACTTAAATATATATATATATATGTGTGTGTGTGTGTGTGTGCGCGATGTGTGAATTGTCGTCTAAATTACGCAAAAATGAAAATTACACTGACTTCATTAAAATATCTTGAACTACTATAGATTAAATTTATTCAAATAAATCGCAGTTGGCTTCAACTACAGCTTCCAGACAACTCCGGAATCTCTCGCAAGTCTTTCCGACGTTCCCTTGCTCAAATTAGTAAAGACTGCTGTCATCCTTGCCTTCAGTTGATCTTTGATGTTGGATGGAGTTTTCTTGTTCTCTTGTTCACTTATTCTCCACTCATAGTAATGAAAGAGATTGCATTTTGAGGAGTCAGGTGGCCAGATGTTAAGGATTATATGGTCACAGAAATTTTATCACAACCAGCACAGGTTTCTCCAGCTTGTGTGGCATGGCTCATATTCCTGTTGCCAGACTAATTCCTCCATGATTTTGAGGTAGGCCTCTGTGTTGAGACTGAGTCCATGTTGGAAGATAAATAGAGGTATAATGTTACCATTGCTAGAGACCACCCCAAAGATCATGACGTAAACTGGATGTTTGGTTTCAATCACAATCGCTTCATCTTGTAGAGGCAAAGTAAGCCATGAGTTGTTCTGAGACTCCACCATTTGATTCTGATTTCATCTGATAAAAAAAGTATATCGGGTTAGCGGGGACGCTTGAGTTTATCAAAAAGCTTTGCAGCTCGATCTTTCCTCTTATACTTCATGGTCTGTGTGAAAAATTGGCTCTTTCTCATCTTGTATGAGAAATAGCAAATGTCTTAATGAACTACCTGCTTGATAAGAAACTCAGACACTCTCATGTCCCTGGCTATGGACCTAATTGACTTACTGAGATTGTTGTTAATCATGGCCTGGATTTGACTAACAAATTTGTGAGTTCTTTTTTTTTTTATAAAAACGATCAAGTGAGGCCCTCGAGTTGTTGTACCTTCATAATCACCATTGAACTCAGCCAAATGTTTTCGAATCTTCTGCACTGTCCTCATAATGATACCGAAACACGGCGAAATCTTCTTATTGAAACTTTCGTGGTGAATACCAAGCAGTACAGCATACTTTTTCTTTCTGAATTTCTGAAGGAGTGGATTTCCTCATAGTCAGTGCCCAACTAACTCTAGTTTGCTGCACATTAGATAAAACCTGAAATAACCAAAGTGCGTGTGCAAAATTAGTAATCTAAAATGGCAATATTTTATCCATCGCACCCTTTACACACACACACACACACATATATATATATATATGTGTGTGTGTGTATGTGTGTATATGTGTGTGTGTGTGTGTAAATATATATATATATATATATATATATATCCACTAAAATCAATGAATGTATTTTACCTATATTAGACACGTTCAGATTTTTAAAGTGAATAAAATATATTCCTTTTTTTCTTCTTTTTTTTTTCCCATGTGCGTGTTTATGAAACAAACACTTCTCTACCCATAAATACAGTTGATTAGCTTCTTTTTTCACCTGTTTCCTTTAGACTTGAAGAGTTCATAATTTGGATGCATTAGTTTTTAGGTCTGTTTTGCCATAGCAACATCAAACTCTTTTTGTACACTTTATCATTACACGCAGATACGTTAGGGAATTGCGCTCATTGCACTTTCATATTTACATTTATTTAGTGTATTTTTAAAAAGGTTTCTTCTTTTTCTTTTTGCCCACAGTCCTATCAAATACGAATAATTTCTAAACAGTTCTATTTGACCCATAGATGGGATTCTAACAGTTGTGACCATGGTTGATCAGGGTTGACCTGGGAGTAATGGCAATGAAATACTCAAATACCCCATTCTCACCAGATCTTCAGGACCGGAGCCTCACCATCAGAAGCTGTTATACCTAGAAAACAACTTTTTGGTTAGATAGGGGCTTACCCAACTCCAGGAGATACAATTAGTGCATTATCATCATCATCATCATCATCATCATGTCGTGCTGGTAGCACAGATATCCCTGACCCTCTCTCGACACTTTTCCCTATCGTTCATCGCCTCTGGCAGGTCTTCTATCCTCACATAGTTGCTGAATGTATGTTCGTGCTGGTCGTCCTGCTTTTGCACGGCCATGTGTGGGGGTCCACAAGAGTACATCACTTATGAGCTCGTCCCTGCTTCTCCAGCAGTGTCCTGCATGTCTGGTTCGTCTAACTTGAATAGTTTTCGTGATAGGAGGCAGGTGGCCGTACAGTTGGTGCCTTGTGGGGTGTTGCCGCCAGGACTTGTTCAAGATTGCTCGCAGCATTCTTGTGTAATTGCCGTCTAGCTTCTTCTCCAGCCGTTTTGTTAGAGCCCATGTAGTGCATCCATATAGCAGTATCAACGCGACCGCTGTCCGAAGCCCTGCCAACAAGGTGAAATTATTTTTAAAAAGTACGAGGTCACTATTTCATTTCTACCTCGAGACAAGCACCGATCACCTGAAGCTGATACCTCCAATAGTTTCTTCTTTTACGGTCGGGAACAACCCAGCATCTGTAACATGGTTACTGGTGGTAAAGTTCAGCCTGTACTACCATACCACCTACATAAACCTCTGATACTGTGGGAAAACATTATTAATAGGAACAAAGATTTCATTACTCTTTTATTAATAGTTAACTTGAACATTTTCGGTTTTCACTGGGTGAGCTATTCTTCTGACCTTGTACCAGACTAAGCTAAATTAAAAAAAAACAGTGTACCTCAAGTAATATATTGATTAGCGAGTTAGGTTTATATACTAACAGGAGTTGCCGTTGTGTAATGGCTAAAGTATTGGACTTCCGCCTCAAAGTAAGCGACTTCGAGCTTCATTCAAGTTATTACGTTCCGGGTGGAGCGCTGGCTAACCGCGAAGTTTAAAGAGGAAGTCACCGTGGCGTAATGTTTAAAGATCTGAACTACGAGATCGCTGTATGCGAATTCTAACTCTAATCACTCAGTTACATTCACTTTTGGACTAATATCCTTAAGAAAGGCATGAACTTACTTATTCCCCCAGCTAGGGGTTAAATAGAATCCCTGCTATTCTTCTACAGAGGTGGCTAAGGTATTAAATTATCCACAAAGGTTGCTATGCCAGTAAACAAAGAAACCAAACCTAAAATACCATTACTAATGAGTTGGATTCTCACTAGATGCGCAAAACTTCCAGCCTTCGGCCAAACTTTGCATAATGTAATGGTTAATGGGTTAGATTAGCATACCATCAATAGTGAGTTAGTCTCACACAGGGTGCGCTGTACTTTTGACCTTGAGCCAGACTTTAAAAAATACCAAAATCAAAACAGGATTCAAGAGTTGCTTGCTGTCAAATAAGATTGTCTGTAATTTGACCTGTGATTTTTTATTAAGATCTTGCCTTTCTCACTTCTTTTTTTTTTTTTTAAGTCGTGTCATTTTGAGCCAGATCCAAGTTTCTCTGTACTTTAGTCATTGAAAAAAATAATTCAATCCAAGATTTTTTTTTCTACAGAACTTAATTAAAATTATTCTACTTTTATCCTATATTAAGTTTTCGGAGCGACAATCCGCTTTTTTCCGTTGTTAAAAGAAAAAGCTGGAAAGAAGTTATTCGCAGAAAAAAAAAGATATTAATAAGAAACAATAAAAATAATATAAACAAACGTACTGAAAGAAGTCCATTAAATGCACTCATCAAAATAAGATGTCTTTTTCGATGAAGCAAAATTTCAGTTGTGAAAAGAAGACCAACTACTGATTTCGTTCGTCCTAATGTATATTTTTTTAAAACCTTTTAGACAATCTTCATTTTCTTTAATTAAAATGAGAACTACTCATGACTGTCGCATTGGTGGACCACAGTTACAAGTTGTCAGAGACAAAAACAAGATGAAGAGATGGTGATAAGTTTACAGCAAAGGAAAAAGTCACACACATCTTCCAAGGAAAAATGCCTCTCACTAACTGACAGACTCACTTGCCTCATGTGCTTCAGCTTCTGCCCGAGCAAGCCTCAAAAACAGGGAGACGTGGGATGGCAATTTTAAAGTCAATCAAAGAGAATCGTATTGTTCCATTAATTGCAGACTATACCCAATGGGGATATGGGGCTGGGCTAATTCCGAAATTTAAAAGGGGAGTACTCGTGGTGTGAGGTTTAAAGTGTTGAATTGCGAGATCGCAGTATGCGAGTTCGAACTCTAGTCGCGCTATTACGTTCACTTTCCTTTGCGAAAGTTATGAAACCGCTTATCTCTCTAGCTATGGGTTAAACAGTTGCTCAACTGTTCTTGGACAACTTTGGGATTAAAGAAATCACGAAGTTTGATATGCCATTAAAATCAAAGAAACTGAAATCGAAAATTAAACTCTCTGTCGTTCACTAACTGACAGACTCCTTTTCAAAACTTCTTAATTCTCGTGTGACCGCTTCTTGCACCTACCACGAGAATTTTCGTGGTTGAACCTTTTCTGTCGATAAAAAACGCCGGTGTCTGCTGCAAGGTTCACCAGGGATGGGAATGGAATTATTACATTACATAACTTTCGATTCCTTTCCTTTAAAGAATCTAGTAATGATTAGAACAAGTTACTATAAGAACTCATGATCAAGTTCCCAGTCTCTCTTTCTCTCTCTCTTTCTATTTCTCTCTCTTTCTCTTTCTCTCTTACTATTTCTCTCTCTCTTTCTCTTTCTCTCTTTCTCTTCTTCTCTCTCTCTCTTTCTGTTTTTCTTACTCTCTCTATCTCTTTATTTCTCTCTTTCTCTCTCTCTTTTTCTCACTTTCCTTCTCCCTTTTTTTCACTTTCCCTCTCACTTTTTCACTTTCTCTGTCTCTCTGTCTCTTTATCTATTTCTCTTTCTCTCTATTTTTCTCTATTTCTTTTTTTTTTCTCTTTCTCTTTCTGTCTGTCCCTCTGTCTCTCAGTGTTTCTCTTTCACACACTCTCTCTCTCACTGCTTCTCTTTCACTCTCTCTTTTTCTATTTCTCTGTCTGTCTGTCTGTCTGTCAGTCTCTCGCAATCCACCTCTATCATTCATCACTCCTGACAGGTCTTCTAGGCTGAATCTTGTGTCAGTACAGAGCTGAAGGAAATAAATCTTTGGTGGTCGGCCAACACCGGCACGTTCATGTGCACATAGACAATTAGACCAAAAACAGTTTATCATTGTAAATATCTTCGTTCACGATGTTTCCAGTCAGTGTTCAAACGCAGCTCAAGGCGGAAGCACAGATTGGCAAATTTCCCGATTTTCAAAAGTTCATATTGTAAGTCAACACAGACCTTCTTCTTCTTTGATTTTAATGGCATATCAAGTGAAAAGGAGAAAAAGTGAGAGAAAGAAAATTAAAGATAGAAAAAGAGAGAGGGAAAATGAAAAAGTGAGAGGGAAATTGAAAAAAAGGGAGAAGGAAAGTGAGAAAAAGAGAGAGAGAAAGAGAGAAATAAAGAGATAGACCTTCTTCGGGTCAAGTGCCGTTGAAAGCATCGACTTAACTCTAGGTTACTGATGTTAAGTAGCAATGTCCCGCTCGTAACTTAATCAATTGGAAAGTGCAGGTACGTTAAGCAAAGCTTATTAAAAATAAGTTGTTTCTAATCTAATAGCTAAGATAATTTCTCTCTTCTAAAAACTACACAAATATAAACACTTCTCTCCACTCTACATATAAAGCATTCATGCATCCAGAATGATATCTACCGCGGATATATATATATATATATATATATATATATATCATCGTCATCACGTCACGCCACCAGCACGGATCTCCCTGATCCTCTCTCAGCACCCCTCTCTATCGTTCATTGCTTCCGGTAGGTCTTCAGGATTACACCCCGTATCGGCACAGAGCTGTTGTATGTAGGTTCTATCTGGTAGTCCTGCCTTTGCTCGTCCATTTGAAAAGGTCCACAGGAGTACATCCTTTACGATCTCGTCCCTACTTCTGCAGCAGTGTCCCACATGTCTGGTTCGTCTAACTTTGATATTTTCGTGATTGGTGGTAGTTGGCTGTACAGCTGCTGCTTTGTGGGGTGCTGCCTCCATGACTTGTTCAATATAGCTCGCAGCATTTTTATGTAGTTGCCGTCAAACTTTTTCACCATTCGTTTAGTTAGCTTGCATGTAGTGCATCCATATAGCAGTATCGACACGACCGCTGCTTGGTAGAAACTGCGTTTTACTTTATCGGTCAGGTCTGACTTCCATATGACAGATAGTCTATCTTTAGCTGTCCATGCCTTTGCTAGTCGCATGTTGATGTCTTTCTCGGTTGATGAGACACTGCTTCCTTGGTAGCTGAACTTGTCTACTAGTTTCAGAGAGCTACTGTTTAGTGTGGAGATGTTGCCTCTTTGATTAAGGCACATGTATTTCGTCTTAAGTAAATTGACAAGGAGGCTTATGCCTGCAGCTGCTCGTTCCAGATTATGTAGCAGGTTTTCGGCTTGGGGGTGCATTTGCCAGAAGCGCTATATCATCGGCGTAGTCGGCGTCGGTGATTGTTTGTGTGGGGTACCTTCTGCTTCTTTCCCTCGTTAGCTTGAAACCGTTTTCTTTCATTTTATCAATAGATGTTCTTAGCACGTCAGTATGAGCCTAATGTGTCTCCTTGAAGTACACCTGCTACAATGTTGAAGTAGTCTGTGTCTCCATCCGGGGAACGGATGGAGACACAGAACTTTTGTGTTTCCATATAGCATCATTATGGCTGCGACGGTTTCTTTTGTTAGGCAGTAGGCGAGTAGAATTTGCACCATATTTCCACTGTGAATAGAGTCAAAGGTCTTGGAGAAGTCGGCAAATAATATTGTTGCCTCTAGGTTTTTTCCACGTATACCTTCAAGAATTTGACGATAGTCAAAATTTGTGACCTAGTATATCTATTCCTCCGGAAGCCATTTTGGTATGATCTCAATTTGGGGTTACGTAGTAGAGCATTGTATATCTTGACCGCTATGGATGTAAGGGTTATACCTCGGTAGTTCTTGACTAGTCCGATGTTGCCTTTTTAAGGAAGGGGAGGATGCATTCTGCTGCCGCTTCTAAGTGAGCATATTTCAAGCTGGGGCCGTGTTAGCACTACTGTATGACCGCACCACTTCGACGTTAAAGAATTTGTTGTTGTTTTTTTTTGGTTTAGTTTTATGGTACATCAACCTTTGTAGGTTTTTAATGCTAAATCCATTTTTATTCAAATAAACAGTTCCATTTCAAACAATTCAGTTTGAAAGAAGTGCACAGTTCAAATGTCAAAAACAGTTCTATTTCAAGCAATTCAATTTAGCATAATTACATATTTTCGTTCTATTTGAGCAATGATAGGACCCTGTAAGGTGCTACTGCTTAGGGACAAAGTGGATATTGGAATAAAGTGATATTCCGAATTCCCCAAAGCTCTTGCACTACTGGAACCACACCATCAGATAGTTTAGTGTCATATCAGGACATTCGTTGCGGGGAGGTCTCACCCACTACAGAGAAACGGTCGGTGTAATCTACAGCCCTAGCCCACTAGGCAGTCGGCTTTAAAGAAACACCTGAAGAAAAACCATCATGGGGAATTAGACAAATGCGCTGAAGGCTGTTTTAAACTGACCCTGGAAGCAGACCTCTAAAAACCAGTATCTGTACGACCACTTATTCTAAAATGTCTAAGTTACAACGAGGCATGCGAGAACGTATTTGTACATGTTAAAACAAAATGGCTACGCCAGAACGAATTTTGTTATTAACTAGACTATGTTAAAGATGAAAGCGCCTGCCGAACATATAAGACGTGTAAAAAAGGTTTTAATGCTGTTGAGTCCTTGTTATATTTGACACTTGATCGATTATAATGGTTTCTTTGTTTAGTAGCATATCAACCAACATGGAAATTTACTAATATTTTTGCTTAGATGTGGCACAAGGTCATATGAAAGGGGCACCCAATGAGACTCGAACTCACTCGTGTAGGTTTGCTAGCCGAGCTTGCTAACCATTACACCACTCATATCAACCAACATGGGTTATTCTATGCCGAACCCATCCTTATAAAAGAATAGTACTGATAATGTTTAACACATAGCTGGGGGTGGGGATAAAGAAATTTATACCTTTCTCAGGGGTATTAGCCTGAAAGTGAATGTAATAGGGCGAATGGAGTTCGAACACGCTAACGACGATTTCACTGTACAGTACATTAGCCACTACGCCTCCGATTATGAAATTATTTCTGGAGTTTTTGGGAGAGAGGAGCGGGGGAGAATATATTATTTCGTTGACATTTCTTCCGGGTCCAATCTGACCCAGAGTGGCTATACACGTTAGGGTCCTATGTATGGGTGAAATAGGTCTGTTAAAAAAAGTTTTCTATGAAAGAGTAATACTTAAAAACATACAATTTATCATACAAATTATTTCTTATAGAAAGCCTTGAAACCATATAATTGTGACACCGCAAACTTTACTGTAGAATAATGTAATGGACTTGAAGCGAATAAATCAAAGAGATGAAATAAGAGTTACAGTGAATTCGAACGAAAAAAGCTTTCATTATCGCTTTATGATCGTGAAAATGTGAAACTGAAAATTGGGATCCACGTGTTCGTGGTAAGGTTAAATTGATTTTTAGCAATGGAGAAAAGGTTTTGTAAACAGTTTTTGAAAGAGTTGATATATTGTTAAAAAAGGGACAAAAACCGAAACAATTCATATATATATATATATATATATATATATATATATATATATATATATATATATATATATATGTGTGTGTGTGTGTGTGTAATTTTAAAGAACTTGGTGTGTGTACCACCGATATTGTTAGTCTATTATAGACTAACTAACAGTATCATAAAAGTCGAAAGGAAGACGAAAGGTTATTATTTGTTCCCAGATGATAAGGGAACACACACACACACACACACACACACACACACATATATATATATATATATATATATATATATATATATTAAAAACATAGAAATAAATAGTGAAACCAGACAAAAAAACATATCCAATATACACACTAGGAAAAATTAGGTAGCTAAATAAATGGTATCGAAATTAATATAAGCATTAATATTTCTCTTAAAAGTTAATTATCGAACTTAACATGAAAAGAAAATAGATTAAACAAATAAATAAAAAAGTTAAATTACCGTAATTATAACTGACGGAAGAAACGGTAGGTTATTTAATACGAAAGCCATCTTTCTAGAAAAACATTAGTAGTACTATGTAACCCATAGCTGGGAGGATAAGGGGATTCAAACTTTCCCCCAGGGTATTTGCCCGAATGTCAACGTAATAGCGCGACTGGCGTACGAACTCGATTACTACGATTCCGCATTCTATTGCTTTAACTATTACACCACGAGGACACCCCCCTCCATTAATGGGACCCTAACAAGTATTACCACTCCAGGTCAGAGAGGAACTGGGATTATTAGCAATGAAGGGGTACATTCCTCAAAGTTCCTAGAGAGGAGCCTCATCCTCGGTTGCAGTTTAGTTTCATATCCGCGACACTCGTTAGGGTTAGGTCTTAGCCCTCTGCAGAGATACAGTCGGCGTATTCTACAGCCCTATCCAACTGAGCTTTTGAATATATAATGATTGAAACGTTTCTTTAACGAAGTGCTGAACGAGGACATTCCTTTCTTTTTAGGATCAGATACATTTTTAAGACAAAAAAAAAGCAGGGAGGTAGGTGCGTGAATGAGTGAGAAGGAATTGTATATATATATATATATATATATATATATATGTGTGTGTGTGTGTGTGTGTGTGTGTGTGTGTGTGTGTGTGTGTGTGTGTGTGATTACTAATATAGTTATAGGCTTACTACATGTATAAAAAATATCCGTCATAGCACATATGTTAATTGATGTTTTAATGACATATCGACGCAGATTTAAGAGCACTAGGTGAATGTTAGTTTCTAGACTTGTAATCATATATATATATATATATATATATGTGTGTGTGTGTGTGTGTGTGTGTGTGTGTGTGTGTGTGTGTGTGTGTGTGTGTGTGTGTGTGTGCTTTCAATACTTACGTCTACCTGTGTTTTGGTTGAGCCATGTACTTTGAGGTATTGATTTTTGAGTCGGTGATCAAATGAATAATAGAAAATAGTTATTATGTTTTCAAATTTTAGTTTCACTTGGTGTCGTATTGTCTATTTTCATATGTAACAAAAATGTTCTATTTACTCCATCGGACGAGTCTACATCGATTCTAACTTGACTGAATCTTCCAAAATCACTTATCGTTAATCAATAACTGATTTTAAAACAATTCCTTCGTCATCAAGACACTTTCAATTTTTTATATAACAATCGAATATTGAAGGAAATTGTATCGTTGTCTTTAAATTCTGTATGATCAATTGACAAGTCGATTCGATCTCCTGGTTTTTTTTCAAGTAACTTTGATGCAGTTGGGGTTTGAATCTACAGGGTGTTTCAGTATTATTGATATCATTCCGAAATCTAAGAACACGATCAATTCTCGATCAAACAATCTCAAATTTTAACAACATATGTTGAAATAACTCAAAATTCTTTCTTTAAACAGCTTTTTAAAAATTAACTCATTCTTATTCAAAGGGTCTCAAATGTTAATCGGCAGAGACTGTAGAATAGACCGACTGCATCTCCGCAGAGGAGTAAGACCCCCGCCCCTACAATGAGTGTCCGGGATATGATACTAAACCATCTAAGCCCAGTCGGTTGGGGCTGGAGAAAACACTAACTGAATCGCTGCAGAAGGATAAGGAACAACCACCAACGAGTGTCCCTAATATGACATTAAACCATTTGATGATGAGGTTCCAGCATTGGAGATTTGGGGAATGTTGAGAACCTCTCCATTGCCATTGCTCCCAGGTCCAATCTGACCCGGAGTGGTGGTACATGAAAGGGTCCTATCTATGGGTCAAATAGAACTGTTTAACATTTAAAATAGAAATGTTTGACATTTAAACTGAATTCAAACAAATGAACTTTGCTACATTTATTTTTTTTTAAAATAGAAATGTTTGATCATTTGACTATGTAAACAAATGACTGATGTTTAATTGAATTGTAAGTGATACATAGCAATACTTGGAACCATTTAACCGAGAAAAAATGAGCTCAGGTTCATTTGAGAATGTTATCTACAAAATGTGTTTACAAATCATATACAATTGATATATGTATAAACAAGATTTGACATCAAATAACCAACAATGGTTGATATGCTATAAGACCTAACCAAACCAAACTAGTCAAATTCTAACGGTAGAAACAACTCAAAATTCTTTGTTTAATGTTCTATCTTTTTCTTTTAAGGTATAGAAATGTCATTCACGGGGGCAAAAAAAAGGTGTTTAAACATTTACATTAAGACTTTCAGTTGTTTCTTCACCTACTGTCAAAATACGTGGCCATATGAAGGAGAATGGGTCAAGTTCTTAGATTAGCAAACATTGACATTCATTTTCTTTTTTAAGTAAAGGAATTATATTGTGAATTGAATTACCATGACCAGAAAATCCGGTGAACACTTACGCATGACATACGGAAACACTGGACAGCTGTTTCTACCTTATTAGGTCTCATCATCAGTGTCTACCGTGATCTCCACCACGGGAGATCAATCCAGTGACCACAGATTGCAGAGTCGAAACTCTACAACTGTGCCATCAATACATATCGCACACAAATTAACTAGTCATGGTAATTACCATTGTTGTATATTGCCCTTCGACCCGGCCAAACATGCCATTCCAAAGTGATGCACCTGAAGGAAGTGACACATTCCGATGGCAGTTATGAGAAGAAATCGCGTAGGTGGGCTTGGCTGAAAAAATGGGACAAGGTAAAATCCCATGGTACACTCATAGACTGATATATCGGAAGAGAGTGACCTGTGAACTGTATGACAGTTATTTCCGTTTGATGATGATCAAACATGCTATTCCAAAGATTGAGTGGGCAATTGAACTATTATATAGCTTGGCGAAGACAGGAAGTCAGTGAGTTGGAGATCAGATAAGATAGAGACAAGATGCGGTAGAGAAAGCTATCATCCAGCAGAGAGCTGGGCCCTCGGGCCTCCAGTTGAGCAGCGCTGGAGAACGAGAAAGACACAACGCTGATGGCCATAAGAGTGGGGGTCAGTATGTTGCAGTTCTGTTCGGTCTCCAACTCCCTCTCACTGTAAAACCTTGAGTAACCCTTTTCGAACCCTTTCAATAAAGTGAGAGGTACATATATTTTTCTAAGAACTGTGCCGCTGGTCTTGAGTTCGATTCTCATTGGGCGCCCCATTCATTCGGCCTTGTACCACATCGAAGCAAAGAGCTTTGTAAATTACCACTGTGCCGCTGGTCTTATTCATTGCGTCGATATGTATTCTGCATGAATCTGTATATGAGTATACAACACCATGACTAGTTAATTTGGCGTCATTTGTGTGCGATATGAACTCGTGGCTCAATTGTAGAGTTTCGGTGATGCACCCCGTAGTCGCTGGTTCAATCTCTTAGTGGTGGAGATCAGAGTATACACTGCTGATGAGACCTGATAAGGTTGAAACAGCTGTCCAGTGTTTCCATATGTCGTACGTAAGTGTTCACCGGAATTTCTGGTCATGGTAATTCAATTCACAATAGCAAATATCGGTTTTTCTGGTACATCTAAAATTATATCATTTTTTAAACACTGATATGACACTGAACGATCTAATGGTGAGGCTGCAGTAATACTGAGGTTTTGGAGAATCCGGAGTACCCCTTTATTGTCATCGCTCCCAAGTCCACTCTGTCTTATCTATGGGTCAAATAAAACTATTTGAGATTTAAACTGAGAACTTCGACATTTTAACTGAGTGCAAACAAATCCCTTATGCTAAACTGAATTGCTTGAAATAGAACTTTTTGATCGTTTAACTGTGTGTAAACAAAAGACTGATGTTAAATTTAATTGTTAGTGATATATGGCAATACTTGAAAACATTTAACTGTGTGCAAACAAATGATTGATAGCAAATAAAATTATTCGTATTAGATAGAAATAAGTGAAACCAATTAACTGTGTGCAAAAAAAATGAGCTCAGGCTCGTTGAAAAATGTTATCTACAAAATCTTTTTAGAAATTACATATTTAATATATATGTATAAATACGATTTGGCCTCAAATAACCTTCAATGTTTGATGTGGCATAAAACCCAACCAAATCAAACAATTTGTAAATCCCATGTGTAATGGCCTTCAACAAAATTCTCGGCACTCGACTACAGCGGACGTGTTTGAACAATTAAGGAGGAGTGATTTACTTGGAAAATTCAGGGTTCAATCCCTGTGGAAACTACCGTGAGAAAGAGTTTAGAAAATTATTAGTATTTGATAAGAATGCTTGAAACTATATAACTTTTATTTATGTGAGGAATATTTGATACCAAATAATTGTGTGTAAAAAAAAAGATTATTATTAATTGTTTGCAGTTACTTGAAAAAATCGGAGGCGTAAAACTGGCTCATTGTCTAGTGGGTAGAGTGTTCGCCAATGGTCAGGGAGACCTGGGTTCAGTCCCAGGTTGAGTCATACCGAAGACTTTAAAAATGGTACTTGATACCCCCTTGCTTAACACTCAGCAATATAAGGTACGTATCGAGGGTAAAGTGGAGCAATCCAGGGAAAGGAGAAGCACCGTCTCCTACACCTCGGTGTAGTAGTTATTGAATAGGGAGCCTTCTGGTCGCCCTTGACTAAAGGGAGACAACTTTACTTACTTAGTATAATCATCATAGGAAATGGAATCGGTGACCTGAGTTCAAATACTGAACGAAGCTCTTTACGTTTTAATTAGCGCAAATGCCTTTGAGAAATGTGTTCACTCCAAGTTATGAGTAAATATTAGAGTTGTTTGTGTACTTCAAATTTCTTTATGCAGCCAGTCTAAGAGAAGGAAATTCTGAATTCAAACCAATGTAACATACCCATGATACGGATGTGTGAAATAGACATAGGGAATCCGAAATACACGACATTCACGAAATTGGTTCAGGTACGAAACTTTTTATTACCTTTGAGTTAAAGGTAATTCGACATGAGGAGAGAGACACACAATCTTTCTATGCTGACTGCTTTTATATCGTCAGCTCTCAACCCAACCAACGCGCGGCGCCCGTAGCGTACAAATTCGTCTGGCCTCGCCCAGCTCTGAATCTCGACTCTCTCGTTCGGAGGCAGGAGCTCAACTCACAGCTTTTTCTCAAATCCCAAAAATCTTCAGCCCATGCTTCTGGTGCATGACGTCATTCACACCCCCTGGTCCCATTTTTCTATCTGGGGTTTTATTTTGACATCTGTGAATGATGCATCCTCCTCGCGTGCGCCCGAACACCTGCGCTCATGTTTGCACCTAACTAACCTATGCACTGAGCCGAAAAGTTCTCATCCTAACTAAACCGAAAGGCAAGATATACAAAACTAAATCCCTCCGCAATTATATTACACCAGCTATACTCATTTAAAAGTGACCTTGTATAATATCCTACCTGTAGCGCGGGTTATGAGTAAATACATACTTGAAACCTAATAATTCTGTGCTAACTATTACAGTTAGAAAAGCTTCAAATTTTATAGCATTGCGAATTATCAATATAAAAATAAGTTGCTTGAAGCTATTATTGTTTTCGAATGATTAATATCATTCGATTTTGTAACCATATACTGCTTGGAAAATGACTGTTCAGTATTATATAAACAAACCAGAGTTGACATGCCAGAAAACTAACCATGCAACCAACCAACCAGCCAGCCAGCCTAGATGCATATTCACCCATATTTCTAAAAAAATATTGATAAAAAGTAAAACCAAGTTTTTCCAGATGTTGATATATAGAGAGTTTATTACATAATGCAACCAATATTGAAATATTGATAAACTTCAGTCTTCCTACGTTGTTTTACTCGAATATTGATTACAATAAGATGTTTCATGGTATCACCATACCACTCTTTTATTAAATACACATACACAAATATATATATATATATATATATATATATGTTTGTGTGTGTGTTTAATAAAAGTTTGTTATTATATATATATATATATATATATATACAGGAGGAACATTAAAAAATTCCAAGCCTCACACAGAAAGAAAAGCCATAGCTGAACTTTTTGAACGAACGTAATATATATATATATATATATATATATATATATATATATATATAGCAGAAAAGGAAGACAATACCGAAAATTAAATAGATATGTATTGCTAGGAAAATAGCTTCTTTGGGAATTAAATCTTATTTCACAAAACTAAAGTCTGCACGTGATATGAGAAATAGAGGCGTGTTTTGTTGTTTTTTTTTCATTCACAGATACCCAGTATTATCTCGTAGGATGAATAAATGATGGTGTTTTAGCAGAAAATAATCGAGGAGAATAAAGGTTCCACCGCCAGTGTTAGTTCATCAGGAAAATTATTTGTAAGAATGGTTAGTCTCATTAAAACCAACGAGAAAATTAGCATTTATATCAATGGATTATGATGATCACAATCTGAAGAAAATATTCGAAAATACGTTTGGAGAATGAATGGTCATAATTAATCAGTTTGTATTTTTTATGGTAAAAAAGTCTAGTATATTGAAGTAAATGAATATGAACCTAAATAATAAATAGATCAAGATAGATGTGAACGGACAAAGATACAAGATAAACATTGCAGTACACATTGACATTCGGGACTTGACAAAATTCTCTTTTCCCAACCCCACTTAATTCTAACCCATTCCTGCTTTTAACCACACGGCCAGGACATGCTATATATATATATATATATATATATATATATTGTCATCCGCAGACAGACTGTTTCGTTCTACCAGAACTCTTCAGTGTGGCTAGACACGCAGGACGCTCGAAGCCGGGATCGAAAACCGTCCAACTTTACGTTAGATTAAGTCTCAGACCTCTCGGCCACCAAGCAGACCACGTTGGCTATGGGAATTTTTAAGGTATTTATTTAGCAACAGCAGCAGCAGCCGTTTGTTTAATATATACGAAGTATGAAGTGACGAGTGACGCATCATAGTTCCTTGACATTTTTTACTAATTTTGACCAAATAGGAGAGGCAATTTGGTTTAATGACATATCAAACCTTGATGGTTACTTAATACCAAATCCTGTTTATATATATATATATATATATATATATATATATATATATATATATATATAATTCATGAGCGAATAGTTAGTTGGTAACTTCATTTTTCAACGAGTTAGTGCTCAATTGTTTGCACACAGCGAAATGGTTTCAAACATTGCTGTTTAACATTTATTTATCCAGTATTCCAGTTAAGTTGTAAAGTTGGCGACCGTAGTCGAGGGCGACCAGAAGGTTCCCTTTTCAATAGCTACTACACTGAGGTGAACGGGATTCAATATGCCACAAAAGAACCACATACGCGTAAATACAAAACTCTTTTCATGAATTGAGAACTCTGGTAGCTGATAGAGTGTATGTGAATATATGACAAAAAAATTTCTTTGCTTCGGAGTTCAGGGGTGGAATATCATCTGACTGACGTAAAATCAGCCGGGTTTCAATTCCAGCTTGAAGAACCTCGCGAGTCTAAAACCACAGAAGAGTTGTGATACAACGAAAGTGCGTGTCTGTACATGACTATATATATATATATATATATATATATATATATATATATATGCTCCCCCCAGTTGGTTGAGCAAACGAGTGAAGGGTTGCCAGCTGCCACATAGAGTGTATGTAACAAAAAAATTCCTTAGCTTACGCTGAGATGACGGAGCTCAGTGGTAGAATATTCGACTGACGTAATGTCAGCCGGGTTTCCATCCTGGCTTGAAGAATCTCCCGACTCTAACCACAATGAAGAGTTTTGATACAACGAAAGAGCCTGTTTGTGGCTGAAAAAATATATATATATATATATATTCAAATCGTGGCTTATTGCATTTCACAAAGATCTAATACCCTTAGAAAAGGTATGAATACGACTATTCTTCCTCCAGCTATGGGTAAATAGTAGGACAGACTGAACTCTTTAAAGTTGGTATTACAACCGGTCTAGGAAAGGGAAAACTCTGAATTCTAACCTGTCAAGCTCCGATTAAAAATTGGCTTTTGTCACATCGTGCTCGTACGGAGGGGTTGCTATATATAAGTATATAAGAGTCATTCCATGAATAAGGGGAATCCTTGAGAAAAAAGCAAAATACATTTTATTTTTAAAATTTTTTTCCATAAATGTAAACTCTATATTGTTTGTAATTGGTTTATAGCAAAAAATATTTTGACCTTATAAAAATATTTGTTTTGAGGCTGTTCAAATAGGTAGCAAATCAGACAGGCTTCAAGTTCTTCATGGCTGAAAAATGAAATACCATCTGAAATTTACATACACAAATATACACACTCACACACACACATTGATTTGCCATTAAATAAGGAGGTGCCCGTGGTGTAATGGTTATCTTCGTAGGAAATGGACACGGCGACACGAGTTCAAATCCTGGACGAGGCTGATTGCATTTCACATAGCACTAATACCCTTGGGAAAAGTATGAATCCAATTATTCCCCCTCAAGCTATGGGTAAATAGTAGGCCAGACTGGGTTCTTCAGCCTTGGTGAGGCAACTAGTCTAGGAGAAGGAAAACTCTGAATTCAAACCTGTTAAACTCCGCTTAAAAATTGACCATGTGCCATTACCTGCCCAAACGGAGGGGTTGGTAAATATGATTTGGCATTAAATAAGCTACAATGGTGGATATGCCATAAAACCAAACCAAACCAAACAATTCACATACAATGCGTATCGTATATATATATATATATATATATATATATATATATATATGTGTGTGTGTGTGTGTGTGTGTGTGTGTGTGTGTGATTGAAAGAGGTAAAGAGATATAGTGTTATGAACAGAACTAAAAGGCAAACTCTTCGATATTCTGTAATTGGTTTCGTCAAATGAACCATTCGTATTTGTTGAGTGCAAAACGAATTTTATTTTCATTTTATATTCATAACTTTCTGGTTAACTTGTTTTACATTTGAAAAACAACATTCTACAAAATACACACAAAATACACACAAAAATTTTCAATCTCTTTTCACTAAACTTGCTTGCTTTTCCTGTGCAGAATGCTTTTAACTCGACTTTTTCAAAGTTTAAAAATTTACTTTTCATGGATTTAGATTCTACAATGGGATCACGTTAGAGCTTGCTTGGAATTTTTCCATATTTAAATTGCGAATCATGATCATTCTGTCAGTCTGTCTGTCTCTGTCATTCTCTCTCTGTCTCTTTGTCTGTCTGTCTGTCTGTCTCCTTCTCAATATATATATATATATATACATATAGTAAAGTTGGTGACCATGGTTGAGGGTGAATAGAAGGCTCCCTTTTCAATAGCTTCTACACCGTGGTGTAGTGGAGGGTGGTACTCCATTCCCTGGATTGCTCCACTTTAACCTTAATATATTGCTGAGTGTTAAGCTACGCGGTATCAAGTACCATTTTTAAAGTCTTTGGTATGACGATGCCTGGGATTGAACCCAGGGCTTGCGGACCATTGGCAAACACTCTACCCACTAGACGGATATGTGTGTGTATGTGTGTGTGTGTTTTAGAAGAAAATTGATCCTTTATATAAAAATTTGGGTGTACTTTTTTATGGGTGACATTGTGTGTATGCGTATATATATATACATATAAACACGCACACACACACATATATGTGTGTGTGTGTGTGTGTGTGTGCCTTATGTGCTTAACTACGACATCATAGTAAGCAAGTTCGAACTCCAGTCGAGATCTTACGTTTACTTTCGGAATAATAATGTTGGAAATGTATGCAATACCATATTTCCTATATCTGGGATAAAGAGTACAACTGTTTTTACTTCAAGGAAGGCTTTGACATAAAATAGCCCCAAAAGCTTGATATACCATTAAACTAAGAAATCAAACCAAACCAAAATGTTTTGTGTGATATAACACACACACATACACACACGCGCGCGCGTGCGCGCACACACACACACACACATATATATATATATATATATAGTTATCCACAAGTACACTATTTCACCCATAGTCGGGGGATAGGGACTTCATGCCTTTTCCAATGATATTTGTTAAAAAATGACCGGTAAAGCGTGCCTAGAGTTTGAACTCACTTACCATGATGTTGCAATCCAGTACGTTCGCACCAACACCACAGGAATTCCCCTCTTTTCTTTTTTCTCAGTAGTTTTCATTTTTCTCTTTTCTTTTTATGTTTTTCTTTCTCATTTCCTTACCTTCTTCTTCTTCTTCTTCTTCTTCTTCTTCTTCTTCTTCTTCTTCTTCTTCTTCTTTCACCATTCCTTTAATTTCCCTAAATTTTCAATAGTTTTCCTTATCCTTCTTTGTCCTCATCCAAAAGCACGAGTCAACATCTTCATCTATTCATTCAAGAAGCAATAAACTTTAATTGATATTCCCCCTCATAACTTTAAACATGAACGAACAATGTTTTATGCCAAAGTCACGTGGTGTTATCGCTTTTATTCATAATGAATTTATGTCGCCATGTTCTCCATTTCTAGCCAAACATTGACACAAAAGACTTCACACCTATTCTCATTGCAAACATTATAAATGGTTATTTTTTCATGATATGAAAATATGAGAGGATGTAACATACCCATGATATACGGATATGTGAAATGTATATAGAATGTTCATAACATATATACATAGAACATAGGATTCTCGAAACACGAAAAACACTTACGACTTCTTAGTTCAGGTACGAAACTTTTTTTATTACCTTTAAGTTAAAAGGTTTTTCGACATAAGGAAGAGATATACCATCTTTCTATACTGACTTTTCCATCAGCCTCCCACTAACACGTGCGCACCCTACAGCAAGGCCTTGGCGAGCAAGAGAAAGTCACCGTTCTTCTTCGGGCGGCAAGACTCAACTAACTGACTGAATCCCCAAAATCCTCCGCGCGCGCTTCCGGTGCATGACGTCATTCACATCCCCTGGTCAAATTTCTATCTCGGATTTTTATTTTGACATCTCTGAAAGATACATCCTCCCCGCTCGCGCGTGAACACCTGCGCTCATGTTTGCACCTAACTAACCTATGCACTAAGCCGAAAGGTTCTCAGCCTAACTAAACCGAAAGGCAAGATATATAAAACAAAATCCCTCGGCCATCATATGACAAAGAGATAAGATTGTATATTTGTAAAATGTGTATTAAAAAGTATTAAGGCTGTGTTTTTCAAAGCAGAAATCAATAATGAATAAGTTTTGTAATGTCTTGTATATGAAATTTTGCGATGCATATATCCCGTGAACGAAGAAGTTCAAGTCGTGGAAGGTATCCGCTGTGGCTGTCAGAACCAACCACAGCGGATACCTTCCACGTTAATTCCCCCAAAACGTTGGGCATTGCTTATCTCCGTATGCGAGTAGAAAGCTACACCGAAAAACTTGTAACGTAGTCTGCTTCATGAACAAAGGATTTAAAAGTTAAAAGAACTGAAGAATAAACTCGTGAAAACCGCTAAAAATCTTTGTTGTATGAAAAGTAAAGATGCAGTTGATCACATTACAGTAACCAGATGGTTAAAGAAATTTCGCGTGGGTTGAAAGAATCTCGACTACCAGGCAAGGTCAGGTAACCCTGCAACTTAAGCGAATGTTTTTCAACCTTCTGGTGATTTCCGGGAGTATCACTCAAAGAGTACCAGATGATCACGACATCCCAATATTGAGTGTGGTTTTTCCTTTAAAACCTTGGCAAAACCATCTTGATCAACCCCTCACAAAAGAAAATATAATCCCCCTAAATATCATTAAAAACATGTAAATTTTTTAGACAATACAAACAGAAACCATTTTTTGACATTACAAGCAAAAATCATTTTTAGACCATACAAACAGAAACCATTTTTAGTAATTACAAACGAAAATCATTTTTAGACAATACATAACGAAACTATTTTAGACCATGCAAACAGAAATCATTTTTAGTAATTACAAAAAGAAACCGTTTTTAGAAATACAAACGGAAACCATTTCTTAAACAATACAAACAGAAACCATTTTTAGACAATACAAATAGAAACCATATTAAGTAATTACAAGCAGAAATCATTTTAGACAATACAAACAGAAACCGTTTTTGAGCAAACAAACAGAAACCGTTTTGGGACAATACAAACAGAAATCGTTTTGGACACAATGCAAAAAGTAACCAATTTTTAGTTATTACAAACATAAATCCATTTTAGACAATACAAACATAAATCATTTTTAGACAATACAAAGAGAACGATTTTTAGTAATTGCAAAAAGAAACCATTTTTAGTTATTACAAACAGAAATCCTTTTTCGACAATACAAGCGTAAACAATGTTTAGACAATGCAAACAGAAAACATTTTTGGACAATACAAACAGAAACCATTTTTTAGACAATACAAACAGTCAACATTTTTAGACACAACAAACTGAAACCATCTTTTAGACAATACATAAAGTTAGCATTTTTTAGACACTACAAACAGAAACCATTTTTTGACAATACAAACAGAAGTTCTTCTTAGACAATACCAACGGAAACCATTTTTAGGCACTGCAAACAGAAAATATTTTCAGACAACACATAAAGAAACATTTTTAGACAATACAAACAGAAACCATTTTAGACAAGACAAACAGAAACAATTTTTAGACAATACAAACAGAAAACATTTTTAGTAATTACAAAAAGAAACGATTTTAGACGATTCAAGCGGAAACTATTTTTTAGACAATACAAGCAGAAAACATTTTTAGACAAGACAAACAGAAACCGTTTTTAGAGATTAATAACAGAAACAATTTTTAGACAATACAAACAGAAGAACTTTTTAGACAATACAAACAGAAAATCTTCTTGGAAAATACAAACGGAAACGATTTTTAGACACTACAAACGGAAACTATTTTCAGAAAATACATAAAGAAACCCTTTTTTTAGACAATACAAACAGAAACCATTTTTTAGACAATACAAACTGAAACCATTTTTAGACAATACAAAAAGAAACCATTTTAAGACAATATAAAAAGAAACCATTTTTAGACAATACAAAAAGGAATCATGTTTTAGACAATACAAACAAAAAACTTTTTACACGATTCAATATGAAACCATTTTTTGATAATACAAACAAAAACCATTTTTAGACAATAAAAACAGAAACTATTTTTAGACAATACAAACAGAAATCAATTTTTAGTAATTACAAAAAGAAACTATTTTCAGAAATACAAACGGAAACTATTTTTTAGACACTACAAACGGAAACCATTTTTAAACAATACCAAAACAAACCATTTTTAGAAATACAAACGGAAACCATTTTTTAGACAGTACAAACAGAAACCATATTTGCTACCTACAAACAAAAATCATTTCAGACAATACAAACAGAAACCGTTTTGGGGGAATACAAACAGAAATCGTTTTGCACACAATGCAAAAAGTAACCAATTTTTAGTTATTACAAACAGAAATCCATTTTAGACAATACAAGCAGAAATCATTTTTAGACAATGCAAACAGAACTATTTTTAGACAATACAAACAGAAATCATTTTTAGTAATTACAAAAGGAAACCATTTTAGACGATGCGAACGGAAACTATTTTTTAGACAATACAAATCGAAATAATTTTTAGTCAATACAAACAGAAATTCTTCTTAGACAATACAAAAAGAAACTATTTTAGACACTACAAAAAGAAAACATTTTCAGACAATACATAAAGAAACCATTTTTAGACAATACAAACAGAAACCATTTTTAGACAATACAAACAGAAACCATTTTTTAGACAATACAAACTGAAACAATTTTTAGATAATACAAACAGAAACCATTTTTAGACAATAAAAACAGAAACTATTTCTTGACAATACAGACAGAAATCATTTTTAGTAATCACAAAAAGAAACCATTTTTAGAAATACAAATGGAAACCATTTCTTAGACACTACAAACAAAAAACATTTTTAGACAATACATAAAGAAACCATTTTTAGATAATAAAAACAGAAACCAGTTTTAGAAAATACAAATCGAAACCGTTTTTGAACAATATAAACAGAAATCATTTTTTGACAATACAAAAAGAAACCATTTTTAATAATTACAAACTGAAATCCTTTTTAGACGATACAAAATGAAATCCATTTCAGACAATACATACAAAAACCATTTTTTAGACAATACAAACAAAAACCGTTTTTAGTAATTACAAAAAGAATCCATTTTTAGACGATACAAACAGAAATCCTTTTTAGGCAAAACAGGCATAATTTTATACAATACGCTCACAAAGAGAACAGAAGACCACGGTTATAGTATAGACATATATTTACAAGAACAAAGGATGGTTACAAGAACATAGGACGGCAAGCTAGTTTGCATAACAGTGCAGAGGCAAGGTTAGCTTCCGGAACAGACGATTTCGTATTCCTACGTCTTCCGGTATTTATGGAGAGTGGTTGAGTCCATTTGTAGGTGATTCCGCCACAATAAATACAAACAGAAACCATTTTTAGACAATAAAAACAGAAACCACTTTTAGATAATAAAAACAGAAAACATTTCTGGACAATACAAACAGAAATCAATTTTTAGTAATTACAAAAAGAAACCATTTTCAGAAATACAAACGGAAACTATTTTTTAGACACTACAAACGGAAACCATTTTTAAACAATACCAAAACAAACCAATTTTAGAAATACAAACGGAAACCATTTTTTAGACAGTACAAACAGAAACCATATTTGGTACCTACAATCAAAAATCATTTCAGACAATACAAACAGAAACCGTTTTGGGGGAATACAAACAGAAATCGTTTTGCACACAATGCAAAAAGTAACCAATTTTTAGTTATTACAAACAGAAATCCATTTTAGACAATACAAGCAGAAATCATTTTTAGACAATGCAAACAGAACTATTTTTAGACAATACAAACAGAAATCATTTTTAGTAATTACAAAAGGAAACCATTTTAGACGATGCGAACGGAAACTATTTTTTAGACAATACAAATCGAAATAATTATTAGTCAATACAAACAGAAATTCTTCTTAGACAATACAAAAAGAAACTATTTTAGACACTACAAACAGAAAACATTTTCAGACAATACATAAAGAAACCATTTTTAGACAATACAAACAGAAACCATTTTTAGACAATACAAACAGAAACCATTTTTTAGACAATACAAACTGAAACAATTTTTAGATAATACAAACAGAAACCATTTTTAGACAATAAAAACAGAAACCATTTCTGGACAATACAGACAGAAATCATTTTTAGTAATTACAAAAAGAAACCATTTTTAGAAATACAAATGGAAACCATTTCTTAGACACTACAAACAAAAAACATTTTTAGACAATACATAAAGAAACCATTTTTAGATAATAAAAACAGAAACCAGTTTTAGAAAATACAAACCGAAACCGTTTTTGAACAATATAAACAGAAATCATTTTTAGACGATACAAAAAGAAACCATTTTTAATAATTACAAACAGAAATCCTTTTTAGACGATACAAAATGAAATCCATTTCAGACAATACATACAAAAACCATTTTTTAGACAATACAAACAAAAACCGTTTTCAGTAATTACAAAAAGAATCCATTTTTAGACGATACAAACAGAAATCCTTTTTAGGCAAAACAGGCATAATTTTATACAATACGCTCACAAAGAGAACAGAAGACCACGGTTATAGTATAGACATATATTTACAAGAACAAAGGATGGTTACAAGAACATAGGACGGCAAGCTAGTTTGCATAACAGTGCAGAGGCAAGGTTAGCTTCCGGAACTGACGATCCCGTATTCCTACGTCTTCTGGTATTTATGGATAGTGGTTGAGTCCATTTGTAGGTGATTCCGCCACAATAAATACAAACAGAAACAATTTTTAGACAATAAAAAGAGAAACCATTTTTAGACAATAAAAACAGAAACCATTTTTAGACAATACAAACGGAAACCATTTTTAGAAATTGCAAACAGAAACTATTTTTAGATTATACAAACAGAAAGCTTTTTAGACAATTCAAACAGAAATAATTTATTAGACAATACAAACAGAAACCATTTTTAGACCATACAAACCAAACAAAAAGACTTGAATCTAATTACAAACAAAGGTTTATAATTAATATTTACTTGAAACCAAATGACTTTGTGCAAACAAATAACAATTATTAAATAGAAATAATTACCTAAAATCATAAAAATATTAGCATTAGTTACGAATACTTCAAACTATACGAATTATTTGTATTAGATAGGATTACCTGCCATCACATTACTGTGAACAAAATACTGCTTTAAAGCAACTGCACAAAAATATTTATATAAATGAACACTGAATTAAATTTTCTAACCTCTGGGCATAAGATAACCCTTGAAGGGTTGTAATGCCGTTAAAATCAATCAATCATAGGTAGCTTAGTACAAGATGTCATAAGAAGAAAGGTTTCTCTGAAGAAATTTTTTAAAGAAAGTTATAAAAATAGTTTTGATACACTGTAATAGAAGCGACGATAAATGAACTGATGATGTTATATGTTCCTTCGTTGAATAAAAATATTTGTCTGGTATGCAAGTGTCTTCAAATGACACCTACAATCGTAGACACACATACACACACTCTCTCTCTCTTTCTCTTTCTCTTTCTCGCCATCTATCTATCTATCTCTCTTTTAAACAAACACTCTCTCTTACTCACATACATACATACACACACACACACACATTCTCTCACATGTACTCTCTCTCTCATTCTTTCTCTATCCCTTTTAGACAAGCACTCTCTTTCTCTTACTCAAGCATACACACACACACACACACACACACTCTCTCTCTCTCTCTCTCTCTCTCTCTCTCTCTCTCTCTCTCTCTCATATATTCACCCACACAAATACACACACACACACACATATATATATATATATATACTTGGCTGAGTTAAAGGTTTTGCAATATTTGGACAGTTCGGGTTGCTTTTTATTGAGATTGAGAATGTGAATAACCACAGTAGATTGTGTGATGCCGAGCTCGCCTGATACTCTCCGCGTGAAACTCGCCAGATCTGCCTCTGTGGCTTGAAGAACGACCACGGAATCAATGCTTTTAGCCCACTTGACTTTGCCTGATCTTCGAGGTTCTAGCAACTTAAGCTAAATGTCTTCAATCATCTGGTTAATGTACTGTGAATAACTGTACCTTCACATTTCACAACGCAACAAATATTTTTGGTTGCAGCCGTGGCGTTATGGTCCAGTCCAAACATATAAAGTATAAATTCCTGAATTAGATGACATTGCACGTTCATCTGTGTGGCTTTCAACGCACATAAGAAGTAAAATAAAGCCCAACATGCCAGCACACCAACTACCATGATACTACCAACTGCAGCAAGTATGGAGGTGCCCGTGGTGTAATGATTATCGTCATAGGACACGGTGATACGAGTTCAAATCCTGGACGAGACCGATTACATTTCACATCGCACTATTACCTCTATAGACATATATATATATATATATATAGACAGAGAGAGAGAGATAGAAAGATGATGTCTCAAAATAGATGCAACCCATTAATATGATGGTTTATGGCTGAGACAAGCGTGATGGTTGTCATTTGAAACACTTCCTGTAAAAGAATGCATCTTTTCAGCTAGAAACATCATATCAATTTTTTAACGGTTATTATATCAGCTTTCAGGTGCCCGTGGTGTAATGGTTATCGTCGTAGGAAATGAACACGGCGACACGAGTTCAAATCCTGGACGAGACCGATTACATTTCACATCGCACTAATACCCTTGGGAAAGGTATGAATCCAATTATTCTCCCTCCAGCTATGGATAAATAGTAGGACAGACTGGGTTCTTCAGCCTTGGTGAGGCAACTAGTCTAGGAGAAGGAAACCTCTGAATTGAAACCTGTTAAACTCCGCTTAAAAATTGACCTTGTGTCATATCCTGCCCGAGCGGAGGGGTTGGTAAATATAACCAACTGCAGCAAGTACCTACCACGGCTTGAATTGATTTGATCACCTGATATACTCACCGTAAACTAGTACGTAGCAGAATATTGCCAAATTATTGACTCACCCAATTATATTACAATTCTTACTTGAATACTTTTCCCTGGAATATTCGTAGGTAAACGACTAACTGAGTCAGTACCTTCCATAAAAAAAATAACCAAATATACAAAGAATCGAAATTTTAATCATGTACAAAAATCTGAAATGAGCATAGAAAATTGATAATTAGCAAAATGAGTGAATAAATGAACAAAAACATTAGAACAATAAAAGACTTTGGTGACTTTTGGGACAGTGTTTTATTCAATATTTCCATTTTGACATTTATTACATTTGCAGACGTGACGTTGAAGTCAATCCATTGGAAATAGGAAGATTGAAAGATGAAATCAAATGATAATGATGACAAAATTCCCACGCCTGAAACAAAATGATTAAAAGTAAAATTGTTTGATTGATTTTCCAATATAGGATATGACTGTCATAGAGACTCCTTGGTAGAGATGGGAATTGCGCCACTAGTCCATGTTCGAAGCTAAGAAAAACTTAGTTGATTCTCAGATTCAACAAAGACAGAGTGCGTGGATATGGGGGCGTGCTTATGTGTCTTTTCATGTGTGGGAGTGTGTGTATGCGTGTGTCAATGTGTCTCATTGGGTGCCCCATTCATTCGGCCTTGTGCCGCATCGAAGCAAAGAGCTTCGTAAATTGCATACGCGTGTCAATGTGTCAGTGGATTTGCATGCGTGTATGCTTGTGTGTGTGTATGTGTATGCATGTGTGTGAATGTGTGCGTATTTAAGTGTGTGCATGTGGGTGCGCACTTGTGCGTCTTTTCATCTGTGCGGGTGCGTGTTCATGAATGGATCCGTTTGCATGTCTCTATACTCGTGTGTGTGTGTGTTTGTGTGTGGATGGGTGGGTTTGTAAGTGAGTGTGTATGTATATATACATGTGTGTATTGTTATGTTTTGACCTTTTGACCCGGCCAAAAATGCCATTCAAGGTGATGCACCGGCAGGAAGTGATACATTCTAATGGCTGTTATGAGAGGAAATTGGCTGATGAAGTGGGACGAGGTAAAAATATCCCATGATACTCTCATAGACTGACGCACCGGAAGAGAGTGACCTCTGAACTGCATGACAGTTATTTCCGCTTGATGACGATTAAACATTCGATTTCAAAGAACGATTCGCTTAAAAATTGACCTTGTGTCATATCCTGCCAGAGCGGAGGGGTTGGTAAATAGGATTATATCAGCTTTCAGGACATGCAATCTTTTTTTGAGTTTCTTGTTTCAGTAAGAAAAGATCATCATTAATGGGTTGCATCTATTTTGAGACAGTTTTGAATGATTTTGTCTCCAAATAAGCAGTGACGCAAAATATTATTTTCTTTCTTGTCCAAGACATTGTCATCGAGGATTAATAGTTGCTACGGTATAAACCCTGCTACATAGTCTGGAACGAGCAGCTGTTTGCGTAAGCCTCCATGTCAACACAGACAAGACGGAATACATGTGCTTTAATCAAAGATCTGACATCTCCACACTAAATGGTAGTTCACTGAAACTAGAGGACAAGTTCACCAACCTAGGAAGCAGCGTCTCAACAACCGAGACAGACATCAACACGCGACTACCAAAGGCATGAACAGCTATCGATAGACTATCGGTCATATAAAAGTAAGACCAGGCCGATAAAATGAAACAGTTTTTTCCAAGTAGCGGTCGGTCGATAATGCGATATGGATGCACTACATAGACGCTAACTAAACGTATGGAGAAAAAGCTTGATGGAAATCACACAAAAATGCTGCAAGCAATATTGAACAATTCCTGGAGACAGCACCCAAATAAGCAGCAGCTCTAAGGCTACCAACCAACCATCACGAAACCTATACAAGTTAAACGAGCCCCACATTCGGGACACTGATGGAGATAGTAAGGACGAACCCATAAACGACATACTCTTGTGGACTCCTTCACATGAACGAGCAAAGGTAGGACGACTAGCGAAAACCTACGATGATCATTAAATAAGTTTCCAGAATTTTATCGTATGGGCACTTTTGGAATAACCAAAAGTCACAGGGAGCAAGGTCTGGACTATAGGGAGGGTGACGAACTGTTTTGATGCCCATCTTGGTCAAATAGTCTGTGACAAGGATGGAGTTATTGACTGGTGCATTGTCCTGGTGGAAATGCCATTGACCCGGCGAAATATCTTCCTGAACTCTCTTAAAACCACAACAGAGTAACCCTAAGCCTGACCCTAACCGTTTGGCCAATCAACTCTAGTGTATTGACTTCCTTACTCCTCCCACACCTCTCATCATCCCTCACAAACTCCCTGCCTTCCTTGAATCTCTTATGCCACTCAAAAACTGATGCTCGATTCATGCAAGATGCTTCAAACGAAGTCTGAAGCATTCCATACGTTTCTGTGTCATTTTTTCCAAGTTTAAAACATAATGTTATTGCATATTGTTCTTCTAAAGTGTCCTCACGTCCAGATTGCATTTTTGAAATTCACCAGCTGTAACAATCAGTCTTTTGTAGGGTGTATTCCAATTGCCGAACCAGTGACTGTTGAAAAATTAAAAAAAAAAAAAATGAGAAAAGAACAACCAGAAAATGTGTTTGAAAAAAAAAATGGAAAAAACGAAAATGAAGGACGATACGAACACTTTTTTTGTTTCACTGACTTTTGGGTTTTAGGACTGTTGAATATTTTGAATTGTTGTTATATTTTATTACTGTAATTTAGTTGATCAATTCGACATGACGAAGAGCGGTACATTAGTTTAAGAAAATAATTTGTTACCTTCTATAGCAAATGATTTTATTTAGTAGGGAGGATAGGTATGTAATATAATTGCGGAGGGATTTTTTTTATATTATCATTTTTCGTTTTGTATATCTTTCGGTTGGTGCATGGGTTAGTTAGGTACACACATTGAGCGCAGGTGTTCACGCGCGTGCGGGGCGGATGTGACAATCAGAGATGTCACAATAAAAAAACCAGATAGGAAATTGGAGCGGGGTCTTGAATGACGTCATGCTCGGAATCGCTGAGGATTTGGAGGATTTAAAAAAAAACAGTTAGTTTAGATTCGAGTCTAGAGAAAGCAAGTCGATTTTTGGTCTCGCCGAGGCGAGACCAGTTGGGGTCTACGAAATGTGCCGCACGCGGTGGGGTTCAGATGGAAAAGTCAACATGGAAAGAAATTGTGTGTCTCTCTCTCTCTCCTCATTTCGAAAAAACCTTAAATTCAAAAAGGTAATAAAAAGTTTCGTACCTGAACCAATTTCGCGTGTTTTTCGGATTCCTATGTTTATGAACATTTGTGAACATTTTCCGTATCGGTATGAATATGTACATTTCACGTATTCATATCTTTGTCGTATATTTTTGGACCAATATATATGTTACAGTAGAACAAACTTAAAAAACGATGTTCTCCTGTTTACTTCTACACATTGACACACTAGTGTTTGACGACCAGCAAAAACTAACATTAACCAGCTCTGTGCGGATACAAGATGCTGTTAAAAGGACCAGAAAAGACCAATGGCCAATAGAGAATTCATACTATCGACACGCCTAATCATTACTAAAGGTTGTTATTATTAGTTATTTGAAACCATACAGCAGTGGGAAATTTCCTATGTTACATGGGAATACTTGATAAATAGAATTACTAATATTAAATAGTAATACTTGAAACCATTTAACTATGTGCAAAATATCATAATATTAACAAGAATTATTAGGATACTTTAGTAGTCGAGGGCGACCCGAAGGCTCGCTACAACACCGAGATGTAGGGGAGGGTACTACTCCTTTCCTTGGATTGCCCTTGATTACCCTTGGTACGTACCTTATAATGCTGAGTATTAAGCTAGCTGGTATTAAGTACCATTTTTTAAGACTTTGGTATGACTCGACCTGGGATTGAACCCCGGTCTCCCGGACCATTGACGAAAACTCTACCTACTTAAAACCATTCAACTGTGTAAAAACAAATGATTCTATCAACTGGTTTAAAATAATGTCATCTCTAAACTCTTCGCTAACAAATCCTATATATATTTATATATGGAGGCTGCATTTTGATGAATTTATTGTGAGTGATGACCATTCCATTTCAGGTACTGCTGATAACGCGTACAGATGGAATTGCAAATATCCCTGTGTAATAGCAGGTGTTCAAACTGATGACCATTACGAAAACAACGATGGTTTCTAAAATACTTTTTACACAGATATTTACATCTCAAATGATGATCAATTTTTTTAAACACTCTGTATAAAAGACTACTTACTAAATTTTTACTCCAATGAATTTCTTTTATTTATTTATTTATTTTCCTTTTTTTGGAGGGGGTTCTTTTCTGTGGGCTTCTTTTCTTTATCGCACAATAATGGTAACTAGTTTTCTGTAATCTTTTCAACAGTTATAACAGAAGAAGGGAAATGTTTACTAGATCTGTCACGTCACAATCACCACTACTAATCCTGCTGCTGCTGCTGCTGCTGCAGTACAGTCCCAACTCTTTCCTCTTTTAATAAACAATCTTTGATGTGGAAGACTGATGACCCCCACCCTTGAAATGGAACTTAAGCGAAATAGAGAAGGTCCAATAGGTGGTAGATTGTGTGCAACCTTGGCGAATCCAGGCGGATCATGTCTGGGCCGGAAAAGAATTGTGTGAAAGAAAGAACTGGGTTTAGTGAGAAGACGTGTACTCTTGAAAATTTTTGAAAAGAAAATTTCAAAATGGCTTCCAAGATCAAGCGGTTCAATTAGAGGCGGAGATTTTTAGAAACTTTTCTTTTTTTTTCCAGTCTCACGAACAATATTTCAGATAAACACCAGTACGAAAATGTATTTTTAAATATGTATAAATTTGAAGATCAGTATTACTGATTAGTTGAATGAAAGTGAGGGAAAAGCTAAACAAATATGCAGACATTGTGAGTGATGTGAAACGATTATGAGATATGAAGGTGATAATTTGGCTAATTATTTTTCGAGTACTTGGATTAGTCTTGAAAAATGGTGCTAAAAGATTTTGAAAATCTAAAGTCCATGAAAGAATTGGAATCACCCAGAAAAAAAAAAATTAACTAACATCAACAAGGATATGTCAAAGAGAATTCTGGAATATCGAAGAGACTTGTTTTCACTTGATTCTTTGCAAAACTCCTCAGATAGAGCTGAAATGGAAACTCAGAAAATATAAACTAATAATAATTATTAATATTATTGCTAGCCGATAACAGTTGTTACATTTAGTTTACGAATTTTGTCTCAAAATACTGCGCCAAGTCAAAAGTTTTGCAATATTTTAATGTGCAGTACAATTCAGCAGCTTTGGAGGCTTTTTCGGGGTTGTGAAGGTGATGAACAACTCTGGAATGCAAGATGCTAAGTTTGCCTGATACTCTCAAAGAGTTAATGTCCAGATTTGCCTCTATGGCTTAGAGCACGGCCTCGGAGTCAACGCTTTTAGGCTAACTTGATCTTGTCTAATCGTCGAGATTCTTTAAATCCGAGCGAAACTTCTTGGTTGCTGTACTGTGATCAACCGCACTCTCCCCCTTTGCACTACAACTGCTTCCACATCGTTATCCTAAAGGATACGTTTTCGAATAAGACCACATTGCCCGTTCAACTCACGAAGTGTAGTAAATCCCAACCTGTCAGCGCACAAACTAACTCCATACTACCAACCACAGGAGTACCTTGAATTACTTTAGTGACGTGATTACTGGCACTAAAAACTAGCATGTACCGAAATATGGACTCACCCTAGCAATTGCGACATTTGTAAATAAAAACAAAATAAACATTAAACACAGTGAAAATGAAGTACTTTATAAATTCAGCGCTGAGGTCCATTTATTTTTCGATACGTTCAAATAATCGAACTTGCGTCTAAGCATTTTTCCCCTTTTGGATTTCACGAACTGATGTGCAGTAGTTCATCTTCACATCAAAGTTAATTTTATGGGAATTTTGAATATCATTAGTCATTTCTGGCTTTGTTCAACATTTTCTTAGATTTTAATCCGTGATAAACAATATGAACAGGTAGATTTCACAGCTTTTACACGAGTATAGCAATATTTCATCAAAGCCTGCCCAGCTCCGTCTGCTAATCAACTCAACTTAGCCTTGTGTAGATTCTGCTTCTAACAATGGTGGTGTAATGATTGTTGTAGGAAATGGACACAGCGACACGAGTTCATAACCTGGACAAGGCTAATTGCATTTCACATGGCACTAATACCCTTAGGAAAGATATGAATCCAATTATTTTCCCTCCTCTGGTCAAAAATGACCTTATATCACATCCTACGGAGGGGTGGTTATATATATATATATGTGTGTGTGTGTGTGTGTGTGTGCGTGTGTGTGCTCGCGCGGGCGCGTGTGTGTGTGATAACTTCTACATGCTTCTTTGGATATATGCGGGTTGGAATTTTGGACAACGGCTTTCTTCCCATGTTGACCACCAAATTAAGTTCTTAAAGAAATTATACCCTTGTCTATTGACCTCTGGCCATACTATCATCGGAGACTTGAATTAATAACGGACATTAAAAACTTTTCATTCCCGTTTAAAAATTCTTCTTTTCTATATTATCACCAATTAAAATCTGCCGATCTTCTTAACCAGTTGGCTAGGGCTATAGAATACGCCGACTGCCGAAGGATAAGGTTCTCCTGACCAGTGTCCTGGATATGACATTAAACGATCTGATTGTGAGGCTCCAGTAATACAGGGGTTTTGTGGAATGTGGCGTAGCCTTTCATTGCTATTGCTCCTAGGTTCATTCTGGCCCAGAATGGTAGCACCTAATAGGGTTCTATCCATAATTCAAATAAAACTGTTTGACATTTAAACTGTGGGCAAATAAATGACGAGTGCAAAATTGAATTGTTAGAAATAGAGATGTTTGATCATTTAACTGTGTGTAAACAAATGACTGATGTTTAATGGAATTGTTAGTAATACACAGCAATACTTGGAACCAATTAACTGCGTGCAAACGAATGAGGAATATTGAAGTGAATAAGTAACGTTAAATAGCAATACTTGAAACCACTTCACTGTCTGTAAATAAATGATTATTATTGAATAGATAAATAAATGTTAGATATCAATAATTGAAACAGTTTTACTGTGTAGAAACAATAGCAATAATATTGTGCAAAGACATTTGTTGTAATTCATTTGAAAATGAAATTACCAAAAAACTATTCACTTACAAATCATATATGTATATCCACTTAAATTTGTTTTCTTATTGGCTGATCGGTACAGATTTGCTAACGTTCCCCTTGCTATTACCTGAAAAGAAAACGGGAAAATGTCTGTATTTGTTTCTTGGACTGGCCTGGAGAAAGAAAATGAGTTTTCTTATTGGCTGATTGGTACAGGTTTGCTGATTTTCTCCTCGTGATTACCTGAAAATGTGCTCAAACAAATGATTGATAGTAAATACGACGATCATTAAATAAGTTTCTAGAGTTTCTTCGTATAGGCAATTTTATTGATAGTACACACATGGGACTATAGTCCCCTTCTAAGTAATCTCCTCCGGCTGCAATGCACTTGTTCTACCGTTCCAACAACTTCTGGAACGCCCCAATGGAAGTCCTCTTGTGTCAGCGTGTCAATGATCTTTGTCACAGCCACTTTCATCTCCTCACTTGTCTCATAAAAACAGCCTGTGAGCTTAGGGAATAACCAAAAGTCACAGGGAGCAAGGTCTGGACTATAGGGAGAGCCCATCTTGGTCAAATAGTCTGTGTCAAGGATGGAGTTGTAGACTGGTGCATTGTCCGGCAGGAAATGCCGCTGATCTGATTTGAAGAGTGCTGGCCTCTTCCTACGGAATATCTTCCTGAACTCCCTTAAAACCTCAACAGAGTAACCCTAAGCCTAACCCTGTGGCCAATCAACTCTGGTCTATTGACTTCCTTACTCCTCCCACACCTCTCATCATCCCTCACAGACTCCCTGCCTTCCTTGAATCTCTTATGCCACTCAAAAACTGATGCTCGATTAATACAAGATGGTCGAAAAGCAGTCTGAAGCATTCCATACGTTTCTATGGCATTTTTTCCAAGTTTAAAACAGAATTTTATTGCATATCGTTCTTTCTCACGTCCAGATTGCATTTTTTAAATGCACCAGCTGTGACAATCAGGCTTTAGCAGGGTGTATACCAGTTGCTGCTGTAGCTGTTCATTTGAACCTGAAATCATAAAAATTGTCCAGTCATCTAGCAACAACATACTGATTTTTCTAGAGTCTACAACAATTTTAAATGCCTGAACAAAAAAGTCTGGAAACTTATTGAATGCCCCACTTAGAATTATTTGTTTTAGATAAAAAAAATAACACTTGAAACCATTTAACAGTAAGCAAAAAAAAAAAAAGAGCACAGACTCATTTTAAAATGTTATCTCTAAAGTATGATTACAAATCAAATTTAATATACGTATGAAGAGGTTGGTTGGTTGGTTTGTTGGTTGGTAGGATTTTATGGCATATCAACCCTTTTAGGTTATTTAACGCCAAATCCACTTTTAATGCTAATAGTTCCAATTCGAACAATTCAGTTTAGCATGAGTACACAGTTTAATTGTCAAAAACATTTTCATTTCAAACTATTCAGTTTATTCAAGCAGTTATATATAACAATTCAGTTTAGTGTAAGTACAGTTTCAATGTCAAAAACAGTTCAATTTCAAATAATTCAGTTTAGCATAAGCATGCAGTTTAGTTGGTTGGTTGGTTGGTTGGTTGGTGTATGAAGAGGATTTGTCGTTAAATAACTTACAGTGATCGATATACTCTAAAACCCAACAAACCAACTTTTTCTCCCACACGTCTGTAAAGATACGCTCACTGTCTCCTTACGTATATATCTATATAGATATGCTACACCAATACTGAGTCATGAACATACATATTGAACAGCTCGCACCTATGCATTATTGCAAGTAAATATATGCACCTTCGAGTCTCATTGGGTGCCCCTTTCATATGGCCTTGTGCCACATCTAAGCAAAAAGTTTAGTAAATTACAACTAAATATATGCACCTTATAGTATCATACAAAGATTTAACGAAAGCTTTTTAGGGGATTTTAGTCTACGATCAAAATGATATTTTTTATTACACGCATCATATATATATAGACAGACAGACAGAGAGCGAGTGAGTGAGAGAGAGAGAGTCTAAAAATTCATGCACATTTTGATTTATTACGAATACAGTGTTTCAGAATTATATAAGTTTTATAATGCAAGTTATAAAGGGTCACACAGGTGTTCAAACTGATGACCCTTCTGTTTTAGACATTGCTAATAACATGAAATGACAGAATTGCAAATATCAATGAGTCATCGCAGTTGTTCCCGGATATGACCATTCTGTGTAAGACATTGCTAACATGAAAAGTCGGAATTGAAAATATTACTGATTTATTGCAGTTATTCAAAATGATGACCATTCTGTTTTAGGAACTGTTCATAGTGTTCACCGACAGAATCGCAAACATAACTGAGTTATCACAGACGTTCAAAGTGATGAACATTATGTTTAAGGCATTGTTGATAATACGAACCGATGGGTTGGATTCTTCACAAATCGTTTCAATTGTTATTTGGATGCATTATTTTTTTAATTGCACTTCTCAATCCGTTAATTGTTTTTTGGTCTATGAAATTATGTGTCTTAATTAAACTTAAGAATTGTAACTAATGGACACCTCAGAACTCGCATGTTACGGTTGAACACCGAGGAAATAAGTCAGGAGTTGAAGTGTTGTGTGGATTATCTGTAGCGGGGGTAATTAGACTTTTCTTGATTGAAAATACAATCACTTGTCAAAGTGTACATATATTTTGGGATCACTCCTATATATATATATATATATATATATATATATATATATATATGGGGTACAAATAAGAAATAAAAAGGTATTCCGTGGTTGATTTTAGAGTTGCATTAGTTACCAACATTAAACGTTTCAATTTTTACATAAAGCCATCATTATGCCAGATAATATGTGCCGTTGCATATTTCGAAATATATTTAGTTTTAGTATTAAAACGAAACAGAAAAATGAGAAAGCTTTTAACATTCTATTTTCGTTAGCAGCTTTCTTTTTCAAAATTTTGTGACGTAATTAGTGTTCGAAATTTATTTTAAAGTGTAACGTATTTGCTTATATATATATATATATATATATATGTATATATATATATATATATATATATATATAACTTTTTCCCTTACCTCTCTGTAATTCTTTATTTAATTTTTTCTTCACTTCATTTATCTTTTCTTTTCTTCATTATGTCGCTTTTGCAATTTTCGAAGAATTATGACTAGATGAGTAATTGAAAAACACTGAAAGGAAGAATGAATAGAAATATAATCGATGAAAAGAAGTCAAGTTAAATATAGAATATTGGAACTTTTTGGTGATAATTTGACTAAATAAGGACATAAGTTGAAAAAAACTGGGTCATAGTTTAATTGTATTGTCATTAGAAATAACACTATATTCTACTATCTCTCTCTCTCTCTCTCTCTCTCTCTCTCTCTCTCTCTCTTTCTCTGTATATTTTTTTTTCATCATACAACGTGTGAAAGCACGTGCGATACCCTGCCCTCATGAGCCGCAAACCAGGGTGATAAGACAGTTTCCGTAGCTCAAGGCGATACTGCCACACCTGGCGCTACCAAGCAGCTTTTGCCACCGAAAAAAAAATCAGTTCTGCATGATAAAAACATCGAATAATCTCCCGGACTATTTACGATCACTCTTCCTAGGAGATAGATAGATAGATGGATAGATAGATAATTGATGAAAAGAAGTCCATTTAAATATAGAATATTGGAATTTTTTGTGGATAATTTGATTAAATAAGGACATAAGTTGAAAAAAACTGAGTCATTGTTTAATGGTATTGCAATTAGAAATAATACTAATTTCAACAATCTCTCTCTCTCTCTCTCTATATATATATATATATATATATATATATAATATTAAGATGATCCCAATGTCAAATATACGATCGTAAGAGGGATGTCGATTCTGCAGTCCAACATGTGTTAAACTCGTCATTATCATGCACACTATTTGACATAGTGGTTTTTTCATATATGGATTTTCGAACAGTTGTACTGGATAAAAACATCGAATAATCTTTAAAACATTCTCATAGATTTTCAGCAACGACTTACCCCAAGCAATTATACTTGTAATATATGTATAATTTGGATATTATTTATTCTATCCATATGTTTTTAAGTACTATAGACTTTAGTAATAATACCCATTAGAAATTGTAAAATCTTTGGCTTAGAAGAAAATTAACCTTTTATAAAAGTTATTTAGAAGGACTAGACAGGGGAATGGTTAATAAATGTGAAATGAATGTATGGACTGATGAGGAGTAAATTGAAGCGGCTAAAGTGACCAGTAAGACTTACTGACCTTTGACTTAAAGAGCTCAAAGCTATATTCCGTTGGCAAATACTCAGTCGGGAGTGTATTCCTCATTGCAACTATTCTTAGAAAGAAGCATTCCTAACTGATTGATTATTTGATTTTATTATGATTTTATAGTAAGTATCAATTAGATTTTTTATTAAATGTCAAAATGGAGTAAAATATTGGAGACTCTTTTGGGTGATAACGTGAAGGAAATAGACTTAATGAGAATAACGAAAACTTCTTAAGATTTAAATAAAAGATACCTCGTAATTTATAACCACTACCAAAAGGAAGTTTAGATAGATAGATAGATAGATAATGGGCAGATATATAGAAAGATATGAAAAAATAGATTAGACTGATTAAAAGACAGACCAAGTGAACAGATAGATACATTGATAGACTGACCTGCAGATCAAAATGAATAGATAGATAGATAGATAGATAGATAGATAGATAGATAGATAGATAGATCCGAACAAATTGCTACAGATAGATACTAAGGTAATAAAATAAATATTAACAGGGTGAAATTGATAGAATGAAAAGTATGAAAAAAAATGTATATATATATAGAGAGAGAGAGAGAAAGAGAAAGAGAGAGAGAGAAAGAGAAAGAGAGAGAGAAAGAGAAAGAGAGAGAGAGAAAGAAAGAGAAAGAGAGAGAGAGAGAGAGATTTATAAACTGAGATAAACAGGTATAGAAAAACTGTGATAGATATGAAAATATGAGATAGATAATAATAGCCTGAGATTAATAAACAGACAAATAAAAAAAAAGATATATACAAACTCACACACACAAACACACACACACACACACACACACACACACACACACACACACATACATACATATATATATATACATATGTGTGTGTCTTTCTCTCTGTGTGTGTGTGTGTGTGTGTGTGTGTGTGTGTGTGTGTGTGTGTGTGTATGTTTTACTTGTCTCTCTATTAATCCCAGGCTGTTAATATATATCTGTGTGTGTATAAAATCGAAGTCGGCGACTGCAGTCGAAGGGCAACCCGAAGGCTCCCTTTTCAATAGTTAATACACTGAGCAAGGGAGGGCGTTAACCCTTTTCCTGGATTGCTCCACTTTACCCTTGATACGTAACTTATAATGCTGAGTATTAAGCAAGGAGGTAACAAGTACCTTTTTTAAGTCTTTGGTATGAATCGACCTGGAATTAAATCCCGGTCTCCTGGACTTTCGGCGAACACTCTTCCCAGTAGACTAATGAATAGATAGATAGATAGATAGATAGATCCGAAAAAACTGTGACGTATAAAAAAGGCATAAATATGAACAACCAGAGATTGACAGAGAGACGAGAATGAAAAGATTTAGAAAGATAGATAGATAGATAGATATGAACTGAATAAACAGGTTTGTATATCTCTTGATAGATAAACAGAGAGTTAAAGGGTGAGGGAAAGAGATGGAGAGAATTGTTTCTTTTGTATCCGTTAAAGCCAGCCAGCCTAATTGATCACTTGCATTTTCATCATCACGTCGAAGTGTTCAGAAAAATATTGATTTTTCGCTTTTGCATGTTACCTCAATGGCTTCCGACTGTACATATATCGTCGGTCTATCAATTCATTTCATGTAATGGGCGCATTTCTGTTGCGTTTCGGCAACCCATCGAGAGAAGAAAAAAAAACAGGTCAGGGATTTGTCTGAATGGAAATAACAGGATGAAAAAAAAAAGAGTCTCTTCGGTTTTTACGTCATTTGATCTTTATGTTTCATGCCTGTCTTTGTCTGTTGCTACAAGAATAAGTAATAGGTAAAAAAGATCGAATGCAGTTCTCTTTCATTGTAGCTCATAATCAATATATATAATGTACTCAAAGAGGAAATCACCAGTCGAGGATGACTAATAGTCAAACTAGTACGGATCGTACTTTTGTTATTATGTGTTATTTACTATCAATCTCGACAGCGTCCTGGATATGACACTAAACTGCCTTTGATGGTGAGGATCCTGTCCTGGATCTTTGGGGAATGTGGAGTACTTCTTCATTGTCATTACTCCCAGTTCCACTCAGGCCCATATTGATAGGGTCCCATCTATGTTCAATCATTTAGTAAAGATGATCATTAGTTTTTTTAAAACAGTACAGATGAGGGCAAATTGTTTGTATTTGATGAAAATACTTGATAAATTGCTATGCTCATGTTAAATAGCAATATTTGAAACCATTGCACAGTGTGCAAACAAATGATTAACACAAAATTGAATTATTGGTGTTAGATAAGGATACTTGAAACCACTGAACTGTGTGCAAACAAATGATTAACACTGAATTGAATTATTGGTGTTAGATAAGGATACTTGAAACCATTTAACTGTGAAAAAGATGAGCTCTAACAACATGTTTAAAATTAAAGTTACCTACAAACTATTCGCTTACGAATGATATCTTTATAAACAAGATTTGGCTTTAAATAACCCACAAGAGTTGATATGCAATGAAACACTAACCAACCAAACAAACTCTACCAAAGTTTTCACCATATCCGTGGAACTTAAAATACGTTGGCTGTACCCCTACAGAAGGATAAGACCTCCCAACCAAAAAAAAAAAAGAAAAAAAAAGAGGTGTCCTGGGTAGGACACTAAACTGCATCTGATCTTGAGGATTCATTTCTGATAATCTGAGGAATGTGGAGTAACCCATAATTGCCATTGATCCTAGGTGCACTTTGATCCACAGTACCTACTTGGATCTCTTCTGCCAAAAGAGAAAGTAAATCGAAAAAGCTATTTTCTTAAACTGGGATTTACAGAAAACCCAACTCCTACATCCGGCTCGCATAGGATAGCCCCCGATCGAGTTGAAACGTACCATCCATACAATTGGTCTATAACATGATTGGTTGATAACTTTCATGAGCTCCATATCAGAAATGATCAAGTCGAATATCTTTGTTAAATGCTAAAGGTCTCAACGATCTTTCCAGCAGTTTAATTCGTACAGGCAGAAAAATCTCTCTAAACACTCTAGCAGACTGTGTATGTATATATTTTTCTGATTTTGATTTTTCATGAATTTAAATAATGATCCATAAGACATAAGACGTGTGTTCTTTTATTCTGATTAATTAAATCATTTGTCAGGCTACAGGTTTCGGACTTTCCCAGATACAGCAAGTATTTTTCAAAAATTGAATAAGACAAGCCTCTGTTAGTATACAGTATATGCAGATTCATATACAAAGATAAATGTGCAACAATATACGACTATACAACTTTAAAATAGTAAATGAACATGATAGAATGCCAAATGCAACTGCTGGGATAAAGAGAAATGTCGTTTGAACGGTAATTTTTTTATTGATAATGTCATATATAAGGCCATCTTCAGACCAGGAGATATTAATAACGATAAAATGATAAAAATGAATAATAAAGGGAGCGAGAAAAAAAGATAGATAGATAGATTGATATTCAAGTGAATTGATTTAGTAATTTTGCTAAATATTGAAAGTCTGGGTACATTTCGAGCAGTCTTTATGTACATCACATTTTCCTTCATAGTTAATTTGATGTTTGATCTATCTGAGTAGTTATTATCTGACTAGCTAGAAAGAAAGAAAGGAAGAAAGAAAGAAAGAAAGAGATAGATAGATAGATAGATAGATAGATAGATAGATAGATGATAGATAGATAGATATTACTGAGTTAAATTGGAAAAAATTGAATGTGTAATCACAACCAACAAAAACATATACCTGCAATCAGTACCACATTATCGAAATATGTATGGCAAATAAAAGATGAAACCGGCAAATGTCCCATTGTAAAATAGTATTTTGAAAAAGTCCTTATATTTAGAGAAGGTTATTCTGGCAGCAAAATCATGTATTCTTGAATACAGTTGACATAATAAACTGATGAACAAAAATGAATTGGTTTCTAAATGTAGACATTATCTTTTGTGTCACTTATAACTTGATTTACTTCAAGGTATATTTTTTTCAATTTTCCTAAATATATTAAACTCTTCAGATAAAAAAAAATCCATAAATGATACATGTTTTTGTTGCATGTGTGCATGTGTGTCACGTGTACAAACATGCAACGTGACAATGTCCTCGTGTGGTTGAATCATCCTTTTTTTCTGTTCTGATGATGGTATGTTCCACTTTAAAGTCACGTGCTCAACGAGAACATACTTTTGATGTTTTAGGTTTTGGACCGTCTCTGGCATAATAGTGTAGTGAGTGGGTCGTGGTATTGAATGCTTGAAGGTTGTCTTGGTATGTATCCCGTGTCTCAGTACCCCAACTCACCGCTACAATTATTTAAGTGTGAGAGGAAACAATTTGGACTCTTGTAGCAGAGGAAATGTATTATGATGAAATATTTCTTCGTGCTAAACAATATAAAACAATTCACGACGAATTAACACCAACATATTCATTGCCGGACTAAACTTTATTGAATGAATACAGAAATGACATGAAATATTTAAAAAAATACTTTATAGAGAAAAGTTCTTTCATGTAGTTGAAAAGACTTTTAGTATAAGTTAAGTGTCCTTAATTACGTATGTATGAGATTGAAAAAAGTGTTGAATAAAGTCTTACATATTTAACGCATGACATCGGGTGCCATGCGATATGAAGTTGTTAGTGGATGCGAGTCCACTAGTCTGTGTAGACAGGAGCGAACAAAATGAAAGACAGTGATAAAGGCTGAACAAGAAAAGATGGGGGTTGAGCTCTCTGGCGAAGGAATTGCCGGCCGCCGCTAGCGTAATGCAAAGCTCTTCGAAAGAATTGAGCACTCTGGTAGTCGATAGGGTATAAAAAAAAATGTAAACAAAGGCTGCTGCTGTTTCTAAAAATAAAAATACCTTAAAATTCCCTTAGCCAACGTGGTCCGCTTGGTGGACGAGTGGTCTGAAACACAGTCTAACGTAAAGTTTGACGGGTTTCGATCCCGGGTTCGAGCGTCCTGCGTGTCTAGCCACACTGAAGAGTTCTGATAGAATGAAACAGTCTGTCTGTGGATGACAATATATATATATATATATAGAAAGAGAGAGATGGGGGTAAACTAACACTTCCGTTTGAAAGAGACAGCAAAAACTCAAGAAAAGCATGGGAATTAAATCAAAACGTTTCCTTATTTGTGCATCATATAGTCATATGACAGTATACATACTATTCACTAAGTTTAACTAACTTTAGTCAAAAGATTACATCAGCATATTTATGGTGTAATTATTTTTGAACTGCTAGATACTCATATATTTGGTTACAGTATTTCCATTCAACAAAATTTGGCAGTAAATGATACCTAATAAGATCCGTTCTGATTGTAAAATGTTCCCCAAGAAATAATAAATCAATATGATCTTTGCTTTGAAAAGTTAACATTAATGTTAGGGATGTACTTATTTGTGGCTGATATATATATATATATATATATATATATATATATATATATATATATATCATAAAAATTGCTTACCTAAACACCTTCGAATTAGTCCCTTGCTTGCAAGTAAAACACTGGCTAACAAAAGTATGGTGGAGAAGTTCCTCTATTAAGGGATATAACCTAATGACCAAGTATCAAATTTCACACGGGAAATATGCAGGCTTTCCTCAAAGACATCTGCGTTCGATAATGAAAATAAACTTTTCAAAATATGACGAATGAAGAAGTATGGAAACTAGCCTGTGCTCAAAGGGCACTCAACCTGATAACGCAGAATAGGCCTTGTTGTGAGACTAGAAAGTCATTGTCTATCGAAAGAGATTCTGATTTAACTCCTCATTACCAGATACAGAAGTTGTGATAGACCAAAACTTAAATGCCACTTTTAAACATAGCCTGAAGTACCTCCAAACAACTACTGTTGACTGACTCAAATTAGCAAAAGAACGATATGGCCGGAAAAATTTGATTAATAGCAACTCAACGATATCTGGAGACTAACTACTATGATAGAAAATATTTTTTTGTATTATAACTTTATTAAAATGCTGATAATGCTATGAAATGTAAATCATACCAACATATAATACAAATACATTGTTTATCCGCTAAATCTTTGCTTAATAATATCTAAATAAGTTTTTCATATTGCTTTATTTGTTGTGTTCTCTGTTTGAATTTACATCTGAAATTCTGAGATAAGAAGTTATTATTTACATTATTTATACAATATTGGGAGCCCAGTTAGTTGGGGTAAGACCACCCTCAAATAGTGTCCTGGATAAGACACTAAGCAATGCTAGACCTTTAGGAAATATCGCTCCCAGGTCCACTGTGGCCTGGAGTAGAAGTATCTGGTCAAATAGAACTGTTTGGCATTTATGTGCGGTTGCTGGAAATTTAGGGATGTTTGGACGAAGTGACACTGCCGGCTTGTAGACATGCATATTTGCACTTACACGTACGTGCTTATGCAAATATGAGCACACAGAATACACACAGAAAGAATATAAGTGGCGTCAGTAGTCGGCCAGTAGTCCTTATTCCAGACACTGCCCCATATGTACTATCAATGCTCCAGCCCGATTACGATCAAGACTGTAAACAGCTAACCCAAACTCAGTACAAACAAAAATTTTGCCGAATTAAATTGTTTGAAATAGAACTGTTCGATCATTTAACAGTATATAAACAGGTGACTGACATTTATTTGAATTTTTAGTGATACATAACAATACTAGGAGCTATTTACAGTGAGCAAACGAATGATTCAGATTGAATTGGATAGTTAGTGTTAAATAGCAATACTTGCAACCATATTACTACGAGGAAACAAATGACTAATGTTAAACTGTGACTGCTATATAGCAATACTTGAAACCATTTAACTGTGGGCAAACAAAGTATCAATATTAAGTTGCATTATTCGTAATACATCAAACCATTAAACTGTGTACAAAAAATGAGCTCAGGCTCATTTAAAGATTTTATCAACAAAATGTGTTTACAAATCATATATATATATATGTATATATATATGTGTGTGTGTGTGTGTGTGTGTGTGTGTGTGTGTGTGTGTGTGTGTGTGTGTGTGTGTGTATAAACACGATTTGGCGTTAAAAAACTAGAATTTTTGATATGCCATAAAACCAAACCAAACGAAGCCACAATTTTGGCTGTTGTCCATATCCGCTGTAGTCTCCGACTTTCTATAGGTGTATCTTATTGTCGTCAGGATCTTTTTGGAAATTTCTAATTAAACTTTTAAAATTTGTTGGGAATACTTTAAACTATATCACAGTATGTTTACTTCTCTCCCCTCAACAAATGATCATTCACCAGCTTGTTTCTCTCCCCCTCCAAAGTCACCCTGTTGGCGAGACTAGGAATACGCTAACTGAATCCCCTGCAGTGGGGTAAGTTTCCCTTAAAAAGATGGCTGTGCTGAGTATAACAATGAACTTCATCTGATGCACGGCTCCAATTATGGAGTCCTAGGGTGTCGAGTATACCATCATTGTCATTACTCTTAGATACACTCTGACCTGGAGTAGTGGTACCTATAAGAGTCCCATAAATGAGTCAAATAGATGTTTAAAAAACTTTCAACTGGATCGGGTACGAAAAAAAAACTCTGAAAAAATAAACTAAGAAAATGTAAATATGAACGTACAATATAGGATATTCCCTAACATCTCGGCATATAATAACCCTAGATGGGGTGATATGCCGTTAAAATTCAAGAATTACTCTATCACCCCACACACACACATACACAATAAATTATCACCCACCATGGTTGTTTATTTACTTCTTATATCAAAGAAGAGATCAGGAGGACAATCTCTTGGAATATTCACTCCTTTATAATCTTCCTTGTAATCCATTGTAGCTTGTGGAGCAAGCCAAAACAGAGCGTATATTTAATGTTATTGCGGAACAAAGTCATTAATCCCTTTGAAAGAAAACAAGGAACAATCCATACTTATATCTTTCTCTTGTTTTCCTTTGATTTACTAGCATCCTTTTATTTTTCTTTATACTTGCATCTTTTTTTTTTATTCAACAAGTAAAGCTTTTATCGTTACAATTACACTTCTCTCCTCTTCGTATTCTCATCTAAAGTTCGTACCTGTTTTGATAAGGATACCCTCGTAATAATCGATTACTTTCTGGAAAATTTTCAGGATTATCTTCCCATTTCTTTATTGATTCGGAAACAGCCTATTATCGATTCTGTTTTGCTTATTCTGACGTCTTTTATGCCAACATACAGATATCCATTGTATCGAGGATTTTTTCTTTTATTGGTAAATATAAAAACAACGGTAATCTTTGCCAATAAGCTTCCTCGTCGATATTATAATTGATTTTTCGTTATACATTTCCACGGTATATTGACATAAAAAAAGAGATTCCCAGACTTAATTAATTCATAGATGGATGCTATTGTGTAGGAGTTGCTCAATATTTACGAGTTGTAATCAAAAAGTATCGAGAATTAAGCTTTATCTCTCTCTCAATATGAAATCTGAAATGTCAAGTATTGCTTAGACACTGACGACCTTTATTTTGGTGATGGTTAATTGTCTGAGAGTTTAGTTCATTGATTGGTTGCTTTTTTTATGGCATATCAACCATTGTAGGTTATTTAATGCCAAATCCTGTTTATCATATATATATATATATATATATATATATATATATCGAGGCAACGTCTCATCAATCGAAAAAGACATCGACACACGGCTAACGAAAGCATGGACAGCTATCGATAGGCTCTCGATCTTATGGAAATCAGACCTGACCGATAAAATGAAACGCAGTTTCTTCCAGGCAGCGGTCGTATCGATACTTCTATATGGATGCCCTACTTGGACGCTAACTAAAAGGCTGAAGAAGAAGCTAGACGATAATTACACAAGAATGTTGCGACCAATATTGAACAAGTCCTGGCGGCAACACCCCACAAGGCACCAACTCTACGGCCGCCTGCCTCCCGTCACGAAAACTATCCAAGTTAGACGAACCAAACACGCAGGACACTGCTGGAGAAGCAAAGAAGAACTCATCAGTGATGTACTCCTATGGACCCCTGCATATGGCCAAGCAAAAGCAGGACGACCAGCTCGAACATACATACAGCAGCTATGTGAGGATACAGGATGTAGCCCTGAATACCTGCCAGAAGCGATGAATGATAGGGATAAGTGGCGAGAGAGAGTCAGGGATATCCGCGCTAGCGGCACGACATGATGATATATATATATATATACATATATATATATATATATATATATAATTTGTAAACACATTTTGCAGATAACATTCTTAAATGGATCTGAGCTCTCTTATTTGAAAACAGTTAAATGGTTTCAAAAATTCTATATTATAGTTACAATTTGACATCAGTCATTTGTTTGCACGCATAATTTGTTCTATTTGACCCATAGATAGGACCCTATCAGGAGCGACCATTCAGGGTCAGAGTGGACCTGGGAGCAACGGCAATGAAGGGATACTCCATACTCTCCAAATCTCCAGCGCTGGAGACTTGCCATTAGATGGTTTAATGTCATATCAAGAACACTTTTTGGGAAGGGGTTTTACCAGTCGGCAGGGATGCTATCGATGTATTCTACAGTCCCAGAAGACTGAGCTGGTTCAATTCGTAACAAAATGAAAACTTTGTAGGGAAGTGCTTTCAAGTTGAACATTATTCTTCAATCATCAAAATTATCGATTAAGTGGAGATAACTATGAAATGCTATTTAGAATTATCTCCTCCTTCCAATATCGGAACATCGATATCATCATGGACCACTTTTACAATGCGAACTTAACAGGTTCACGAGTTTAAAATGAACATTGCATTTATTCACTTAACCCTTCCTCTACGAGTAGAATGCGACACAGGTTCAATTTCTAAGCGATGTACATCTAGGCTGAATTTCTTCTCCTTGACTGGTTGACTACCAAGGCGAAAGAGCCGAATCTGCCTTCCAAATTACCCATATCTGGAGCAGATTAAATATATTCGTGCCTTTCTCAAGGGCATTAACGTAGAGTGAAACGGGATCAGCCTCGTGAGGATTTGAACTCGGGTCACCGAAATCCGTTTGTTATATTTTAGAACTTACCTATTTGTATAATTCACGCAACTTAATTTGGCACACAGGAATCAGATTGCTTACAATGCACACTGTTCCCGAGTGTTCACCCATTTAAGTACTGAACAGACTCATCGATGCTTAACTGCAGTGACCTATCAAGAATCGGTGCTATAAACGTGACTTGACCGTGAGTTCCTTAAAAAGCTTAGCAGAGCTAAGTTCGAACTTGCCCAACTCCTCTCCTATGAAATGCTATTTAGAATTATTGAATCCTTCTTATATAGGAACATATGGAGGTGCCCGTGGTGTAATGGTTATCGTCGTAGGGCATGGACACGGCGACACTAGTTCAAATCCTGGACGAGACTGACTGCATTTCACATAGCACTAATATTCTTGGAAAAGGTATGAATCCAATTATTCTCCCTCCAGCTATGGGTAAATAGTGGGGCAGACTGAGTTCTTCAGCCTTGGTGAGGAAACTAGTCTAGGAGAAGGGAAACTCTGAATTCAAACCTGTTAAACCCCGCTTAAAAATTGACCTTGTGTCACATCCTGCCAGAGCGGAGGTGTTGGTAAATATATATATAAGAACATCGATATCATCATGGACCACTTTTACAATGCGAACCTAACAGGTTCACGGGTTTAAAATGAACATTATATTTATTTACCGAATGCCGCTGCGACACAAGGTTTGTTTCTGAAGAGGAGTACAGTCTGTTTGAATTAAGAGTTTTCTTCTCAAAGACTAGTCGCCGAACCAATACTAAAAAAATGAGTCCGCTCAATTATTTACCCATAGCTGGGATGGGGGAGAACGGATGCTTTCATGTCTTTCCCAAAGCCATTCGTGGAAAGTGATACATTAACAACATCGTCCAGGAATTGAACCTGGGTTGCCGATTTCATTTATTACCACGATAACCGTTACGCTAAGTATTTTTCTGTTGTATTTACGCAACCTTTCCTCCAGGATGTGAAACAAAGTCATTTTTTGCGCTGTAAAACTGGTTTCAGTTCAGAGTTTTCTTTTAACCTAAGCAAAAAAAAAAATCTCTCCGACTATTTACTCTAAGCAGGGGGTAGAAAAGTGATCAATCCATGTCTTTCACAGGGGCATTAGCACAAAATGAAATGCAAATAGTTTCGTTCCGGTCGTGGAAGTAAGTGGAAACGAATAACGTATACAATGTGCGGGGTAGCTTCTTGCTTGTAGGAACCACTTCTTTCTTTATCTTAGAATCGTTCACACGCTCTCCAAGCTTTCTGTCTCCCATTCATACTCACTGCCTAGTCGGCTTGGGCTGTAGAATACATCGACTGCACCTCTGCAGAGGAGTAAAACTTCCCCAACGAGTGTCCTGGATACGACACTAAATAGTCTGACAGTGAGGCTCCAGTAATGCTACAGCTTTGGTGAATCTGGAGTACTCCTTTATTGCATCGCTCCCGAGTTCACTCTGGCCCGGAGTTGTAGCACCTGATAGCGTCCTATCTATGGGCCAAATAGAACTAAACTGTGTACCTATGCTAAACTGAATTGTTTGAAATAGAACTGTTTATATGATATATATATAATGACGGATTTGGAATTAAACAACCTACAATGGTCGATATGCCATAAAACCAAACCAAACCAAGCCAAGCCAAGAATGAATCGTGAAACACAGCTTTTTTATTGGGATTCGCAGCACATCAAACTTCATCTTTCACCTCATGTGAGCGGCACCATCCGGCCAGCTCCCGCCATCACTTTGATGGCTGATCAAATCTGGTAGCCTCAGCAATTTGCCGGTCATCTGCTGCTTTCGTGGTGTAATGGTTAAAGCGATGAACTGCGGAATCGTAGTACGCGAGTTCGTACTCCAGTCGCGCTATTATGTTCACTTTCGGGCAAATACCCTTGGGAAAGGTATGAACCCCTTATTCTCTCTCCAGCTATGGGTAAATAGTAGGACGGACTAGGTTCTTCAGCCTTGGTGAGGCAACTAGTCTAGGAGAAGGAAAACTCTGAATTCAAACCTGTTAAACTCTGTTTAAAAATTGACCTTGTGTCATATCCTGCCCGAGCGGAGGGGTTGGTAAATAGTATCTGCTGCTTTCGATCTGGGGTACTAGATCAAACATATCTAGTTTACACCGAGCGTACCGGACGAGATGATGAACGTGTCTCTCTTCCGTTTGTCTTCTTTGAAACAATTTATCTCTGCATGCCTCGGTACCATTCGCTTACAATGTCACACTAGATTAAACAATGTTAGTTTTTGAGGCATTCTAATCAGAGAAATTTGGCGAAACACAGGATTGTGTTAGTGCAATACCCACGGTACTCACCAGATATAGCTTCGTACAACGTTTTTTTATTTTATTTTGTAAACTGAAAATTCATCTCATTGCATAGGTTTGAGGACATGGAAGACATTGAATAAAAATACAAGGCACAGCTTCATTCCGTGTCAATTGAGAAATTTCGGGAATTTGTCTAATGGAACTCTGACTGGAATGAATGCTGAATTCCAAAGCGTTTATTTCAAAGAAAATTAATGTTTCACTCATTGTCAATTTCCCTCTTAGTAAATACAGCTTCTTTCACAATGCGTTTGAATTCAATAAACATATATATATATATATATATATATATATATATATAAATTTTTATTTTAAGAGCCCAGATATAGGTTAAATAGTACCCCTACTGTTCTACAAGGATGAATTTGGCTTTAAATAAGTCACGAAGGTTGCAATGTCGTTAAACAAAGAAACCAAACGAAAATGTTTGAAGTATTTTTCTAATTCATGAAACTTTCAGTGATAAAGCTGACACAAGGAAGTGATATGTAATTTTTTTAAAGTTTCATCTTGCTCTACTGGCCAGTATTTGAGCACTTTCTTGATTTAAGAAAAAAACTTTTTGTAACGATTTGTTCGTTCACTATATATATATATATATATATATATATATATATATATATATTGTCATCCCAGACAGACTGTTTCGTTGTATCCCATCTCTTCAGTTGTGGCTAGACACGTAGGACGCATGAAGCAGGGATCGAAACCCGCCCAACTTTACGTTAGACTTAGTATCATACAGCTCAGTCAGCAAGCGAACCACATTAGCTCAGGAATTATAAGGCATTATGTAGTAGCTTTTATTTGTTTATATTTTTGCCTTGCCGTATACCAGAGTGCTCATTTCGTTCGAAGAGCTTTGTATTATACGAGTGGCAGCTATAAATTCCTTCACCAGAGTACTCAACCCCCGTGGAAGAGCGTATATATATATATATATATATATATATATATATATATGGAGAGAGAGAGAGAGAGTTTAAAGACAACCGCATCGTTCAATAAAACCTGAAGCTGTAGATTAAAAAAGAAATAAACAAAATATGTTGCGTAAGTAAAACAATATTTCAGAATGATGAAGAATAAGAATAAAAAGCAAAATCCTGAGATTTACGACTCCAATCATCAGGTGAGACTGGTCGAAGCATCACATCTGTAGGAAACCGAATTTATAGCAGTTTCCTAACATGGAGGATACAAAACCCAAGTCACGTGATATAATCTAGGTTATGTGGTTCAACTTGGCGCCAAATTACAAAGTGCTTGACTTCAGTGGTGACATTTTCACATTAACACTGATTTTTTGATTGAAATATTAGAATGAGAAAAACGTATTACATATTTTTTTCTTTCAGGTATAATTCACATTATATCGACACCTCGTTAAAAGCATTGACTCACTTTAATGTTGATTAACTTCAGGTTTTTTTCCCTTTGTATGCTTCCAAATATATTAAGACAGCATGTTATTTTTATTTTTCTTATATTTTTTTAAAATTGGAAATTGGTACAAAACAATACACAAAATATATGATAAAAATATTTTTTTTAAATTAATACAGCTGTATGCAAAATTGTACAAAAACAAAATCGTAAGATGTTAATTATCAAAAATAAAATAGTGATAAGATGAACTATACATGAAATTGTTCAAGAAATAGTGAGTGACCGTTAGAGACTAAATGTTTCATTAATAGAATTTAAGAGTACTTGTATGTGATGTACCAAGCTCCTGTAAAAATCATTATGAACTTGAGATAATTTACATGAGATCGAAAGAGCGATAATCTATATGGGATCAAGTGAACATTAATCTATATGGGGTCAAGTGATCAATAATTTAAATAGTATCATCATCATCATCATAATCATGTCGTGCCGCTAGCACGGATATCCCTGACCCTTTCTCGCCACTTTTCCCAATCGTTCATCGCCTCTGGCAGGTCTTCAGGGCTACATCCCGTATACTCACATAGATGCTGTATGTATGTTCGAGCTGGTCGTCCTGCTTTTGCTCAGCCATATGTATGGGTCCATAGGAGTAAATCACTGATGAGCTCGTCCCTGCTTCTCCAGCAGTATCCTGCGTGTCTGCTTCGTCTAACTTGGATAGTTTTCGTGATGGGGGTCAAGTGGCCGTATAGTTGGTGCCTGGTGAGGTGTTACCGCCAGGACTTATTTAATATTGCTCGCAACATTCTTGTGTAATTGCCGTCTAGCTTCTTCTCCAGCCGTTTAGTTAGCGTCCAAGTGGTGCATCCATACAGCAGTATCGACACCACCGCTGCCTGGAAGAAACTGTGTTTCATTTATCGGACAGGTTTGATTTCCATATGAAAATAGTATCAAGTGAACAATAATTTATATGATATCAAATGAGCGATAATTCATATGGTATCCAGTGAGCGTTAATATACTGGGTGGAACGATAAAATTGTCACCCTAGAAAAGACGACATGATTCCATTTCCGTTTAATGAAAACCGGTTGTTGTTTTTTCCAAATCATCTACTAGTTGGCCAGTTGTGTACAAATCCCAAGAGCGATAGGAGCCCTCTATCAAGTCTGAAAGTGACACAATGTTCAACGAGCGAGATCGGAGATGCTCCGCTGTACAACTCATGCTCTCTACCGATCCAACTTATGACAACATGACCATTGTCAGCACCCTCAAAATGCAAATCCGGACGGTTCAACGTGCCCAGGGTGATGAAAACAAAGTTTCCGGCTACGTTTATGGTCTTTGGTGTGGTTTCAAGTGAGGGCCACATCATGCCACCTCACATCTTCGAAGTCAGCTTGAAAGTCAACACCAAAGTGTACCTGGATGTGCTGAAAAGTGTGGTGATTCCCTGGTGCAATCAGGTAGCTGGTGGCAGACCTTGAATGTGGCAGCAGGACTCGGCACCGGCACACAAGTCCAAAAAGACCCAGGTTTGGCTTCAGAAGGAGTGCTACGACTTTGTGCCCTTCTCTCACTGGTCTCCCTCCTCCCCCGACATCATCACCAAGATGACCTCCCACAACACCAAAGCCAGCCTGATCGCCGCCAACCGCCGCTTGTGGAAAAGGCATGCTCCTTGTTCCAGATCCGTATCGAGGCGGTGATTGAGGCTGAAGGCGGCTCCATTGAATAGATGTCAGCTCTACTACATAATCAAGTTACCTGAATTAATTTTTTCAATAAAAGTTTTGAAATAAAGCTGTAGTGTTGTTTTCTTTAGGGCGACAATTTTATCGTTCCACCCTGTATATGGGGTCAAGTGAACGATAATTCAAATGGGATCAAGTGGACAATTATTTATATGATATCAAGTGAACGATAATTTATATGGGATCAAGTGAACGATCCTGAAAAGGAAGGTACAACAATCACACATCTAATTTTGAATATAAACGTAAAACAAATAATACCATACAAGCTCGCTTGATGATCGGAATCGTGAAACTTAGAGTTATGATATATATATATATATATATATATATATATATATATATATATACGCTAAATGAACCTTAACTTTAATAATAATTATATTTATTAAGTATATTATATTTATTAAGTATAGTTTGTTATATCACCCAACAAGGGTTAAAATATCGAAAAATCAAGCACTCTAAGGATAGCTTAGATTTGGCACAAGGTAACAAATACCGAGCACCCATTGAGGATGGAACTTATACCTCAGTATTGATGGTCAGCTAAACCAGATCGCTAACGTCTGAATCCACTAAGAGGAACTCAGACTCAAAATTTGTAATTGCTAAAAAGGAATGAATCTTCCCTCTCCTTATCCTGAGTCGACGATTAGGGAAGATCAGCTTTGATCTTCTCTGAGATAATCTGAGCTCAATATAATGCTATTCATGTCGGCAGTTGAATGGCAATTTCATCAGAAAATCGATAACCATTCTGTATAAACATGAATGATTTTCTGACCACAGAAGAACATATCTTGTCTGACACTGTAATCAAAGTTGAAGTTAGAGGATATAGAAAATGGTTGAGGCAGTTGTGTATTGCTGCCAAACCCATACACACTGACAAAACAAAACATCGGTGGTGATCACCTTGTGGAAGGCAGGAGTACAGAAGATACAGTAGCCTCATTGAAAGTTCATAAAACTTTTTATTCCAGTTACAAGGACTGGGAGAGTTGCAGGACCCAGTGACTGTGCGTTTATCATTAAATAGTTATATCTGCTTTGTCTGTCCTTCATGGTTCAATCCTGAACAGGATATCTTAGAACGTGATCATAGTTCTAACTTTTGAATGACAGCAGAATACGTGGTTGTTTCTTCGCTATCTTCCAGGCGACTGCTTCTCAAAAAGCTTTAAGCCTCGTCCCACAAGGTTCCGTATTGTCTTCAATATGGTTACCAATCTTGTCCGCTCGTGCTTTCTTTTCGTGGTCAAACTGACATACAGATCACTCTAGTACATCTGAAGTTATAGATTTGAGTCCCAACTCCAACATCCGGTTCTCTACAACTGACTCTGTTGCAAAAGTAATGTTTGCTGTCAGTCTTTGAGCCCAGGTAAAAACAAAGATAAAAGCAGGATCTAAAATGTGCAATTTCAAGTCAGGTTTTCACCATTTTGAAGATTTATCTAATATCATCTTCTCATTATTACTTCCGTCTAGATGATCCATGTATGAGAGTAAACTGAATTTTGAATTTTGATTTTTTTATATTTGTTATAGTGTGTATAGGTATGAATTGGTGGCCTCATTTTCAGTGCACCCGTCGTACATATAATTTTTAATCGTTTTCTTTGAACATTTATAGTAAAATCCCAAAATTACAAATCGGCCATCGGCCATAATTCACAGATGACATACCACACGTTAGTAGTGGGACTAGAGAATATTTAAGTTGGTTGGTTGTTTGGGTTTTATTGCATATTAACCTTTGTAGGTTATTTAACACCAAACCATTTTTATGCAAATAGTCAGTTCTATTTCAAAAAGTTCGGTTTCATATTCAGGACACTCATTTCCAACAGTTAGAAATACGAGGCTCATTAAATAAGTTTCCAGGCTTTTTTCGTATGGGAACTTTTATTGATGGTGCACACATGAAACTCTAGTCCCCTTCGAAGTAATCTCCTCTGGCTGCAATGCACTTGTACTGTTCCAACAACTTCTGGAAGGCCCCATGGAAGTCCTCTTGTTTGAGCGTGTCAATGACCTTCGTTGCAGCCTCTTTCATCTCCTCAATTATCTCATAACGACAGCCTCTGAGCTTAGGGAATAAGCAAAAGTCACAGGGAGCAAGGTTTGGACTATAGGGAGGGCGAGGAACTGTCTTGATGCCCGTCTTGGTCAAATAGTCTGTGATAAGGATGGAGTTGTGGACTGGTGCATTGTCCTGGTGGAAATGCCACTGACCCGATTTGAATAGTGCTGGCTTCTTCCAACGGAATCTCTTCCTGAACTCCCTTAAAACCTCAACATAGTATTCCTTGTTGACTGTCCAGTGGGAACCCAGTGCATGTAGATCATGCCAGTGCTGTCAAAAAAATGGATCATCGAAAGTTTGCGGGGGATTTGTTCTGTCTGGCCTTCTTGGGTCTGTAAGAGCCAGCAAGCTTCCACTGGGAACTCTGTCTCTTGGTCTCTGGGTCATAGCAGTAGATCTAGCTTTCATCGCATGGCATTTTTTCCAAGTTTAAAACAGAATTTTATTGCATATCGTTCTTCTAAAGTCCAGATGGCATTTTTGAAATTCCCCAGCTGAGACAATAAGGGTTTAGTCGGGTGTATTCCAATTGCTGCTGTAGCTGTTCATTTGAACCTGAAATCATAAAACTTGGTCAGTCATCTTACAAGATGGAAAGCAATAACATACTGAATTTTCAAGGGTCTACGACAATTTTAAATGCCTGTACAAAAAGTCTGGAAACGTATTGAATGCACCACGTATACACATTTTGTTCTGTGAACAAGCAGTATGTAGAAGGGATAATTGCCTCCGGTTGTATAGGGACACAACCACACCCCGACTCTGATGGAGCTTCAGGCTCAGTGGCAAGTTTTAATGGAGTGGCGTTGCAAGTCCGATACCACCTAGTTTTGAATCCAAAGAATTTCCTTCTCTTGGATTGGTTTCTTTACAAAGGCTAAAAAACATAGTCTGCCCAACTATTTACCGATAGCTGGAGAAGAAGATAAGAATTCATGCCTTTCCAAAGTGCAATAGAGAAAAGTAAAACGTATAACCTTTCCTAGGATTTGAGTACGCCTTTTCCCTTCCATTTTCTATAATGATGACCGCTATTCCACGCGTGCTTCGAAACAAATTATTATACATTATAACGAAGTTCAGTTTGTTCGACGTGCTAGGGTGTCATTCTCATCTCATTTGGCCTCGAAGTGAAACCAGTAAAACACAAAGTATGGGGCACCAAGTGAGAATCGAATTCACTAATACAACTTAGCCTCTTTCAACAACCCTCAAGTCTTATTTAATTTCAGTGTCAGAAAAGACTTGTAAATTGATTTCAAAAACAAATAAACCATAAAAATAGTAAATTCAAATTTTTTCCGATGATTCAAACTTTTCTTCTTTGGTTTGAATAAAGAAGTTACTTTTTTTTAATTTTTTTTTTGTTTGTTTTTTTTCATGAAATATTCATCTGAAAAGAAATGAAAAATCAATCATCCAAAACATTAATTCAGAACAAGGGCTGGAATATGGAAAAGAGAATCTAATTCACTATCAATGACGTCGCGCCCGGGTCATTTTTAAGCGAAGTAAGGCAAGTTTAAATTCAGGGTTTTTCTTCGGGTGGACAGCTTGCCTAAACAAGGCAAAAGAACCAAGTCTGCCCAACAATTAATCATTTGAACCTTTCATTTCCCCAGGGAAGTGAACGCAAACGGTCTTCAACTGGAATTGAATTCTGGTTACTGATTCCATTTTCTAAGACGATTACCGTTACGTTAAGTATTTGTATATTCGGACATGTGTATAATAATCCATCCGTATGTGCATGTGTGTATGAGCGTGTGTGCACGCGTGCGTGAATGTGTATAAACACGTTTATTTCTTTTCTGAACCGCCAATACCGTTCGCCTTTCTTCACAAAGTTGAGATATATATATATATATATATATATATATATATATATATATACATATATATGTGTGTGTGTGTGTGTGTGTGTGTGTGTGTGTGTGTGTGTGTGTGTGTGTGTGTGTGTGTGTGTGTGTGTGTGTGACGCACCGGCCACAAAACCAATGACTTCAAAAGATTCGTTTGTTTCGTGAAGTAAAAAATTATACATTTGCGATTTTATTGTTTGGAAATATTCTAATGTAAAAAAAGTTATGATCAGCGCTAATTTTTGTTTGAAAAGACTCATTATGTGTTCATGAGATTAAAACAGAAAAAAACATTAAATATACATTCTGATCCTATCTCGCTATAAGCAATTAGGAACGTTTGAAAATGAAAGTGAAAGGGAAAGTGAAACTAAATCGGTTGATTTGCCCGTCTGTTCATACCTATTTACGTTTTTCTCTCCCTCAGTCTCTGTTTCTGTCTGTCTGTCTGTCTGTCTCTCTCTCTCTCCCTCTCTCACTCTCTTTATATATGTGTTTATTTGTGCAACAATAAAAATAGATGTACTTCTTGAAAATACTAACCATCTAAAAACGGAAAGTAGTCTACGCACAGATAGATTTTATCAAGTTTAAATTTTTGCTATATATATATATATATATATATATATATATATATATATATATGTGTGTGTGTGTGTGTGTGTGTGTGTGTGTGTGTGTGTGTGTGTGTGTGTGTGTATCTATCTATCTATCTCAGTGTATATTTTACCTTAACTTACTAGACTCTATTCATATCCGACTCTGTCGGTCTATGTATCCATGTATATGTATGTATCGGTCAGTCTGTCAGTCTGTCTGTTATCATTCTGCCTGAATATCTGTCTCTTCATAACAGTCAGTCTGTTTGTCTAAATATTTTCAGATCTAAGTTGTCAGGAAGTACTTTCAAAACTATCTATCCATCTCTCTCTCTCTATATATATGTATATATATATATATATAGAGAGAGAGAGAGAGAGAGAAAGAGAAAGAGAGAGAAAAGACTTACAGACAGACTGACAGGCAGAGAAGTGTGTGAAAAAGTACTGACATTGAAGCTGAATTTACAATGACTAAAATAAAAAACGAATGAAACATTGCAAACATAAATATTTTAATATTTCTCCAACAGATTCGTTCATATCCCTCTCTTCACATTATTCTATATTTTTGTATTTTTCTATACTTACTTTTTTATTCCTTTTTTTTTCCTCCCTCCACCCTAAAAAAATCTGCCTAATCAAAAATAGAAATCAGTTTGGAAATGGGTGCTCTTGAATTTTCATTTTGATACCAATTTTTCAATAAGATGCAAAACTTGGACACGTTTGATCTTTTTTTTTTTTCTTTTACTGAGAATTTAACCCCAGATTCGTCTTAATTTACGTCAGAAACGCAACGTACACGCAACTTCTGCTTACGATTACTACATGAAATACACACACCTGCATGCAAATATAAAGATTGTCATAGATATAAAAATAGAAAAGTAATTTTTTTATATGAATAGGTCTGCAAATGATTTCAAATTTGGTATTTAAGTTTTTATTAATCCATACACATGTCCTCTGCACAATTTTGAGTGGTTAAATAAAGTTGCCGTCGTTGATTTTATAATAAAGATTGTTTTATTTGGATGTGACATTTTTAATCCTATCAAAACAATATTTGCTATATAAACTTCTTGCCCAGTCAGCTGCGGGTGTAGAATACATCGACTACTTATGTTCAGAGAGATCCCCCACAATGTGTGTCCTGGATATGATACTAAACAATCTGATGGAGAGGTTCTAGTAATGCTGCGGCTTTAGGGAATGTGGAGTACCTCTTTATCACCATCGCTCCCAGGTCCACTCTAGCTCGGAGTGGTAGCACCTGATAAGGTCCAATCTATGGGTCAAATAGAATTAAACTGTGTACTTATGCTAAACTGGATTGTTTGAAATAGAACTGTTTTTGACTTTGAAACTGTGTACTTGTGCTAAAATGAATTGTTTGATATAGAATCGTTTCGACATTGAAACAGTGTACTTACGTTAAATTGAATTGTTTGAAATAGAACTGTTTTTGTATGTTAAACTGAATTGTCTGAAATAGAACTGTCTTTTGACATTGAAACTGTCTACTTATGTGAAACTAAATTGTTTGAAATAGAACTGTGTATATGTATAAAAATGGATTTGGCTGTAATAACCAATAATGGTTGATGCACCATAAAACCAAAACAAACCAAAATATAAAAACTTCAACCGAAACTTACCTTAACCATTCAAAACCTCCTGAAGAAAACGTAATGTTCGAAACCAGTGTAGAGCTCAAGTATATGAACCTAAATACCAAATTTGAAACCCATTGATATATATATATATATATATATATATATATATATATATATATTGTCATACTGTTATATAATAGCCGAGGGATTTCGGTTCATGCCTTTGAGTTTAGTTTGGCTGAGAACCTTTCGGCTCAGCACATGGGTTAGTTAGGTGCAACATTGAGACAGGTGTTAACGCAGGCGCGCGCGGGCGGATGGAGGTGTCACTCAGATGTCATAATAGTCCGAGGCGAAACGCGGTGACCGGGTGCGGGTGACGTCACGCACCGGAAGCGCGCGGAGGTTTGTGTGAGATTTGAAGAAAGTGAGAGTTGGGTACTAGACGCCAAACGAGAAGAATCGATTTTGGAGCTCGCATACACGAGGCGAACTTGCACCCTAATGGGGCCGCACGAGTTGGGGGCCAAATGAATAAGACAGCATAGAAGATTGTGTTTCTCCTCCTTACGTCGAAACCTTTAACTCAAAGTTAATAAAAAGGTTTCGTACCTGGACAAGAAGTCGTTACGTGTTTCCGAATTTCGAGATTTATATGTTCTATTGTAATGAACATTATATGTCCATTTCGCACATCGCGTTAATTGTGAATATGGTACAATATACAGACAGACTGTTTCGTTATATTACAACTCTTCAGTGAGGCTAGACACGTAGGACGCTTGGAGCTGGGATCGAAACCCGCCCAACTTTACGTTAAACTTAGTAACATACTGCGCAGGGAACAGCACGGGAATTATAAGACATTAAGTAGTAGCTTTTGTTGGCTTACATTTATACCTTACCAGATACCAGAGTGCTCAATTCGTTCGAAGAGCTTTGCATTATGTGAGTGGCTGCCGTAAATTCCTTCGCCAGTGTGCGTGTAAGAGAGAGAGGAAGAGTGCGTGCGTTTCAAAACAAAAACTGTACGGCCACGAACTTCCGATCTCCAAAAACATACAAGTATGACGAAGACATGCAGAACACTACTGAAGAAGCAAGAACAGACTCATTAGTGAAATTCTTCTATGGACCCCTCCACATGGACGTACCAGCAAGAACTTATCTATACCAGCTCGGTGCAGACGCAGGATGTAGTTTGTAAGATCTGCTAGGAGAGATGGATTACAAGGACAGATGGAGAGAGAGAGGGAAATCCGTGCTGTCAGCGTGGCTTGATTATATATATATATATATATATATATATATATATATATATATATATATATATATTGAGATAAATTGATATGAACAAATAGCATCATAAAGTTGCAAACAGATTCCCCAACTCTCTCTATCCGTCCCTATTATCTATCCTTCTCAGCAGGTTTCCCAACTACTTTTAGTGTCCGTACAGAGCTGAAGTCAGTTCTTGCTAGTCGGCCAAAATTGGCGTGTCCATGTGTAGGGGTCGATAAAAACGTCGCTTATGAGATTGCCCTTCCTTCTCCCGCAGCGTCCCGCATGTCTTGTTTGTCTTATTTGAATTTTTTTTAGATGGGAGGTTTATATTATATATATATATATATATATATATATGGAGAGATGGTGATAAATTGATAAATATGAAAAGTTTCTTATATATATATATATATATATATATAGTAGTGCTAGTGTATCAATTCCATTAGTTTGAAGAATGTTGTGTTCCAACAACGGAACACTTTACGAGGCATTTCAAAAAACATATCAACTAATTTAAAAACTTCTTTCAATATATATATATATATATATATACATATATATATATATATATATGTGTGTGTGTGTGTGTGTGTGTGTGTGTGTGTGTGTGTGTGTGTGTTATCAAGGAAGTGTAATAGTTTCCTTTTAGTGTACGCATTTTATTCTCTGATCCTAGAGTTTATAAGCCTTACTGAGAAGGCAAATTCGACTTGAAGTAAGCATGAATCAATAAAAAATCTCCAGTCTACAGAGCATTAGACGTCTACGGCCTACTTCTTATAGCATAATAGAGAGGTGCTGCTTCAGTGTTAGGACCTCAAAAACCAGGATCATCTCAATGAATATTAAAGCATAATCGATGAACAGATACTGTACTTTGGACCCCAATCTAAGGACAGAGTAGCTACAAATTGTTTCTCTTAGTGGATAGACTCTTAGATAGAACGCTCGGATCCTAGTGCTCATACATACATAACTAATTCCATCATTTTTGACGGGTACTGTTCAAGTGTTTAATAAATTAGATCCACCCACTTCAAAATCGTTTCACCTGCTTATAAGTCAAGATTACCCTTATCAATTTAAATGGATAAAATATGTTTCACAAAAAAAGAAAAGGTCTACACATGCTTTTTTAAAAAGTGAGATCATTTGAAGGAGAATTGGTCAAGTTATTAATTTACGAGAAGATATCAATTTTTCTGAAACATCCTGTACATCTCAAATATCAATTTTTAAAAACATCCTGTATATATCGTTACTCGTTCTTGTAATCGTTAAATCGAATTAAACGAATATTCTATTATCTTATGATCTTATTGTATTAGTAACATTGATTTAATCGAGACGTTATCCTCTGATGTTCTGATTTCAATGTCTGACATTTCTCGAACCACGGGTCTCAGTACGGAGAGGCTTTAGGATAGGAAAGAAAATTTTGATTCTATTCTTAGTATGAGTAGACGTATATTTTAAGGTTTATGGACTGGGAGGGAAAGATATGAATACGAGGAATATATAGAGATAGAGAAAGTAATGATATATAAATATGTGTGTGTGTGTGTGTGTCTGTGTGTGTCTGTGTCTGTGTGCATGTATGTATATATATATATATATGTGTGTATATAAATATGTATATATATGTATATATATGTACATACATGTATATATATGCATATATGTATATATATAAATGTATATATATGTATATGTATATATTCATATATATATTAATATATATATGTATGTATTTGTACATATATATATATATGTGTACATATATGTATATATATATGAATATGTATATATACATGTAAATGTATATATGTATATATACATATATATTAATATATATGCGCGTGTATATATATATATATGTGTGTGTGTGTGTGTGTGTGTGTGTGTGTGTGTGTGTGTGTGTGTGTGTGCTCATCCACATATGAATTGATTATGTTTAATAGGAATGAAAAGACTGAGATATATAGATCGATAGATGATAAAAAGAGATGTACATAGATTCAATCAAATTGATAGACAGCTTGTTTTTATTCCTTTAAATTGGTCTCCTACTTCAGTCACTAAAAAGGCTACTCTTTTTCCTCCATATCTCTCTCTCTCTCTCTCCCTCTCTCTCTCTTTGTGCCTTCCCCTTTTCTCTTTCTTTGTCTCTCTCTTTCTTTCCCTCTCCAACTTTCTCTCTCTCTCTCTCTCTCTATATATATATATATATATGTATTTGATATAATAATAATAATAATAATAATAATAATAATAATAATAATAATAATAATAATAAAAAATATATTTTAGTTTTTATATATATTTAATAGCATGGAAGCTTGTCTTCGACTTCAGGTTTCATGACACCCAACACTGTTACAATATATATACATATATATATGTGTGGGGGGGTTGTAGTAGTAGTAGTAGTTTTTTTCCCCCATGTCAATGCACACAAAACGGAATATATGTGCTTAAATCAAACAGGTGACATCTCCACACTTGGAGGTAGCTCTCTGAAACTAGTAGACAAGTTTACCTATCTAGGAAGCAGTGTCTCATCAACCGAAAAAGACATCGACACGCGACTAGCAAAAGCATGGACAGCTAACGATAGACTATCGGTCATATGGAAGTCAGACGTGACTGATAAAGTGAAACGCAGTTTCTTCCAAGCAGCGGTCGTATCGATACTGCTATATGGAGGCACTACATGGACACTGACCAAATGGATGGAGAAAAAGCTTGACGGCAACTACACAATAATGCTGCGGACAATTTTGAAGAAATCCTGGAGGCAACACCTCACAAAACAGCAGCTGTACGACCACATAGCAAATTTAGACGAAAAAGACATGCAGAACACTGCTGGAGAAGCAGGGACGAGCTCATAACTTATATTCTCCTATGGACCCCCACACATGGCCAAGCAAAAACAGTGAGACCCGCTCGAACCTATATACAGCATATCTGAGGATACGGGATGTATCCCTGAGGACCCGCCAGAAGCGGTGAACAATAGGGAGGAGTAGCGAGAGCGGGTCAGGGATATCCTTGCTAGTGACACAAGATGATATATATATATATATATATATATGTGTGTGTGTGTGTGTGTGTGTGTGTGTGTGCGTGCGTGCGTGCGTGTGTGTGTGTGTGTGTGTGTATGTGTGTGTGAATAGATTTGAAATAGATTAATGTATAAATTGTTAGATATGAGCGAGTAGGATATATATATATATCAATCTCGAGATGGATTTATATATATGTATAGATAAATATATATATATGTGTGTGTGTGTGTGTATGTCTGTGAGAGAGAGAGAGAGAGAGAGAGAGAGTACCAGGGTTATTCAATAAAGAGTTTGCAAAAGGAAGTACTGTTTACCGTTGCACTATTTTCAAGGAGATCAATATTGATGCGTCCTCTCATGTCCCAGAACACTGACAGGGTGATCTTCTTTACAAACTGCTGTGCTCAGAACTTTTTCTTTACCGGAGAGTCAGTGTATTTCGACTACATGGACTGTCTTTTCTACACAGACTAGAAGAAGAAAACCCATGTTTAGCCTATTTGCGAACATGTTTTTCTTTTTCTTTTTCTTTTTACGAAAATATGCTCTTCCGTGCATATCGCATATTCTTCTGGAAAAAATTCACATTGTTTTTACTTCCCAGCCATAATAAATCTGATGACAGACATCTGGAGCAGTAGGTTTGATTTTTCACTATTTTTTGATAGCCTCAAAGCAAATATTTTTGTGATGTTAAAATATACTTTACTGTAAACAATTCCAAATTCAACGTAGTTTACATTAACGGAAAAAAATATAAAATATACTTTGTTTTCCTTTTCCCCCTAAAAAAGCCCCTTATTTGCTGAATGACTACCATATATAAACGAATATGTTGGGTTAAATACAAACAAGTGAGATTATATATGAGTCTCTCTCTCTCTCTCTCTCTCTCTCTCTCTTTCTTTCTCTCTCGGTCTCTCAATATATATATATATATATATATATAGTGTGGTGAAATAAATAATCGTACATATGAAAATGTTTATTTTTTATCTTTCACACATTGCCTGACCAAAATTTTTATATACATTTACTGTATAAGGATCTATTCTACTAATATGTATATATAAACTCAGGTTACAGTTAATTTTACAGAAATTACTGCCATTTATTCATTTTTCAGTGTACGAATATATGGCATTTATTTCATATGTACGAATATTTATTTCACCCCACTGTACATATATATATATATAGAGAGAGAGAGAGAGTGAGTGAGTGAGAGAGACACAGTGAAAGAGAAAGAGAGAGAGAGACTATAATAGATAAATAGGTTTGGCTTCTTTGTATAATAGCAAAGCAACCTTAGTGGGTTATTCTAAGCCAAAGTCATCATTGTGGAAGAAAAGCAGTGATACTATTTAACCCATAGCTCAGGGGATAAGTGTGTCCATACCTTTCCAAAAGCTTTTTGTCCGAATGTGAACTTAATAACACGTCTGGAGTTTGAACTCGCTTACTTCGAGGCTGCAGTCCAACACTAGAGACATTATGCCACAGGGACTTCAGATCGATACATAAAAACAGAGACTGATATGAACAATCTGAAGTAGCTATATAGATAAATAATTAACCAAATGAAATAGATAGAATCAATTTGATATATATATATATATATATATATATATATATATATATATATATATATAATGTGTGTGTGTATGTGTGTGTGTGTGTGTGTGTGGAGGTAACCCAGACGTGTCAATTTTTAATATCATTTCGCTGAAAGCACAACCACCAATGATTGATATGATTTTTCATTCTGAAATAGCCTTTTATGGCTTTATGTGGTAATTTATATTCGTTTTTAAACGTGTTGGCAATTCTATGTATGAATTGGAAACTCGAATATAAAACCCATTAAAACTCTCAGAGACTAAAAACAATCCTAAACTTACTTTTTGTTTTATATCATGTACAAGGTACCTTCAAAAGTATATGTACACGTTTTGTTTGCTCGTTAAAACTGTTAGCCCAGTCTGTTGGTGCGATAGAATTTACCGACTGCATATCTGCAGAGGAGGTAAGATCCCACTTCACTAACGAGCGTCCTGAATATGACATTAAACCATCTGATGGCAAGGCTCCAGCCTTGGAAATTTGGGTAAAATGGAGTACCCCATCATTGTCATTGCTTCGAGTCAATTATGACCCGGGGGTGTCCTCGTGGTGTAATGGTTAAAGCGATGGACTGCGGAATCGTAGTACACGAGTTCGTACGCCAGTCGCGCTATTACGTTCACTTTCGGGCAAATACCCTTGGGAAAGGTATGAACCCCCTTATCCTCCCAGCTATGGGTTAAATAGTACCACTACTGTTCTTCTAGGAGAATGGCTTTGGCATTGAATAACCTAAAAGGAGTTGATATGCCATTAAACAACCCAAAAAAAAAAATTTATGACCAGGAATGGAAGCTCCTGATAGGGTCCTATCTAGGGGCCAAATAGAATAAACTTTGTCCAAACAAATGACTGATGTTAAATTGTGATTGTTATATAGCTATAATTGAAACTATTTCGCTGTATGCAAAAAAGCAAACAGCTCAGTCTCGTTTAAGAATGTTATCTACACAATGTGTTTACAAATCAAATGTATATTTAACATTTTTGTATAACGAAAACTTGGCATTAGATAATCTACAATGGTTGTTATGCCATAAAATCAAACCAAAATGAAGCGTAGAAACTGTAATAGTGTTAATATATTGTTTAGAAATAAATAAATTCTAAATGTTAATGTATAAACAATTTTCTTTGATTTATTATTATTTGTTATTTGCTTTTTTTTTTTGTGCCACCGCGGGCATCGCCCCTTTTTATTATCTCTTCCCGTCAGTCTTTTAAACAAAATGAAGAGCATATACATAGTATTACAATGTCTATGTTCAGATCAAATTCTAATCTAATAATTCTCAAAAATTCCTTCTTAAATTCTTTTTCTTACAACTAGTTCTGAAATCATTCAATGTAGTCTTAAAATCTTTGATACAATTAATTTTTTTGATCTAATTTGGAAATTAAAAAAAAAAAATCTATTTCTCTATTAGTGAAAAAGTCATATTGGTTCTAAAACTAAGTTTCTGAAATCAGCTTTGACAGTAAATTTCCAGTTCGAGAAGAAATATTATATCAACCATAATTAGAAATTCCACTTATTATAATCTTAAAGTTTCAATAGGATCCCCTCTCATTCTTCTTTCTAGTAAAGTAAATAAACCTGATTTCATTCTTCTCTCTCTGTAACAGAAATCTTTTACTCTTTTTATTGTTTTTGTTACTCGTCTTTGTATACCCTCCAATCTTAATATTACATTCCAATTTCTATGTCTTGACACTGGAGCCCAGGCCTGAGTACAATATTCTGTCTTTTTAGGATTCTATATATTTTATGTATTCTATATATTTGCCTTCTTTGAAACAATATTTCCAACTACACAGTTAATCCTTTAAGAGTTGACTGGTGGCCTTGATAAAATGGGGGTCTTACTCCACAGCAGAGGTACTGCCGGTGTATTTTAAATACCCAGCCGACAGGGTGGTGCTAGGTAGGATGGTAAACTGAATCCGGTGGAGAAACTCCAGTTCTGGAGATCTAGGGAGTGTTGAGTACGTCTTCATTGACATTACTCCAATGCCCAATTTGACCCGAGATGATAGTACCTGTTGGGGTTCTATCGCTGGGTAAAGAATATCTGTTTAAAAATCATTAGTATTCAATTGGACCCTTCCACAAAAAACAACTTCTTAAGAAACAACTGCACAAAAAAAGTAAATATGAAAGTATAATGAACGCGATTCCTACACTCTGGGCATAAAATAACCCTTGATGTGTTTGATGTAAGGTATAAGATATTAAATGAAAATACAGAGAATAAATTTGCGAAAAAGGTTTTAGATCCTGTTAACACGCAAAAGATTTTTATAAAGTCTCGAGTCCATAAAAATTAATCAATCCAGTTCAGCATTAAATCCAGACAGATGGTCATTTTCTACATAAAACGCCAAAATAAATAACCTCCATTAGTCCGGCTTTTTGTGGATTGTAATTAGAAGATTCATTTTACCTAAAATGCACCGGTGATGGCCCTTTTTTTTTCTACAGGAAACTGTTTATGGCCTATACTAAGCAGATAATACAATATGGTTAGTATACCGTTAAAATCAATCAATCAATCATAATTGTAAATAATAAATATTTGACAACCACCCTTGTAAATATTAACGCAGTAAAAATTTTCATTTCTTTACAATGATTAAATGTTATATAGTCACATATGCAGATTCACATCTACATACATGCACATATATATGTAGAATAATTCACAGCGACACAACGATAAAGACGCACGCAGTAATAAACGACGCATGATAAAGACGCAGGAAGGAAGACGCAAGAAGACTTCTTTAGAAAAATATTTACCTCTCACTTTATTTGTAAGGTTTGAAAGGGTTGTTCAAGGTTTGCATGTGAAAGGGTGCTGGAGACCGAACATAAACTTCATATTTTGACCCCACTGTTATGAGCGTCACGTTGTGTGATTCTTGTTCTCTTAGATGCTCAACCAGAGGTCTTGGGGGTCCACTCCATCGGGGCTTTTCCGAGGGCCCCCTCGGTCGGGTGTGGCCTTCCCTTCCACATCTGGTCTCTACTGTCTGGAATTCTGCTGGCAACTGCTTTGGCATCCAACTCAACTCAATTATATAATAATTCAACGCTCACTGGATCTTTGAAATCGAATGTTTAATCGTCATCAAGCGGAAATAACTGTCATGCAGTTCAGAGCTTACTCTCTTCCGGTGCATCACTGTAGTGGCACAATGGGACCTTCACCTTGTCCCATATCATAAGCCTTAATCCGCCCACGCGATTTCTTTCGATTACTGGAATGTGTTACTTCCTTCCGGTGCATCACCTTGGAATAGTATTTTTGGGCCGGGTCGAAGGTCAAAATATAACATAAAGACACATTTACAAAATAAGTACTGTTTGTCAATCAGCAATAATTATTATTTAAAAATTTTTTTAAAGCTTCGTCTTTTAAACTTATACTTACACGTGTTAGGCTTTCTATAAATGGTTTATCTTTGTATTTAAATTTTTTTTTTTCACATGTTTTTTTACGATCTTTCAAATATTCAAGGATGAAGATAAACTAATGTCGTCTCCAATCGACCATTTCATTCAAGTTCCATTTATGATATTTTTTGTTTTATTGTCGAATCTGCAACGGACTGAAATGATTGAAGAGAGTCTTATCAGTTATCACGATGAAGGAAAAGGAAATCATCACAATCAGTTGTTTAAAAATAAATGCAACATTTTTCATTCTGAAAGGCTAAAACTATGCTAATGATTGCTAAGAGGGATGGGGAAGAAAGAGGGATGGTGCAAGGCAGAATAGTGTGATGATAACATATAAGAAAAGAATAGAAAACAAATAGGAAGAAGGTTAAAAGAAAGAAAATAATAAAGCTTTAAAAGAAAGAAAAAAAGAAAGAAAGAAAGAAGTTTCAATTTGAAGAAAGAAAGAAAGAAAGAAAGAAAGAAAGAAAGAAAGAAAGAAAGTAGTTTCAAATCAAAGAAAGAAAGAGTGAAATTTTTTAACTGAAACAGAAAACGATAGAAAGAAAGAAAGAAAGAAAGAAAGAAAGAAAGAAAGAAAGAAAGAAAGAAAGAAGTTCTAAGTCGAAGTAAGAAATAACGGGTAGAAGAAGTTTCAAATCGAAGAAAGAAAGAAAGAAAGAAGTTTCAAATCGAAGAAAGAAAGAAAGAAAGAAAGAAAGAGTGAAATTTTTTAGCGGAAGCAAAAAACGAAATAAAGAAAGAAAGAAAGAAAGAAGTTCTAAGTCGAAGTAAGAAATAAAGCGTAGAAGAAAGAAAGAATAAAAAATGAAATAAAATTTTGAACTGGAGTAGAAAAAGAAAGAAAGAAGGAAAGAAAGAAAGAAGGAAAGAAAGAAAGAAAGTAGTTTTCATTTTATTTCATGTACTGGACGAAAGCCTTTCCAAGTTCCTTAGGTGCCAACGCTGATCAAATTAGCCTCTGCCATGACTTGCAAGTAAACTTCACTTTACCATCCCTCCAATAGCAAGTTGGTCTCGTTGGCCTTTACTTGCGTCGGAAATTCAACGCTTAATCAGTTACCACTCTCGTTTCCTGTGCCTGACTAAACAGAATCTTCTAAACATCTCTTCTGTGCTTCTGTATGTGAAAGATCATTAGCAATAATGAAAGCAATACATATGCGATTGTTATATCTGTAAAATAAAACCTTAAATAATTTTTGGCATCAGAGCAGCAAAAGGCCCCATTACAATAAACAAACGATGCAGAGATTGAAAACCAGCAAAGACACATGGTGTAGTGGATAAGGCGTTTGGTTGGAAAGTGCTTCTGAGTGAAATCATCTGGAAGTTTCTGGTTCAAACCCCAACTACAGGTATGTATAACAAGGAATATTTACTCTAACTTAACACTTGTGGTCGGTCATGGTTAACAGATTTGGAACAGTCTATCCCTGTGGTTCAAGTAAAGGGTTCAGTTCGAAATTCTATAGGGTCTCCCGAGTTCAACATGGAGCACCTGAAAAAGGGCAAGGAACATATCAGCCGAAACGTTGTATAACAATATAAAGATGAGGACAATAGTCGGAATATTCTGAGATAACAATTTGACCAATATATCCTGAGCCTAAGATTAAAACAAAGTATGTTTTACATAACAATTATTTATTTTTCAATACGATATTCTTCCCTGTTGATACACTTAATGCAGTGGTGAAAACAGATTTATTTTACATTGATATCCTTTTCAACAGGTCTTTTCCTATAATATTTTTTATTTCTTGGGCATTAATCTATAGATAATATCTATCTATCTATCTATCAATCTCTCTCTCTCTCTCTCTCTCTCTATATATATATATATATATATATATATATATATATATATCAGTTTGTTCATATCTATCTATCTATCTATCTATTAAGGTCTGTTCGTATCTATCTATTAGAGTGTGGTCATATCTTCTTTTACGTCCATCTTAGACAATTCATATCAACCTAACAATATGTACTGCTTCTTATTAGTAAGTAAAGTTGGTGACCATCGTCGAGGGTGACTTGATAGCTCCCTTTTCGATAGCTACTACACCAAGGTGTAGGGGAGGGGGTAACTCTTTTCCATGGACTGCTCCACTTTACCCTTGATCTTTACCTTATAATGCTGAGTGTTAAGCAAGGTAGCGTCAAGTACCATTTTTGGAGTCTTTGATATGACTCGACCTGGGATTGAAACCAGGTCTCCCGGGCCATTGGCGAACACTCTAACCATTATGCCAATGTCTGGTTCTTATAATATGGCCTTAATCACATAAACTCTCTCTCTCTCTCTCTCTCTCTCTCTCTCTCTGTGCATCTCTTACACACGCACACACACACACACACACGCGTGCGCGCGCAGAGTGTTGTGAAATAGATATTTATTGTACATAAATAGAAAATTTTCGATTAGATTTTTTCTACAAAACTTATTTCTTGGGCGCAACTTAATTATTTTACAAGACCTGCTATTCTCTCTTTTAATTACGTGACTTGTCCACCTTCATTTTTATTGTTTGATTAATTGTTCGAACGTATTTGGGTAACAGTAATATGTCCAGTATATTTATAGAAATTGTCGCTTTATTATCCCGATATGCTGTTCAATGTTCAAACAGCAAACTGTAGCACGAGAGTGAGAGAATCTGTAAGGGTCTATGAACAGAGACACAAAGAGACACTACCCGACCCGTCCGACGTCTAACCCCAAATGACGACTTCTTCAACTGTCTTCAACTAAACTCTGACTTTTTCAAAATTCGATAATCTTTATATATCTAAATTCAGGACATCGTTAGTATAATGTCATCGCACTAAGTTATTGCGTCATCTCAAACATATCCCCCATTTTTTTAGCGTGTTTTTCATTTCCTTAATCAAACTTGTGACAAGACATGAATCCATTTTGTTTATATTTGGTCTTCCTGTGTTGAAATGACAGGTCCTTTACCCTGGTCGCTCGTGTACATACTTGAACTTTCCAATTTAATTAACATTTCCGCACAAAGATTTTAGCTAACAGAAAAATTAATACAATCGACCATCACAGTAATTATTTTATACTCGAGTTCAAATCCCGAACGAAGCTGTTTGCGTTTCATTTGTACTAATGCTCTCGAAAAGGTATAAATTCTTCTCTTGAGTTAAGTAAATACAAATACAAAGATTTTAACGAATTTACGGTCAAGTAAAGCTAAAAGCACTGATTCCCACCAGATCACTGCGGCAGAGCAACTATGAGCCTTAATATGGTCCCACTGGAGAACCGCAATTATTGATAACAACGTGAGACCTATATACTGAATTTAGTTGAGCAAATTATATGATTTGGTAAGTTCTAAAATATACCAAACGGATCTCGGTAACCCGAGCTCAAATCTCGGATAAGTATGTTTGCGTTTTATTTCATGCTAATGCCCGCGAGAAAAGCATAAATGATTTTCTCTCCCCCAACTCTAAGTATAGGATGTCCCAATATACATGGGACCCATCTGATTGCTAATAACTATACTAGTATAAATGTTGTATTCTTTTTTGTTTCAGATTTTAGAATATTATACTATAACAACTATTAATCCTTGATTACAATGCCTTGGACCAGAGAAGAAAAATATTTTCCGTCACTACTTATTTGGAGACGAAATCATTCAAAACTGTTTTAAAATAGACGCAAATCCTTAATATAATAATGATTGATTACTGAGACAATAAACACAAAAAAGATTGCATGTCCTGGAAGCTGATATAATAACAATTTTAAAAGAACATTGATTTGATGTATCTAGCTCAAAGGATGCATTGTTTACGAGACGTGTTCCAAATGACAGCCATTATATTTGTCTCAGTAATAAATCATTATCATATTAATGGGTTGCATCTATTTTGAGACATCCAGTAAATAGGAGGGCCAAGTGATTTTTTTAGCTTCGATAATGCAATTAATCTAGAAGAAAATCTCTTCTGAATTTAATCCTGTGGTACTTAAAACTGACCTTGAGTTACATCCTGCCCATGACGTTGCGACTCATACAATTTTCGTTTTAAACCCGTTAATCTGATGGGTTCATATTGTAAAAGCGTTCCATAATGATATAAATGCTTCTATTTAGGAAGGAGTGAATAATTCTAATAAGTATTTCGTAGTTATATCCGTTATATCGAGAATTTGGATGATTGGAGAATTATGGACACCTCGAATGCAAACCTCACGAAGTTATCATTCAGTAATAAATTGCTTTATTCTATAAGTTAGAGTTAAATTCTTTAACATAGAATAAAGCAATTTATTACTGAATGATAACTATAAATAGTCTATATAATGATAACTATAAATAGTGTATATTTCAAATAAAAATCCCGTTATATTATGCTCTTTATACTAGGTTATAGTTACATAAATACTTATGCACACATTCGTGCGCACACATACACATTATATAAGCATAGTGAGAATTTGAGTTATATATATATATATATATATACTAGAACCTGTTGACTTGCCGTTAATAGCGATCTATATTGATGTCGATATTTCTGGGTTGGTAGAAGTAAAGAATTCTTATTAACATTTTATAGTAATCTAGGTAATATCTCGAATTTTGGATTATTTAAAAATGGCGTTCACTGTGAATAGACATTCCACAATATTATCATTCAATTGAAAAACAATTCTAAAGAGTTGGATTCTCACTGGTTATCCTCTTCTTCGTACCTTATGCTAAAGTAAGCAAAGCTTAGTAAAGGAAAATATATATAATTCTAAAACAATACACTTATTATACACACAGAATGTTTATTTTTTAACCTAATCTTCTTCTTTAACGCTTTCCTTTATATAACGTACAAGTTTTTATATATAACTCGCAAAAGTCTATTTGAATCTCTTCCACTCAATATTTTTGGCAAGCTTTTTATATGTATATATTTAGCAACCTCTCCATACGAGCAGGATATGATACAAGGTCAATTTTTAAGAGGAGCTTAATAGGGTTGCATTCAGAGTTTTCCTTTTCTCAGGTTGGTTTCATAACCAAAGCTAAAGAACCTTACTCAAAGACGGTGGGGAGAAGAGCAATTTGATTGATACCTTTCCCAAGTGTATTAGTGCTATGTGAAATGCAATCAACCTCGTCTAGTGTCCATTTCCAATGACGATAACAATTATACTACGGGTACCTACAAAACTGGAAAGACTTTTTATAAGTACTACAGTATATATTGGTTACTAAACACATTCTATTTCATTTCTGTTGCAAATCTATTCTGGGTCACTTACATATTGATTATCGTTTGCCCAGACGAAAGTGGTAAAACTTATTTTAAATGATCACTGTTGCATAGATGACACGGACATAGTACTCTTGACTAATGGATAGCATCAAAATAACTGAGTCGGGTTCGTTATGAAAAAACTTAGTTGTTCAACTATCACAAATAAAAAAAAGATATTTTGTTTTTCTTTACATACATTTTGAGACATTTGTGTGTGTGTGTGTGTGTGTGTGTGTGTGTGTGTGTGTGTGTGTGTGTGTGTGTGTGTGTGTGTGTGTGTGTGTGTGTGTGTGTGAAAAGTTTGCAACAGGATATTGACCTAGATATTTTTATCACAAATACTTTAAAAGTAACTTTTCAACCTTCAGAATTTAATCAGTAAAAAGATACTTAAAACATCATGTTAAAAATATTGTTTGTCACATGTCACAGATAAAGAGATAATTTTAGAATAGCTATTTTTAATAGATCAAGAATGTACTGACTGTTGAAAATCTGGAAAGATCATGCAGTGTCAATTTTTTTTTAATTACCTTTAAGAAAAAACAGTATTCACTATCCAAGACATTTTTTAACTGAACACTCTTTTTGATAGAATATAAAATTAGAGAAATTCAAATGAAAAAATACTGACGATTTAAATTAATTGATCTGAATTAATAATTAATAGCATTTTATATTTCTAAATTTTGATTTTCGATTTAATTTTTTTTAATTTTTTTTTTTAGATAACTAACCAAACTCAATAAAATATCGAGTAGCATATATAGATAAAATATTAAAGTTATGAGAAGAGTTGAGCTCAAATCTGTATTTAAACCCAAGGCAAATTGGCAACGTATGGAATAATTATTATTCATTTTCATTTTATCTGGTACTTATATATTATATCTTATATAATCTATATCTTATATCTTGCATTATTATCTTGTCTGGAATGTATGCCTAATCATATATCGTATATTGTCTACTGACGAAAGCGCTGGACTGTACCCTCAAAATAATCAAGTTCGAACTCTAATCACGCTATCGCGTTTACTTTCGGACTAATCCCTTTGGGAAAGGTATGAAATCCCATTATCTATGGATTGGGTAGTATCACTGTTGTTCTTCGACAATAACCCACGAAGGTCCATATGCCATTAAACGACCAAAACAAACCTATATTATAATTATCAAGCCTGGTATTTATATCGTATTCTAAATCTCATATTGGCAGAGTCTCCGAGGCGTAATGGCTAAAGCGCTGACAAACCCCAACTTATTTAACTATCCCTTTAATGCAATAAAAAAAATATAGTTCTATTCTTCGAAAATGGAATCGGCGAAGCGACTTCAAATCTTTAACGAAGCATTTTTTTTTTTACTTCGGCATTGGGGAAGTCAGGAATCAATTGGTTCTCCCTCCAGTTAAAGGGTAAATAGCAGAATAGCTTGAGTTCTCTAACCTTGTTTAGAAAATCATTCTAAAAGAAAACTCTAAATTCAAACCAACTGTACTCCGCCTTGAAATTGACCTTATATCACATCCTGCTCGTGATGGAGGGGTTGGGTAAATGCATACATATATATCTTCTAGTGTAGCTGTTAGCGTAACGTTGTAGGAAATAGAATCAGCGAACCAAGTTCAAATCTGTTTGTATTCCAATTCCCACCAATTCTCTTGGAAAATGCATGAATACAGGTTTTTTGAAAAAGATATGAATCTATCATTTATCTGACACCGTAGTCAAAATTAAAGTAGGAGGTTGTAAAAAACGGTTGAGCTACGCAAATTACAACCATTAGATTTTGAGGTGCGCTTGACGTTGTGTAGTGGTTAGTGAGCAAGTCTAGTAAGTGGATTCGATTCTCTTTTGGTGACTTTGTGCCAGCCAAAGCTAAGTTTTGTAAATTATCAAAAAGATAAATTTGTTTTTTTTTTAAATTTCTGTTGGGGAAATTAAAATTTTTAAAAGTTAAATAAGACCAATTTCAAAAGGTTGGTTTGTTGGTTGGCTTTGGCTTGGAGAAGAAACTAGATGGCAATTACACAAGAATGCTGCGTGCAATCCTCAACAAGTCCTGGCAGCAACACCCCACAAGACACCAACTGTACGGCCACCTGCCCCCTATCACGAAAACTATTCAAGTTAGGCGAACCAGACATGCAGGACATTGCTGGAGAAGCAGAGATGAACTCATAAGAGATGTACTCTTATGGATCCCCACACACGGCCGCGCAAAAGCAGGACGACCAGCACGAACGTACATTCAGCAGCTATGTGAGGATACAGGTTGTTGTCCTGAAGACCTGCCTAGGGCGATGAACGATAGGGAGGAGTGGTGAGAGAGGGTCAGGGATATCCGTGCTGCCAGCACGATATGATGATGATGATGATGATATATGCCTTTCTCGGGCATATAGGAACTGGCATATTATGTGGGGGTTAATTTATGGCTAGACTGACCGCCGTTGGCAAGGGGTTTCCAATTTTCACACTATTCACACACCCACCAAGGCCACTGGTCATCCTACCCCTAGAGCAATGGAAGATATGGACCTCTAGGTTTATATGTAATAATATTAATTATAGTAGTCGACAACTCCGGTTTCCCGTATAAGAATGTTAAAGGAATATATAGGACAATTTTAAGCAAGCATAACATAAGGCGAATAGAAGCTGAAAAAGAAAAATGAAATAACACATTGGTAGTAAACGATACAAAGAACGACTCGAGCACGTGGGAACATTAAAATACATTAATCTTTTACTACACATACATACACATCTTTAACGTGTCGGCTATATTATAAATGAATAGTACATGAACACAAATGTCTTTCTTCTTCTCTTTTCTTTCGTTTTTAGTCTTTCTTTAACTTGAGAGAGAGAGGATATATAATTGGGTATAGGGAGAAACAGTCTTAAAGTCTACTTATCTTTAGACGACTTTCCTTTGGAGAGCATTTTTCTTTCTCCTTTTTTTTTCTTTATTCTCGGGTTGACGGCATTTATTTTATTTTTGGAGTCTGGCTTAAAAGTAGGGTGCCTTCTCTTTCTTGTCCAAGATATTTCCGTCTTTACTTTTCCCGGAGTCTTGGCGCGCGCTTCACCCCATCTGGTCACGACGATGTCTGATTCAAGACTGATTTTCTTATTTCTTTTTTCCGCTAACGGGAAGAAGGTACCACTTCCGTTTTTGGGTCCCGGCCAATCATTTGGCTTCCATCTTCTTCCTTCCCCCGTCAGGTGATTCGCTAGGGCTACTATATGTCACCCCGTATCCCATTCTTTATCCATCAGGTCACCAAGTACAAACATCTGTTTTTCCATTCTGACCTGAATTTGTTACTTTGGGATTGACCCACATTATCTCTCTTAACGGTCATTCTTTGACGGCTTGCTACTGTTAATTCGAATACCGAGGAATTAGTAGTAATCTTATTTCCCCTCACTCAGGGGGGACACCACGTGACAATATGGTTTATAAGCGAGTAATTTATAGGTAATAGATTTTAGATGAACCAGTGATCATTTGCTTGAACACAGTATTGAAATGTAACAGTAAAAATCAGTCTTTTGTTTGCACACAGTTTAATGATTAAACATACATGATTTGGAAGTGAATTGTTTGTTGGTAGTTTTATTTTCAAATGAGTAAGAACTAATTTGGTCGCGCGCAATTGAGTATTGCTCTTGTTTGCACACAGTTGAAGCGCTTCAAGTATTGCCATCTCACACAATAATTCCCTTCATTAGCACACAGTCAAATGTTTCCTATTATTGTTGTGTAATACTAATAATTCCTTGCCCTGTCGGCTTAGGCTGTAGAATACATTGACTGCTTCTCTGCAGAGGGTAAGACCTCCCCCAATCAGTGTCCTAGATATGACACTAAACAATCTCATGGTGCGGTTCCAGTAATGCTGGAGCTTTGGGGAATGCAGAGCACCCCTTCATTGTCATTGCTCCCAGGTTCACTCTAGCCAAGAATGGTAGCACCTGATAGGGCATTATCTATCGGTTAAATAGAACTAACTGCATACTTATGCTAAACCGAATTGTTTGAATTAAACTGTTTGACTAAACTGAATTGCTTGAAATAGAAATGTTTTTGACTGATAAACTGTGTCGTTACATTTAAATTGCATGTTTATGCTAAACTGAATTGTTTGAAATGGAACTGTTTTTGACATTGATACTCTACTTACACTAAACTGAATTGTTTAATATAGAACTGTTTTTGACATTTAACTATGTGTTAACAAAGTCTGTATTAAACCGAATTAGCTGAATTAGAACTGTTTACTAAAATGAATAGCTCGAAATAGAAACGTTTTTGACAATTAAACTGTATACTCATGCTAAACTGAATTGTTTGAAATAGGACTGATTATTTTCATAAAAATGGATTTGGCGTTAAATAACCTACAAAGGTTGATATGCCATAAAATGCAACCAACCAACCAACCAACTAATAATTCCATTTCGGCAAACTGTTAAACGGTTTCAATCATTCCTATCTAACATGAATAATTCTATTTAGTATAAATTATTTGTTGGCACTCACTTAAATGGCTTCTAGTAATGTTATATTACATCAATTGTTTTAGTTGCACACAGTTAAATAGTTTCAACTATTGCTATATAACTAGGCAATTATTTTGAGTAAACGCAATGGTATTTAAAAACCTTTCAATCATTTTTTGTTACGTCATCATTACAATAGCCACGTGGAATAAATGTCAAGACCCTTGTTATCCACATGACATAATCTTGAAAGACTGAATCACAAAGAAGGGAAAATGTCATACGCATTTCGTTTGTCAAGAAGCTTCACTATATTCCTTTGGTCCAAATCAATAAATCAGCAGGTTGATTGCATGGCTGATTGATTATCTGGCATGCCTAACATTACTATGAGGGCATACAACCGAACAGGAATGGGTCTGTTGGTTGCATGGCTGGTTCTTTTGGCATGCCAACACTTATGTAGACATACAACAAAACTTGTATGAGTTGGTTGTTTGGTTGGTTTTCTGGTATGCCAAACCTTTTTTGTGAGAGCATGCAACCGAATTTGTAAGTGTTGGTTGGTTGGTTTTTTAGCATGCCAAACCTTATTATAAGGGCATACAACCGAACTTGTAAGGGTTGTTTGGTTTGTTTGTTTTCTGGCATACCAAGCTTTATTGTGAGGGCATACGACCGAACATGTAAGAATTGGTCGGTTGGTTTGCTTTCTGCCATCCCAAGCCTTACTATGAGGGCATACAACTGAACTTGTAAAGGTTGGTTGGTTGGTTGGTTGGTTTTATTGCATGCCAATCCTTATTTTGAAGACATACAATCGAACTTCTATGAGTTGCCTGCTTGCTTTTCAGGCATGCCCACTCTTATTACGGGAACATACAACCGAACTTGTAAGAGTTGTTTGGTTGGTTGGTTGGTTGGTTGGTTGGTTGGTATGCCCATCATTATGGCAAAACAAACCAAAAATTTGATTTCTGACAGAATCAAATTCGCCTAGTGTACATGAGAAGGAGAAATATTCAAACGGAGATAGTCTACCTTCTTGAAATGTCGTCATTCGAAATCCCAATCTTTATGGTTTCGGACTATTGGAACTTGCTGAAAACACGTAATATCTCCGCCGTGTCGGCTGGGGCTGTAGAATACACCGACTGCATCCCTGCAGAGGGTTAAGATACCCCCAACGAGTGTCCTGATGATGGGGCTCTAGTCTCAGAACTTTTGGAAATATAGATTACCTCTTTCATTACCATCATTACGAGACCCACTCTGACGCGACGTGCTAGTACTTGAGGGTCCAATAGAAATATTTAATCATTTTCTATACTTGAAACCATTTAACAGTGTACTAGTGAATTACTGTTGAACTGAATAATTAGTATTACATAGCAAGTAAGATTAGTACAAATGAAGCTATTAGTGTCACATAGCAATTCATGACACCATTTAGCACACATATTCCTATGGGTTTTATTTTTGTCAAATTTTCTCTTTAATAGGATTTGAAGCTGCAACATCGTGGGTTTTTTTTTTTTTGTGTTTTTCACGTCCTCCAATCTTACCTCTGAACGGAATTTTCAGTTTAGGAAATAAAAATTGTCCTGTGGAACCAGGTGTGTTGCTAAAAATTAATTTTGTTAAAAAAAGTGTCGAAACTTGTCTAGAACCAGTAATAACTTTTTTAAAAATTAAGCCTGCAGACAAAACTAAAAAAATTCCTCCTCAGAATGTAAGTTCAACTGACTAATTTTTGATTATTACAATTGTGTTTTGTTAAGTGTGTCACGGGAATGAAAGACTAGATCAAATTCTGTGTTAAACTTCGATACAATGATATTATCAGCTGATTTTCAGTAAGTGTTTCCAACGTGAAAAATTCAAAAATTAACTTCCATAATATCTAAAGAAAAAAGTCATTACTTACTAGACACACTGCAAACGATTTTTCGCTCCAAAACAATATTCTGTCGTATCACCCATCCCCATATACCTCTAATCTGAGTTTCTTTATTTCTTGTTCATCTTAGATGTTAAATAAAAATCCTGTCAGTGGGATTTTTAATATGTGGACTGCTTTCCCTGCAGAGGAGAAAGATTCTAACCACTTCCAAAATAGTGTGTCCTGAGTATGATAAAACTCGAGTTCTGGAAATCTGTTGAGTGTCCAGTACCCCTTCATTGCCATTACTTCAAGGGCCACTCTGAACAGGAGTGGCAGAGTTAAATTCCTATGAATTGGTCAAACAGATTTGTTGGCAAATTCAAAATTCTTATTCAATAGGAATACTGGATGCTATATAACAATACCAAATATAAATAAATATCAAATATAAATAAAAAGATAAATAAATAGATAAATAATGATAAAAATGGTATAAGTGTAACACATTGACCCCGGTCAAGCTGTCAAAATAGGAAATGCACCTGTGTAAATAACAGGTGCATCCGGTCGAGGAATATCAGGCTATAAGCTTAACCATGGACAAGTTGAATGAGTGCGATTTGTGACGCCCACAAGAGGAAGGTGGGGGTCGAACTATTATATAACTTGGTGCAGAGGAAGTTCAATCAGTTGTAGATAAGATGCGGTAGAGAAGACCAGCACCCAGCCGAGGGGGCCCTCAGGCCCCCGATTGAGCAGTTGCAGTTGGAGATAAAATGCGGTAGAGAGAAAAAGCACC
>OY757920.1:76343535-76393535 GCA_963585895.1 Sepioteuthis lessoniana | reverse complement strand
TATTCTATCTATCTATCTATCTATCTATCTATCTATCTATCTATCTATCTATCTATCTATCTATCTAAGTCTATTCCTATCTATCTATCTATCTATCTATCTATTTATCTCAGTCTATTTCCATCTATCTATCTATCTATCTATCTATCTATCTATCTATCTATCTATCTATCTCAGTCTATTTCTTTCTCTCTCTCTCTCTCTCTCTCTCTCTATCTATCTATCTATCTCTATTCCTTTCTATCTATCTATCATTTTTGAAACTATAGAATAAAAACCTGGTTAAAAACTCACGACTCATGTGGTTAATCTTCAGGTGAGCTTGCATCACCAGAAAATTTTATCAATACCTCTGAAGTCCGTAGACTCCCCAATCGGATCTGTTGGTGAGGCTCCAGTAATGCTGGAGTTTGGGGGAATGCTGAGTACCCATTCATTGTGATTGCTCTCAAGTCCACACTTACTCGGAGTTGTATCACCTGAAAGGGTCCTATCTATGGCTTAAATAGAACTGACATTTAAACTGAGCGCAAACCAATGGCTTGTGCTAAATTAAATTGTTAGAAATAGAACTGTGTGTCAATAAATGATTGATGTTTAACTGAATTGTTAGTAATACATAATAATACTTGGAACCATCTGTGTGCAAAAGGATAAGCTCAGGCTCGTTTAAAAACGTTATCAGCAAAATATGTTTACAAATCATATAAATTTAATATATATGTATGAACAGGAATTGGCATAAGGTAATCTATAATGATTGATAAACTAAAACTAAATTTGAAGTCTGTGTCGATACGAGGTCATATAAAGATCGAGTTCGTGAAGTTTTAAGTTTTCACTCTGTTTTATTTTTTTAATTATTATTAAAAGATATTGTGGTATTGCTCTGCATATTTGTGCATAAAGCAAAGTATTTTACTCATTTAAAACAGTTTTAGGAGTAAATTTTTATTATATATATAAATATGGAGAAATGGTAGATTTTGGTGAATCTAACAAGATGATGAAAATAAGTGGAAAAATGAATAAATCAAACTCTTACAACGGGTTTAGTGGTAATATTTCGTTCTTTTTTAATAAAATAACTTCCTCAGACTAAACATTTTTTTGCGTTTTTCAACATTTTAGTAATTGAGGAAATAGATAAACTAATGAAGAATATCTATTTCTTCAAATGCTAAAATTTAGAAAAACCTCAAAAACATTTAGTCAGATCAAGTTTATCCATAAATAAAGAAAGAAATATTACCACTAAATCCTGTGTGTTTGATTTATCCACTTTTTCACTTATTCTTATTATCTAGTTAGATTCACCGAAATCAACAATTTCTCTATACTACCGGAATGGATAACCACACTTTCAACAGGGGGTGTCCTCGTGGTGTAATGGTTAAAACGTTGGCCTGCGGAATCGTAGTACGCGAGTTCGTACTCCAGTTGCGCTTTTACGTTCACTTTCGGGCAAATACCCTTGGGAAAGGTATGAGCCCCCTTATCCTCCCAGCTATGGGTTAAATAGTACCACTACTGTTCTTCTAGAAGAATGGCTTTGGCATTAAATAACCTAAAAAGAGTTGATATGCCATTAAACAAAGAAATCAAACCAAACCAAACACTTTCAACAAAACCTGCGAAAATACAAACGATAGACCTTTGCAGCTCACTCCCATAAGAACTGGAATGTTTTTCTACAGAAAGGAATTGAGGAAAAGGTAATACGAAGAAATTCTCCATTAATTTATCTATTTACACAATTGCAAAAACGTAGAAAAACGCAAAAACGTTTAGTCTGATGAAGTTCTTCTAGTAATAAGTAAACGTAAAGTTGGTGACCTTAGTCGAGGGCAACCCGAAGGCTCCCTTTTCAATAGCTACTACACCAAATTGTAGCGGAGGGCGCTACTTCTTTCCCTGGATTGCCCCACTTTACCCTTGATCAGTACCTTATAATACCGAGTGTTAAGCAAGGTGATATCAAGTACCATTTTTCGAGTCTTTGGTATGACTTGACCTGGGATTGAACCCAGGTCTCCTGGACCATTGGCGAACATTCAACTCATGCTAGTGTTCACTATTCTCGTATTAATAAAGAACGAAAAATTATCTCTAAACCCGTCGTAAGTATTATTTGATTTATCCACTTTTCCACTTATTTTTATCATATATAAATATATAAAGGTTTTCGTTGGTCCAATGAGAGGAAAAAAAGTAAATATTTTAAAATGAATAGGTCCATAAGAGAATTTTTTTTAGGTTCATTGATTCTTGTTCAATACGTGTTTCTGTCATTGTAAGTCATCTTCAGGAAGTAAATGATTTGTTTAAGTGTTCCCTATTGAATTATACAGGGTGCAAGAGAAACACCTCCCAAATTTCAAACCATCACAAGTGTAGAGCAAGTGAAATTAAGCAAGTGAGGCTGGTAGCACCATCTAGATATTATCTAGTCAATTTTTTTTCCAGAGACGATTATTTACGATCATGGCTTGAACCAGCGCAAACAATGTATTTTCCGTAGAAACATTTTTTTAAAGACTGGTGAATCTATAATTGCATTTCGTTCTCATTTTGTGTTATGCCGGAACGATGCTGTTCTGGATAGAAAATCGATACCGCTATGGGTTGAAAATTCTATCCGAATTAACATCCTTCCGACATAACATGAAATGAGCACAACTCGCTTCCTGTGTAGCAATTATAGATTCACCAGTCTTAAAAAGCGTTTCAATAGGAAACGGACAGTACGTACCCGTCCATCTTATAATCGTATGGGAGAAAAACACGTTAATATATTAGCTAGATAGAGCTACAATTGTCACTTGCCTAAGTTTACTTGCATCACATAGGTGTCAAATTTAAATGTGGCAGGCATCCTGTATAATCTAATGATACATATTCAAAAAGTTATATATATATATATATATATATATATATATATATATATATATATATATATATATATATATATGTGTGTGTGTGTGTGTGTGTCGCATCCGATATTAACCCAGACATAAGAAAAAATATCAAAAATATTTTATCCCATATATAAAAAAAAATCTGTCAAATATTAAAAAAAAGGATACCTTTACTATTATTTTCAAAAGTTGAAATAGTTAATTTTACCTGAATAAGGTTTAATTTGACTGGTGATTTGCACCTGGTTGATTAATTCTTATTTGCATATATATATATATATATATATATATATATATATATATATATATATATATATATAAGTCTCAGTGAAATGTGCACTTAATTAAAATGACAAGTGCAACGCATGCAAAGATAACTCAGTGTGGTTCAATAATCAACCCGTATCGGTTATTTAGTCATTACTTTTTATTATCGATCAAGAGAGTCAAGGAAATCTTTTAAACAGTACTAACAAAATGAACCACTAACCATCATTATTCGTCTTTATCACGTACCCTCCCCGTAATTTCTAAGCCAGAAAGCTCGGAGTACGTATTATTTAAGTAAAGTTGGCGACCGTTGTCGAGGGCGAACAAAAGGCTCCCTTTTTGATAGCTACTACACCGAGTTGTAGGGGAGGGCGCTACTCCTTTCCCTGGATTGCTTCACTTTACCCTTGATACGTAACTTATATTGCTGAGTGTTAAGCACGGAGGTATCAAGTATCATTTTAAAAGTCTTTGGTATGACACGACCTGGGATTGAACCCAGGTCTCCCAGACCATTGGCGAACACTCTACCCACTACTATAACCAAATATTACCTTTTTTCGGCTACGTAGGTTGCCCTATTCGGGATGGCATGACTCCGGAGAAAAAAAAAACTAGATAAGGACTTCACAAGGATGTTGCCAGATGTTTCGAATAAATCCTGTTAGCAGTACTCTATAAAATAACAGCAGTACAGCTATTTATATCTCGTCTTGCAATTCATGTTGGTAAAATGAATAAGACATGCTAGGCACTGCTGGTGAAACAAGGATGAATTCATAAAAGACGTTCTCTGGTGGATTCCTACACATGGACACGCACACCAGGGGACCAAAGACTTATATTCATCAGCTCTGTGTGGACACTGGATGCCATCTTGAGGACTTGCCATGAGTAATGACCTATAGGGACGGATGATGAGGGAGAATCAAGGGAATCGATACTGTGGACACGCCTTGATGATGACAATGATGATTGTAAATCTATTTTTGCCGAAAATTTGTTACATTTTCGTGTGAACATGTCCTTGCTTTTGCTTTAAATATGGCGTAACTTTTGTGCTTCGAAACATTATACAAGTAGTAAATGTGGTGACCTTAGTCGAGGGTGACCCGACGGCTCCCTTTTCAATAGCTACTACACCGAGGTGTCGGGTACGGCGCTTCTCCATTCCTTGAATTGCTCCATTTTACCCTTGATTCTTACCTTATAATGCTGAGTGTTAAGCAAGGAAGCATAAAGTACCATTTTTTTCGTCTTTGGTATGACTCGACCTGAAATTGAAACCCGGTCTTCCGGACCATTGGCGAACACTCAACTCATTTGACAATTGGTCCGGTGAAACATTATGTAAACTATATAATTTCTTATTTCCGTCGATACAATATAAAAAGTTAAACAAAAAATGTTAAATCTAGTTTACATTTCACTGCAGTAAATTCCAAAAATCAATACGTATTATTAACCAGAGAGGTTTTTTCCTGAGTTTCGTAGCCGAAAGTTTTGTGTGCGGATTATACAAGGAATGCCGATTATACACGACTGATTACAATATTATACACCGAAAATATCTTTTAAGTACCCTGGATAGGCGAACGATAACACACACACACACACACACACACACACACACACACACACACACACACACACACACACACACTTATATTTATATTAAAAGCTAGCTAGCACGATCGATAGAAAGATAGATTGATTGATATACAATATGTGTCACCGATTTATATGACGGAATTTTTAGCCTATAAACCACATAGAGTTTTATTAACAGAGTTTAAACAACAACAAAATAGTTCTTTATGGCTTTTAAAAGGACAAAAAAAAAATTTGAAATTATTTCTGATTAAAGTTTAAATGGTGGTTTCACTGTTTATTTGCAAAATTTTGTTCTCACAATTTGCTTTAAGGAATTCTTTTAACATAAGTAAAAAAGCAAGAAGCCAAAACAAGAAAAAAATTCAAACAAACAAACAAACAGAATGAAAACATAAAACTTTAGAGGTTTAAGACATTTTGGTGCGGAAAATACAATCAACTTTCAATAAAGTGTTATTGGATTACCTCCCCTGCACCATATAGTGAAATTCCTTGTTACTGGAGAAATAGATGTCTGTGAGTGGGTGTGATGTGTGTGTGTGTGCACGAGTGCGTATATCTGTATGAGAGAGAGAGAGAGAGAGAGAGAGAGAGAGAGAGAGAGAGAGAGAGAGAGAATATACAAATATAGACAGTGGGAAACAAGAGAAAGCCCTAATGAACAAAAACAGTAGTGAGGCTGAAGGAGGAAAAGGGAGAAAGAGAAAAACGAAAGAGAGAGTAAATCTTTACTCGGTGCTCTGATGCTAGAGCCTTTTACCAGACTGGGTTAAGAAAATTTAATGCATATGTATATTATTACATATTATTTTCAAATTACTTTATTTAAAATATAATTAAATTCTCAGTCTGCCCTAATATTTACCCTTAGCTGTCGAGAGAATAATTGAATTTATACCTTTCCCGAGAGTATTAGCACTATGTGAAATCCAAACAGTCTCGTCCAGGATTTGAACTCGTATCTCCGTGTACATTTCCGACGACGATAACCAATGCACCACGGCAGATCCCTTCAGTTTATTTAAGTAACAAGGGAATTTCACCCTGTCAGTGAGGCTTAGAATAAGCCAACTATATCCTCGGCTAAGGGGTAAGAACCACCAACACGGGCGGGGGGCTCTAGGTATGATACTAGACGGGAACCAGTGATTAAATTCTGGAGATAACTTCATTGCCATTACTTCCAGGTCCACTCTGAATCGCAGTGGTTGTTCTTTTTCGGTTCTCCTCTATGGATCAAATAGATTGGTTTCAAAATTATTAGTACCGAATAGGTAAGTTGGAAAAGGTATAATCGTGTATATATCATTTATATCAGACCGGTTGAGTTTTATGGCAAATCAACCATTGTTGGTTATCTAATGCCAAATCCTTATTTTACATATATATCAAATATGTGATTTGCAAAAACATTTTGTAGATAAACACAGTTAAATGATCAAACTGTTCTATTTCAAACAAATTAATTTAGCATAAGTCAACAAAATTAAATGGTTTCAAGTATTGCTATGTATCTCTAACAATTCAATTAAACATCGGTCATTTGTTTACACATAGTTAAAGGATCAAACAGTTCTATTTCAAACAATTCAATTAGGCATTAGTAATTTGTTTGCGCTCAGTTTAAATGTCCAACAGTCCTATTTGACCCACAGATAGGACCCTATCAGGTGCTACTACTCGGGCCAAAATGACCTGGGAGTGATTGCAATGGAGGGGTACTTGCATTCCTAAAAACTAAAGCATTACTGGAGCCTCACCATTATTCATTTACAAGGCTTTGCTTAGTTGTGGCACAAGGCTAGGAGAATGGGGTTTCCAATGAGACTTGAACTCACAAACAATGCTCAGCTAGCCTATCTTGCTAACCATTACGCCACGAGCCTCACCTGTTTAATGTCATCTCCACGACACTCGTTGTAGTGATGGAGGCGTCTTACCCCTCTGCAGAGATGCAGTCAGTGTATTCTACAGCCCCAGCCGACTAGGCTGTATCAGATAGGAATACTTGATAGTTTATATTTGCAAACAAATTAATATCATTACAGATAGATATGATCAGTTTGAGTAACATGATTTTACGGAAATGTTTAAAATATAGAGATAATTATAAGCAACATTTGAAAATTAATCAAATTTTGGTAATACATGACTCATATGGGGTCGACAATCTGTTTAATAAGCAAAACCTAAGTAAATACATTTAGTTCTTCAAAATGGGTGACAAACAATTGGAGCACATGTAAACACTAATCAACAAAAAACTGATGACTTTTTTAGTTGTGATCATACAGGAAAATTTTATCCTATTTTGATCTAGAATATATATATATATATATATATATATATATATATATATATATATATATATATATATATATATGTATGTATATTATATAAATTATCTTATTTTGATCTACAATAATATATATATATATATATATATATATATATATATATATCCTGTGTCTATTCTGAATTTTACACACACACACACACACACACACACACACACACACACACACACACACACACACACATATATATATATATATATATATATATATATATATATATATCCTGTGTCTATTCTAAATTATTTTATCCATGAGATCAGAAGAAGTCCTGTTATTTTTGGTGTTTTTGATTTATATCAATACCCATAACAGGATGGAAATAAATTTATAATCCTAATGTGACCGGTTTTTGTTTTTTCTTAAAGAAATTATTGCTCTGTAATGTCAGTTACATTGAGCTCTTTACCAGGAAAATGTAAATGTTCAATGTTGAATGTTTTTTTTTTGACCCGATGGAATTACTCCCAAATCCGGTTTAACTGGACCAAATAATACTTATATATATATATATATATATATATATATATATATAATAGATCTAAATAGGATAAAATTTGTCTGTGTAATATATATATATATATATATATATAGAATAGAATACTTAGTCCAGTTAAACCGGAGTTAGGAGTAATTCCATCAGGACAAGAAAATATTCGTGAATATTTAGATCTTCCTGATAAAGAGCTCAATGTATCAATTATACAGAGCAATAATTTCATTAAGAAAAAAACAACGAAACCAATCACAAAGGATTATAAATTTATTTCAATCCTGTTACGCATTTTTGAAATTTTCAAAAACACGAAAAAAAATTAACAGGACTTCATCAGTTTTTTTATCTAAAAGATCTGATGAAGTCCTGTTAATTTTTTTTCGTGTTTTTGAAAATTTCAAAAATGCGTAACAGGATTGAAATAAAGTTATAATCCTTTGTGATTGGTTTCGTTGTTTTTTTCTTAATGAAATATATATATATATATATATATATATATATATATATCCGAAATTGGGCTGAAAATTTCATAGGCTGAAGTTATGTCTGCTGATGATGACGTTTTTGGTCAGTTTGATGTATGCACAGCAACAACGATTGAAGATGTGTTTAAACTGCAAGGGAGACTATATTGACAAAAAAAAAACTCATTTGGTTATTGATAGATATTTATTTACGTATATATAAACTAAATAATCATATCCAGTTATGATAATTAGAATATGTATATTTGAGTTTCACACACAAAAAGGAAGAACTACCAGTAGATTTTAAAAAAACCACAAAACAATCTATGATAAAAAAAAACACGCACACACACATAGACACACACACGCAACTACAAACATATCAAATATCAAAGAAGGGTAAAGAAGACCAAAGTAAACATACTCCAAGAAGGGGGAACAAAAACCCTTATAAAAACATATTAAACCAGACAAGAATCATTTATACTGGAAACAGGAAAGAGTTCCAGTCTCATTGAGTACCCCATTTAAAAGGCCTTGTGCCACATATGTTCTCTAACGAAAGCAACAAGCTGGAAACACATATTCATAACACATATGTAATACATGTATATAACACGTATGTAAGAAAAAAAAATTCAAAAAATACAAATCTCTCCGTGGACCATCTTATATATATATATATATATATATATATATATATATATATATATATATATATATTTACTAATCTAATATCTACCAGCATTCCTGATGATCCGATAAGGTGAAACTTTAGTAGAAGATTTCCAACTCGATTTAAGTTAATTTTATATATATATATATATATATATATATATATATATATATATATATAGATGCGTGTGTGTATGTATATGTGTGTGTATGTATGTGTGTGTAGGAGTGGCTATGTGTGTACGTGTACGTATATGGACAGTATTACCTGTAAATAAGTCTACTCTTAACAATTTATATAATCTAAGAACACATGACTAATACAAATATTTTATACCATTATTTATTTTTCAAATATATATTATGCACAATAAAACTGCACAAATATATTTAAAGTAGAGTATTTGTTTTTGGACTGCTACATATTTGCCTTTTTGTTTACAGAATATTAAGAACTTATTGATAATAATATCCGTTGGACTAGAAATGGTTTTTAATTTAGAAGAAAATAAACATTTTATTAAAAAAATCAATGAAGGGTTATTTATTCATGGCTGTTGCTCTCTCTCTATTTCTCTCTGTCTTTCTCCACACACACACACACACACACACACACACACATATATATATATATATATATATATATATATATAGAGAGAGAGAGAGAGGGGAAATAAATCCGGGAGTTTGTAAATATGAAATATGAAAGAACAAAATATTTTGTGGATGTATTTATTCAAATATAAATAATATGCCGCGTTTAATGATTTCTTTTTCCCTTTTATTTATCTATTTTTTAAAGTAACCTATTTGCTTTAGATTTAAAAAAAAATATTTGAAATACGTTATTTAAAAAATACATTATTTTATATATATATATATATATATATATATATATATATATATATATATATATATATATACTCATGTAAATTTCGTGGAATTCACATTTATATATCTAAATTATGAATTCATTTCAGAGTTAAGTTCTTGATGATTTCCATGTCTATTTGAAAAATCTAGTTGGTTAGGGTTTTTTTTTGTTTTAATGGCAGATCAATATTCATGGATTATTTAATGCAAAAGTCCGATAATGAACTGGAGTTCGAACTCGCTTACCACAATGTCGAAGTCCAGCAAATTTACCAATACACCCCGGGTACTTTCCCGGAAAATTTTAGGATTAAGTATCAACAGATATACTAGAAATTATAAATGAAAGATATGTAAAAGTAAAGTTGGTGACCGTAGTCGAGGGTGACCAGAAGGCTCCCTTTTTGATAGCTACTACACTGAGGTGTAGAGGAGGGCGCTACTCCCTTTTTTTTATTGCTCCACTTTACCCTTGAAACGTACTTTATATTGCTGAGTGTTAAGCAAGGAAGCATCAAGTACCATTTTTAAAGTCTTTGGTATGACCCGATTGAACCCAGGTCTCCCGGACCATTGGCGAACATTCTATCCACGAGGACTAACAGCCGGGAATTGAATAAAAGATAACTACAATAAAAAAGAAATATTTTTGAGTATTTTTTTTATTTACAATAAGGCTACCAATTCTATTTCATAAGAAAGTCAAGAACGATAATAAAAATCTATCGAAGTCCCTATTAATTATAAAAGTTACCAACAAAAAAATCACAATTCTATTAAAAAAAAAAATCTATTGTCTTTATTTAAACCAAAAAAAAAAAAAAGAAGGAAAATAGTCAATCAATACCAACATTATCAAAATACAGAGTCAATTAATGGCAACATTATCAAGATATTGAGTCAATCAATGGCAATATTATCAAAATGCAGTGAATGCTACATAGAGACTCCTTTCAAGTGGGTAGAAGAGATCGTTTCGGTCACACAATTTTATCTATAATCCACTCACAGACCAACGTTCAGTGGTACATAGCAGCATCAAATATACTGATATGAATTGATACATACAGATATATGCATGTGAACTTAGGTAAGAAAAGTAAATATATATATGGTTAATATATGTGTCGGAGAATTTCAGCAGCTTTGTGGCTAACCATTTGGACAGTGACGTCATAGTAAGCAAGTTCGAACTCCAGTCGCGCTATTACGATCACTTTCGAACTAATATCCATTCGAAAAGTTTGAACCCTCTTATCCGCCCCAAGCTATAGGTTATATAGTACTATAACTGTACTTCTACAAGAATGGCTTTAGTATTAAAAATATACGAAGGTTGATGAGCTATTTAACAAAGAAAAACGATACATATATATTTACATGTGCTTTATATAAGAAATATAAAATGCACATACACATGTTTCTGTATATGTATTCATACTAACATTACACATATATCAATATATATATATATCAATATATATATATATATATATATATATATATATATATATATATATAAATTTTTCGTTGTAAGTCGAAAGAAAGAAAGAAATATTTTTAAATGAATTTCGTGAAACTATTCATTTATATATATATATATATATATTTATATATATATATGTATGTACATACATACATACATATATATATATATGTATGTATATACATACACATATATATATATACATATATATATGTATGTATATACATACACATATATATATATATGTATATATGTATGTATGTATATATATATATATATGTATATATATATATGTATGTTTATACATACATACATACATACATAAATACATATATATATATATATATATATATATATGTATGTATATATATAGAGAGAGAGAGAGACAGACAGACAGAAAGACAGGCAGATATATGTTTTTTAGTGTATATGTGTGTAAATCTGGATTAAGTAAGTCCGCTGTTTGCATTATAATTAGTAATCACTTACTATCCTTTGCTTAATTTAGCTCAAGGTTAAGATTATGGGACACTCAGTGAGAATCATGCTAACTAATAATTGTCTGATATTTTAGCTTGCTAATCTTTAAACCACACAAAGTACCCCATTAAGACGTCATTCGACCTTCAATATTGATTTGAAGTTTTTCTCAGCTTGAATATTTTTTTTTATTAATATCCAACACCGACTTAATCACTTTAACAAAGGAGGAGGTTATATCATAAAAAAAAAGCAAAAGAAAAAAACACATTTTTGAAAATTCTTTATTCGGCTACAAAAGGATTATATACAGGTACATCGATATGTTCGTTAGTTAGCGTTTACTAAAGCAGTCGACAACATAAATATTTAATATTTATGTGACTGCATTGTAATAAAAGAATAATATCGAAATTCAAGTTTAAAGACATTACTCTGAAAAATTAATAATCGCCGACAATAATAAATTCTTTGGGATTTTTGGTAAAAAAGATCAACTCGTCCCGGACAGAAGACAAGACCTAGTGATAGCCGATAAAAAAAAAGAAAGAATAAAAAGAGAACCTGTTGAATAGTAGGCTTTGTCGTCCCAGCGGACTACAGCGTGAAAATCAAAGAAAAGTACTTAGACCTTGCTTGAGAACCAAGAAAGTCATGGAACATGAAAGCGACAGCGATACTAATTGTAGTTGGTGAGCTCGGAACAATTCCCAAATGCTTAGTAAGGGGACTAGAAGACTTAGAAAGCAGAGGACGAAAGGAAACCATCAAGACAATCCATTATTAAAATCGGCCAGAATATTGAGAAAAGCCCTGGAGACTTGCAGTCACTCAGACTCCAGTGAAATACCATCAATAACGCTGGTGTGAAAAACTCCCCAGAAGTAACAAGAAAATTTGACAACTAATAGTTTTAGACACACGGTCTGAGTAGATTCAATAAAAAGCAACTGAAATTAAGATGGAAGAAATACTAGTTAATAATGGTTAGTTTCTTGATTTGGTTTCATTGTTTTGATGGCATATTAACCTTCATGGGTTACTTTATGCCAAAGCCATCCTTATAGAGGAACAGTAGTGGCATTAGTTAACCCATAATTGGGGAGATAAGGGGGTTCATATCTTTCAAATTTGCTTATTACGATATCACAGTCCAGTACGTTAGCCACTACGCAACGGGGTCTCACTTTAGTAACGATGAAAAAGGTTTTATCTAATGATGACGAAAATCGCGCCGTACAAGTAGATCTGGCATATAAGTTGATCTCAAGATTTTTGGTTCAAAATTCTGGGTTAAACCTGGACCAGTTATACAGGTCGATCCTGAAACATACGGTAGGTTACTGGTTGGTGAAAAGTTATCCAGTAGACGTAAATGAAGGTAGATTATGATAACTTGTAATAAAAGAATATAATAAAGCCAACGACTTACATCAAGACATTGACTCTAATATCTTTCGCTGTAAGAGTTATTGTAGGGAAATTTCCAAGTCTAGTTTTATATAGATACCCATACTATAACGAGCCTACACAATATGTCAGTAGACCTACTAATGTTATCTTGGTAAGAGCTATCTTATAAAAACTAAAATCGATGGCAAGGCACCATCATTGCAGATCTGAGGAATATGGAGAACCTCTTTATTCACATCACTCCCAGGTACACTCTGATTCGGAGTTATAGCATCTGATAGGGTCTTATCAAATTTAACTGTTTGACTAGTTAAACTGTGTGCAAACAAATGACATGCTAAATTGAATTGTTACAAATAGAACTGTTTGATCCCTTATCAGTTATTAATACATAGCAATACTTGGAATCATTTATCGGTGTGCAAATGAATGAATAGTGTTTAATAGAATAACTAATGTTAAATAGCGATACTTGCAAACCATTCACAGCGTGAAAACAAATGATTGATGTTACATTGTTACTGTCACATAACAATGCATGAAACAATTTAACTGTGTGAAACAAATGATTAATAGTAAATAGAAAATTTTATGTTAGATAGAAATACTTCAAACCATTTAACTATGTACAAAATAATTATCTTTTTAAAAAATGTATCTACGAAATGAGTTTGCAAATCATATTTGAGCATGTTTGATTAAATAATAAAAACACATTTTGTCTCTGTAATTTTATTAGGATCCTTTCAAGTTTCCTGACAAGTGTTTTGGTTTTAGGTTGGAGTGGATAGATGAATTTACCTAAATTATCCCGAGCACTTTCAGACCTTTCATAGGCCATCATCAGGGACAATTTTGTTAAATTCATCTACAAACTCCAACGTAAAACCAAAACACTTGTCAGGAAACTTGAAAGGATCCTAATAAAATTATATTGACAAAATATTTTTATTATTTAATCAAACATGCTTAAATGAAAGACTGCTGCCCAACTACATATTCTAAATCATATTGGATAAGTAAAAACAGTATTTGACATTAAATAACCAACAGTGGTTGATATGCCATAAACCCAACCAAACCAAACCAATTAAGCAAAATCAATAAATTATAATAGATTACACACCATGGCAATGCTACATATAGTATATTATACCAACACATATAGTATATTATACCAACACATATAGTATATTATACCAACACATATAAAACATTTCGTACAACGGTGTGTGATATAGCGTGAATATCAAACTGAATTTAAATAAGTTTTATTATTTTATATCAATTTCAGCGTTAATTTGTTTCCGTTTCGGTTTCTTTGTTAAATGGCATATCAACCTTTGTAGGTTATTTAATGCCAAAGCCATTCTCCTAGAATAACAGACGTGGTACTATTTAACCCATAGCAGGGTGGATAAGGGGGTTCATACCTTTCTCAAGGATATTTGCCCGAAAGTGAACGTAATAGCGCGACTGGAATACTTACTCGCTTACTACGATTCCCCAGTCCATCTCGTTAACCATTACACTCCGAGGACACCCCCTGTTAATTTGTTAAATATGTTCACCAAATATGAGTTTAAGTTAGAAAGGTTCGTATTTGTCTGCTTGAGTTACGGTAAGTAGTGTATATCGATTGAGTACCGTGTCTACTGGTTGATCACTCTTTTGTAAAGGTTTGAATTATAGCCCTGCCGTATAAGTCGACTCTTTGCTTTGAAAAGATTTTTCTTGCTTAAATGGTCGACTTGTACGCTGCAATTTATAGTAATAGAATTCAAGATATTAACACTTCTGAATATGTTTTTTTTACTTTGAATTTTAAAATTTTTGATGGCCTTTATAGAAAGATTATTACTGAATTTCGCTTTCCTGAGAAAAGCTTAAATGCATCTTTGAAGTAAACGTGTACACTTTTAGCTTTGTATACATTGTAGTTGGCTTAATAAAAAAATTGTGTGTGTGTGTGTGTGTGTGTGTGTGTGTGTGTGTTTGTAATGAGGCCTTTTCTTTTTGCGTATGTGTGTTTTGAAATACAAACCTTTTCTTATATATAAGTTCATTCTTAGAAATAAAAAAGAAAAAAGACGATTTAATTTTTCGTTTTTTTTAAATAAAGAATTATTATTATTATTATTATTATTATTATTATTATTATTATTATTATTATTCCTTTTGAGTTTTTCACATCAGCATCTGCTGATGGTTTTTCATTGGAGTTTGTGTGACAGCAAATCTCCTCAAGTGGCCAGGACTCTTTTCAGTATTGAGGCCGTTCTCAATAATGTAGTAGTTTGGATGGTCTCCACTCGCCCGCCAACTTCCAAGCCCTCCAGGCCCTTTAATAATCCTTTAGTTACTGTGCCAAAAGTACCAATCAGGATTGGTACAGTCGTCACTTTCATGTTCCACAGTTTTTTCAATTCTCTTTCAAGGTCGGGGTACTTATCCTTCTTTTCACCTTTTTTCAGTTTTGTTCTGTGGTCAGCCGAGACAGCAAAGTCGAAAATTTTGCAAATTCTCTTTTTTTGTTGATTATTATAAGGTTTGGTCTTCTGGCCGAGATCAGGTGATCCGTGTGTATGTCAAAGTCCCATAGGAATTGATGTGTGTCATTTTTTAGGACAGATGCTGGGTTGTGCATATACCATTTGTTCGTATGGTCAAATTAGATTTTTTTGCACATTTCCCAGTGGATTACCTTGCCCACCCAGTCGTGTCTAGTCTTGTACTTTTTCTGTGTTAATTTGCTGCATTCGCTTATTATGTGATTGGTGGTTTCATCTCTGTCACCACATAGCCCCCCACACAGATATATATATATATATATATATATATATATATATATATATATATATATATATATATATATTATTACTAATCTTTACCCAAACATAAACGAATGTCGAAAATAAATATAATGTTTTAATTCTTTGTTATTTTGACTTGAGACTTGAAATATTTTGCTTATTAATTAAATTCATCTCCAATATATTTAACATATTAATTTGCCAGCGCTCTAAGCGTTGCGGTTATCGTCGTAGGAAACGGAATCGTTGACCGGAGGAACGATCTTGGATGAGGCTGTTTGCATTTCACTTTGTGCTAATGCAAGCTGCTCTCCTCCCAGCTATGGGTAAATAGTAAGGCACACTGGGTTCTTTAGCCTGGCTTAGGCAACCAGTATAGGAGAAGGATAACTATGTATTCAAACCAGCTTTACTTTGTTTAAAAACTGACCTTGTGTCACACCATGCTTGTGGCAGAGGGGCTGGGTAAAGTATGAACATATTAATTCGCATCCTTTTTTCATTGTTACTTATAAATTTACTTTTGTTTCATGATCAGATTTGTTATTTTCGGATATTATTAAAGCATTACTTTTATTCTGAGGCGTGTCTAAAAAATAGACTCGATGAACTGTGTTCAAATCTTGGACAAGGCTCTTTGTAATTCATTTCATGTAAAACCCCCTCGAGAAGGCATGTATCCCTCGTTTCTCAGCACCACAACCAGTAAATAGTAGGGTAGGTCCTTTAGCATCGGTAAAAAAAACCTGGTCAATGAGAAGAAAATGCAGGGAGACGATAAATAATCGTTTTCCTTTGAATATGTAAACACGTCTTTGGACATCACGTGTCCGTTGGTCCCGCGAAAATTCAGAATCATTTCTCGTCTGACCCAGTCGGCTGTGGCTGCAGAATACATCAACTGCATCTGTGCAGAGAAGGAAGACTCCTCCAACGAGTGTCCTGCATATGACAAAAAACAATCTGATGGTGAGTCTCCAGTAATACTGAAGCTTTGCGAAATGCAGAGTACCCTTTTATTACCATCGCTTCTAGGTCCACTCTGGCCTGGAGTGGTGGTACCTGATAGAGTTCTATCTATGGGTCAAATAGAACAAAAATGCGTACTTATGCTAAACTGAATTGTTTGAAATAGAACTGGATTTGTCATTAAATAACCTACAATGGTTGATGTGGCATAAAACCAAATCAAACCAAACCAAACCAAATAATTTATCGTCCTCTTTTCGTCTCTGTTCTTCAAACTGATAAAACCTCTCTTTTCATCTTTGTTCATTTAACAGATTTGACCTTACTACACGGTAAAAGATGTCGTTTGCATTGTTATTGAAATGAAAGCCAAAACCATCAAATAGGACAAGAGACGTTTCACCACTTTTTGTTGCTCTTTTTATATACTGCTCATTCATGGCAGCACCTGCACATTGATCTGATGGGATACGTTTGTGTATTCTTCTAATCCCTCTTACAAGTCTTATATATACTGTATTTGACGGCATATAAGGTGCACGAGTGTATAAAACGCACCCCAAATTCAGCAGGTTAAATCAACAAAAAAACCCCCAAAGTACTCATATTAAACGCTAAGAAATTAATATAACGAATATTATCAATGATAACACTTTTTATATGCATAATAGCCTTTTAAATAATGACAATAGGTATATGAAAGTTACTCTAAAGTCTAAGCTAATAGGAATTGCTAGGTAACTAAATTTCGACCGACTATCGCGAATATGGCATATTAGATGCAGTTGAATTTTAAAAGATATTTTTAGTAAAAAAAATTGCGCCTTATATGCCATCAAACACGGTATCTATTAAGTGTTCTATATCTGTAAATCAGTTTTATTTATCATTTCTTCCGTTTATTCAGTGTTAGGATATACTAATGCTATGATTGGACTTTAGCGAGTGGAGAAAGGACTAAATATCCTTACTAGCACCAACTAAAAGCAATAACCGGCACCCACCCCCGAAAAAACACCCCTGAATTCAAATCATCTGTAACTCTGCTACCCTCGAAAAAACTGACCTTATGTAGCATTTTGTATGACGTCAACAGTCAAATAAAGACTACTTCACGCGTGGTGTAATGGTTAAAGCGATGGACTGCGGAATCGTAGTAAGCGAGTTCGTACTCCAGTTGCGCTATTACGTTCACTTTCGGGCAAATACCCTTGGGAAAGGTATGAGCCCCCTTATCCTTCCAGCTATGGGTTAAATAGTACCACTACTGTTCTTCTAGGAGAATGGCTTTTGCATTAGATAACCTATGCCATTAAAAACAAAGAAACCAAACCAAACCTTAGACTATTTCCCTTAGATTATATATATATATATATATATATATATATATAAATTTGAGACTCAGAGGACAACAAATAAAGAAGAGATAATACAAATACCGCTGGAAACTTGGGAAAGACTTGCAAAAAGCAGAACAAAATTGGGCTCTTGTGTCGTCAAGTGTGTGTGGGAGGAATCTCTGAGGTTTGATGTAGATAAAATATGATTAAAATTAGATGGTATATCTACCACCCATAAAAACAGTAAGAATAAAAAAAAAAGTTTTCCATGCACTAAGAATATTGAGCAACTTTATATGATAATATTAAAAATATGATAACGATTCATTAGGTAGTCCTCGTGACGCAGTGGTTAATGCGCTGGACTGCAACATCTTGAAAAGGCATGAACCCTCTTACCCCTCATTTGTGATGCTGGCAAAAGAAAGACATGGGGAACACAAAAAGGTAGATAGAAAAACATACATATTCAAGTAACAGAAACAAGATAAAAGTGAACCGGGTTAGACAATAGTTAGCTGAGAGTCCAGTCGGGTAGCGTGGTGTCTCACGTGATTGTGTCACGTGGATATGGATCAACTGTGGTGAACTCCGGTCAACGCTCCGTTGACATGTATTTATGGAGGAGGGTGAGTTTATTATGTTGGGAGTACAACACCCTCAACTAACGATTAAATAGTATTACTACTGTTCTTTTACACTCATAACTTTGGCATTAAATAACGCACAAAAGTTGACATGCCATTAAACAAAAAGAAACCAAACCAAACCAAACTAAACCAAAGATTACTTATCTCTCTATGCATATTTGTCCAGTTGGTGGGGCTAAGAAATGGCAGACTGCATCCCCTGCTGACAGGTAGGACTCATACTAAAATAGATGTCCAAGGTGTGACACTAACTTGCATCTCAAATGAAAATTTTTTTTTCTCTCTGGCAGTCTAAAATAGAAGAGAACAAACTATGTGATTAGGCAGAATGAGGTGGTAGATGACACAAGAGAAATTTATGGGCATATCTACACTTAAATACTCCATGAGAGAATGATCTATCTATCTATCTATCTATCTATCTAGATAGATAGATTCAGTATTTTCTCACGTATTATTTAAGTATATATATATATATATATATATATATATAATACTGGGTGTATATATATATATATATATATACACACATGTATATATATATGTATATTTAGGCAGCATTTCTTCGTTAATGCAAATTTCATTAAACATAATAGACATTTTATGCCTACATATTTTCTTCTGGATCCGTTCGAATTCCCGTATCACTTTTATCGTATTCGGGGGGAATTGATTTAGGTATTGTCCATAGTTGTATGTATCCCTAGTACTTTCTGCCCGACTTTGGGCCATCAAAAAAACATTCATGGCCAACAACACAACTACAAAAATTCTCACCGACAACACAACAATACTCGAACATCAAAATAATAAACAAAAACTTCAGATTCTCGAAGCACTATATATTAGAAACCTGCAACCAGCACTTAATAGAATTAATTTTCAAACCAGTGTTAATGTTCTTAAATGTCTTTAGCTACTGGCACTATTTACAGAATTACATTTAAAAGCAAACGCCATAATCTTCAACGGCAAAGACGTCCTTACACAGTAGTAATTTGCTAAAACAAAAGTTACATCACTTTTGTAATAGATTCTCCCCTGATGATGGCCCAAAGAATATTATATACATATTTACCAACCCCTCCGCTCGGGCAGGATATGACACAAGGTCAATTTTTAAGCGGAGTTTAAGAGGTTTGAATTCAGAGTTTTCCTTCTCCTAGACTAGTTGCCTCACCAAGGCTGAAGAACCTAGTCTGTCCTACTATTTACCCATAGCTGGAAGGAGAATAATTGGATTCATACCTTTCCCAAGGGTATTAGTGCTATGTGAAATGCAATCTGTCCAGGATTTGAACTCGTGTCCAATTCCTGCGACGATAACCATTACACCACGGGCACATTTCCAGTTGTTTCTTTAAAAATTCTTTTTAAGATATTGTATACTGCCTCTTAGCTGTTTATAAAAGAATATTAAAGAGAAAATAAAAATCATAGATTGTTTCAGTGACATTTAATTCCTTTTAAGAAAAGTTATCTAATGTAGTTCGAACATAATTTTTCTTTATCTTTACCTTTAAAAATCTTTTGTTAATAGCCTCATTTCATTGTCAAGGATTTGGTAGACATGCATTATTCTTTCATCAGCTTGATGAAAATTTATAAATTCGTTTCAGAAGGAGAAAAAGATCTTTTGGATTTATTGCAATATCTGTTCCTTTTTTTGAGCATTGTCTCACGCCGTATGCGAAATTCCGTCTTTAGAGTTTTTTTACGATAAGACTTTAAGTGAAACTTCTTTATTTGAAAAAAAAGTTTTCTAAATTGATTGTTAGTTAATATAAGAAAAACCATTCTAACTTTAAAATTGTTCTAATCAAAACAATGTTAAACGAGTGAAGGATATGGCGCCCGCGTACACGCGCGCACACACACACACACACACACACACACATATATATATTTATTCATGAAAATGCACAGAAATGGAAAAAAAACAAAAGGTATATATATATATATATATATATATGAATAGGTGATTTATCAATTTGTCGTTGTTTTATCCTATTCTACAGGCCAGTATTTGAGCTTTTCTTGAACATATATATATATATATATATATATATATATATATATATATATATATATATATATATAAGAATATCTTGTGGTTGCTACAGGATATAAAAATTGTTTTTAAATGCGTGTGCATAATAAAATATTTTTAATACAATTAAAATATTTTAAAATCCTAAAGAACGGGATCTTTTGTTTCGGTCACTTCTCTTCAGAGAATTAGGTCTGCGACAATCAAATTCATACCAGAGGAAGTAGACATCGAACAGTGGCCATGGAAAAAGCCTGGAGTGGGGGAAGAAAACTAATCGAAAAAAACAAAACAAAAACAAAAACAAACAACCGTAAGCCAGATTAGTTGGCGCGGGTAATAATGTTTTCTTCACGTAGTTCAATGTGGTTGTTAGTAAGAAGTTGTGTGTGAAACTGTTTTTGGATACATAATTCCTGTTAATGTTTCGCTTTAAGTAAAGCTACTAGTATTGAAATCTGAAATTAATTCCTAGAGGTCTTGAGGATACGAAATAGTCTGTTTGTGGATGACAATATATACGCGCCCACCCCTGGAGGTTGAGCTCTCTGACGAAGGAATTAACGGCTGCCACTCGCGTAATGTCCAGCTCTTCGTATGAATTGAGCACTTTGGTATCCGGTAAGGCAAAATGTAAACAAACGAAAGCTATTACATAATGCCTTATAATTCCCGAGCTGATGTTATGTCGACCAATGGCTGAGCGGTATGATACTTAGTGTAATGTAAAGTTAGGCGGGTTTCAATACCAGCTTGAAGTGTCCTACGTGTCTAGCCACATTGAAGAGTTGTGATACAACGAAACAGTCTTTCTGTGGATGATAATATATATATATATATATATATATGAAAAGGTATAAAGATGAAAAACAAGGTTTACAGTTCCAGTTTTTCACAGATATATACATATATATATATATATTACAACAGTGTATTGTTGTCATTCTCTCTCTCTCTCACTTGGTGGGTTTGTGGCAGTCAAAATGCGGTATAATTTGGAGAGTGCTCATTATCTAAGATAGCGCTATTATATGATGATAAATAAATATATATTAGTTTTTATATATATTTTATAGCATTGATGGTTATCTGCGACCCCAGGTTTCATGCCGTCTTCATTGCGACAAACATCAGGCAGAGATGATTGTTTGATATTGTCGTATAAAGACAGCATGAAAACAGTAGTCGTGGATAAGCATCCATGCTGTTAAATATATATAAAAGCTAACACACACACACACACATATATATATATATACATATATATATATGTGTGGTGTGTGTGTATATATATATATACATATATATAAGGAGGTGATATATCAATTTCTTTTGGGTTTTATCCTATTCTACTGGCTAGTATTTGATCACTTTTTTGATTTAAGAAAAACATTTTTATAATAAATTCCCCCCTCTCTCTCTGTATATATATATATATATATATATATATATGTATGTATGTATGTTAGGATTGTTTTGGCATAGAGTCAACGGCGCTTGATAACCGTCAGTTTCTCACATCGGCAATTATCGGGCCAAGTGACGGCACAATGTGGAAGTCATGCAAATACCAACCCAGTATAAACTAGAACGCTCTTCCCAGAATGCCCTATACAAAAATATATAAAGGGACGTCGTCCATGTGCGTCAATTTGTCCGATGTTCACATAGGTGAAAAACTGACTGTCACCAAATGCCGTTGACTGTGTGTATGCTGTCCTTTATATATATATATATATGCTCTATCACTGATATTGAGCAGTGTTTATTTATAAATATAGCAAACAATATATATATATATATATATATATATATATATATATATATATATTACCGAAAATATCTAAATTATGTACTCTTAAAGTCTGTTAATTTCATGTGGGTGAGAGGAATTTTGATGTGGCATAATGTTTGTTCATGTGACACAGATGTAATAAAAGATATTGATTTTAGAAATCAGTAAAATAAATCAACAAATGGACCAGAGAACAAGAAAACCAATGACAATGAATAAACCCTTAAATCCCAGAGATGACAAGAAAAGAAGAAGGAAGAGGACTCGTCAGAATTGAAGATAGCGTCGGTACATCGACACGACGACTCAAAGACTACATAAAAAAAGAGCAAAGAAAGACTAATTACAGCCACCAGGAACAACGCGAACCACAAAAGGATCAACGAAATAACAACAGCAACGAAAAAACAAAAAAGACTTGGACATGTCTAAAAAAGGGAAATTTTGACAGAAAAACGGAATATCTTCTAATAGCAGCATAAAACAACATGACAAAGACCGACTGTGTTAAACCAAAAATAGATTAGATGCAACAAAATAGCAAATGTACGTTAAGTGGTAATGGAAACGAAACTATCAATCACATGATAAGGGAATGCTGCAAACTAGCACAAAAAGAGTATAAGACTAGATACGACTCGGTGGGGAAGATGATCCACTGGGAATTGTGCAAGAAAGTGAAATTTGACTTTACAAACAAGTGGTGTATCCATCTCACTCAAAATTCTCTAGGATTTTGAGATACAAACGGATCATATAATCATGGCCAGACGACCAAACTTGGTGATTGTCAAAAAAAAAAAAAAAAAGTAAACAAAAAGAGAACTTGATGAATAGTGAACATTGTTTCCTGACAGATCACTGAGGAAAATTAAAAGAAAGCAAAAAGAGAGATAAATACTGAGACTTTGCTAGAGAACTAAAAACCTATGGAACGTGACGGTGATGGTGATACCAACTGTAATTGGTGCACTTGGAACAATCCCCAAAGGATTGGTAAAGGGACTGGAAGGCTTGGAAATTAGATGACAAGCGGGACTATCCAGACCTCAGCATTATTAAGATTACCCAGAATACTGAGAAAAGTCCGGGAAACTTGAGGAGACTTGCTGTTGTTCAAACTCCAGGAAAAATATCATTAATTAACACTGGTGGGAAAAACTCTTAAAGGAGTAAATGATAATAATAGTAATGATAATAGTAATAATATAATAACATATTCATACATACATACATACTTACAAACATATATATATATATATTTATATATGTATATATATATTTTATATATACTGAGGGTGATTAGAGAAGTAAGGATGAACTCATGAGTGACGTTCTCCTATGGACTAGTAAACATGGACATACCAGTGATGGCTAACCAATAAAGACTTACATAAATCAGCTTTTTCATGAGTATTGATGATCTTCCCGGAGATACAAATGATAGAAATGGATTGTGTGTGTGTGTGTGTGTGTGTGTTAATATGTGTGTGTGAGAGATGGAGAGGGATATATATATATATATATATATATATATATATATATATAGAGAGAGAGAGAGAGAGAGAAAATCACGGGACTTTGTGCTGTTAGCAGAACTTGATGATGATGATGATATATATATATATATATATACAAACACGCATAAACACACACGCACACATGTATATATATATTACTGCAACAATGAAATCACACACACACACACACACACACACACACACATATATATATATATATATATAATATTAATAACTTAAATGTTCTTTATCAGATTTTGAGTCTTCTTGATTAGTATTCAAGTATATTTACTTACAGAAGAAGAAGAAGAAGAACCTCAGTTTTATTTCCCATGATTCCCAAGTGTATTTCATTCCAAAACAATCAAATGAAAATGAAAAGCAATTAATTTTTTTACTTATTATGTTCTTACATTATTCAAATCTTCCAATGAAAATGTTTTTCATTTATCAAATCATGTAACATTTTTTTTGCCTTCTTTAAAACTGAAGCAAAATATATTACAAAAATGGTGTGCAATATCCTTCGAAAGGTAAATATTAAACTGAAAAGAATCACGTGAAGAATATTAAAATCATATTTAGAAAAACTTTTTTCCTCGATAAAATAACAGGTCATGGTGTTTTTTTTCTTCTTTTACCAAAAATAAAAAACTGCATTTACAAATAAGAAAAATTATTAAAGAAGCTTTAGTCAGAAAATGTGAGGGATTTTAATTCAATTAGAAAGCTGTAAAAGAAAAAAAAAATCCACCATTCTCTGGGATAGAAATAATTATAAATAAATAAGATAATCCTTCTCTCTTTGTGTTCATTCATAACATCTATCTATCTATCTATCTATCTACTTAGGCTCACCTTAGACTGGCGTATACAGGAAAGCATGTTGCACCAATTTTCCTAACCAGAAAACACTACCCGCCTTTTAAGTCAACATTTGAAATATTAACTCTTATATGGGCTTGAACACCAGATACTAGGGACAACTTTGGAATTATCTGAAATACTGAACATCCATTAACTCTCTCTGTTTCTCTCTCTCATTCTCTCTGTCTCTCTGTTTCTCTCTCTCATTTTCTCTGTCTCTGTCTGTCTGTCTGTTTCTGTCTCACACACACACACAATTGAAAAACCAACAAGAAAATGAAAGAGTAAAAATTTAAATGTAGGAATGAGTAATAGTCGGAAATTGAAAGAATGAGTGGAAACACTGAAAAAGAAAAAGATTATTCGACAATCAAGTAAAGAAAGAAGGAAAATAGTGAGAATGAAAGGAAGACTGAAAGAATGAAATTGTTAAAAACAAATCAAAATGCAAAATAGGAAACTGAAAGAGTGAAAAGGCAGCCAAAAGAACAAAATTTGTAGCAGAGTAAAAGAAGGAAGAAAAGTGAAAAAAAGAATGAAAGATCTCTTGATTTAAAAAACTCTAAAACAAGTAACAGGTAATAAATATCTGAGGTAATCTAAGTAAAAAAGTTAAAGAAGAAAGAAGGAAGTGAATGTAAAAGAATTAGTGAATGAAATTATATCAAGAATTGAAAAAATAGAAAAGATGGAATAAAGAAAAAAATTAAAAAAGGAAAAAAAAAAAAATCTGAGGTAATGAAAATGAAAAAGAAAAAACGAAAAAAGACAGAGAGGAAAACGAATGAATGATGAAGTAAGGAAGGAAGGAAGGAAGGAAGGAAAATATTCTAAGAATGAAAAGAATGGAAGAGATGGGATGAAGAGAAAAATCAACACAAGAAAAAATTTAAAAAATCAGCGGTAATGAAAACAAAAAGTAAAACAAACGAAAAAAGAAAGAGAAGGAAAAAGAATGAATGAATGAAGGAAAGAACATATTCTAAGAATGAAAAGAATAAAAGAAATGGGATGAAGAGAAAAATTAAAAAAGGAAAAAAAATAATAAAAATCTGATGCAATGAAAATGAGAAAAGCAAACAAACAAAAAAAGACAGAGAAGGAAAAAGAATGAATGAAGGAAGGAAAGAAAATATTCTAAGAATGAAAAGAAAGAAGAGTTAGGATGAAGAGAAAAATTAAAAAAGGAAAAAAAATGATAAAAATCTGATGCAATGAAAATGAGAAAAGCAAACAAACAAAAAAAGACAGGGAAGGAAAAAGAATGAATGAATGAATGAATGAATGAATGAAAGAAAATATTCTAGAAATGAAAAGAATGGAAGAGATGGGATGAAGAGAAAATTTAAAACAAGAAAAAATTAAAAAAATCTGAGGTAATGAAAATGAAAAAAAAAAGACAGAGAAGGAAAAAGAATGAATGAATGAATGAAGGAAAATATTCTAAGAATGAAAAGAAAGAAGAGATAAGATGAAGAGAAAAATTAAAAGAAAAAAAAAATGATAAAAATCTGCGGTAATGAAAATGAAAAAAAAAATCAAATGAAAAAAGACAGAGAAGGAAAAAGAATGAATGAATGAATGAATGAAATTATTCTAGAAATGAAAAGTATAGAAGAGATGGGATGAAGAGAAAAATTAAAACAAGAGAAAAAATGATAAAAATCTGAGGTTGAAAATTAAAAAAAATAAAAACAAACAATGTATGAACAATGATAAATGAATGAGTGAACAAGGAAATTATGCTGAGATTGAAAAGAATAGAAAAGATGAAATGAAGAGAAAACTTAAGATAAGAAAAAAGTATTAAAATTCTGAGGTTATGAAAAGAAAGAAAGAAAAAAAAGAAGGAAGGCTGTGAATGAAAAAGAATGAATGAATCAGTGAAATTATACAAGAAATGAAAAGAACAGAAATAAAGAGGCAAAGACAGAGAAAATCTTAACATCCAGATAAATGATAAGAAACAAATACAAAACGAAAATGCTAAACAACTCGAGGAAATTAATTGAATAAATATGCTAAAAAAAACAAAAAAGAAGAAAAGCAAAAAAAAAATCCAACTCATTTTTAATTAATAAATCTATTTATTTACTTTGCTTTAAAATGACTGGAGATAATTCACCTTGTTTTTCATCTTTGATATTTATAAAATGTGTTTGCCAATAAGACGATAGTTCCTGGGGCAAAATCATTTCAAACAAGACAGTGAATCTCTTCAAAAGGAACTGAATATTTCAATTATCAAACCACAGGAAACAACAAGAAGGACAAGTAAAAATGATAGAAAATATAAAGAAAGACGTTTATACAAATTATGTATCAATATTAACTGGCCTTTTAGGCATTTTTCAATAAAGAATTCAAGTCTTTTTTCTTTTTCTTTCTTTAATTTCAATTGCAAATTACTTACTGTCTTTTTACACATCTCTTCTTCAGTTTAATTATACACAAATTATGACTTAAATAAACCTTTTTATCTATTCTGTCATTCCTCAAATGCAAAAAGTCCATTTTTCAAAAATTATTTTTAATGTTGGATATTTTAGCAATTTTCTATCAAACAAATGCCAAATAATTACACCAACACAAAATAACGCTGATTACAAGCGACAAATTAAATTTTAAAATGTTGATGAGCGTTGACCATTCTTGAAATTTTATTTGCCAAAAATTCTGTTGATAGTTTGAAACTTAGTGTTCTAACCTTTCCATGCTAGTCTCTCTATCATAGAACTTTAAACAAAATTAGCACGGTTGGAGAGAACACCAACACAGTGACCAAAACAACAAAGATCGTGATAACAGTTTCTTCAATTCATAGAATCATCTCAAAACTTCAAACAATACTGGGATAGTTAGAGAGAATACCTGTGAAAAAAACCCCAAAAAACGATGATCAAAACAACAAAGATGAAGAAAATAGTTTTATGAATTCATTGATTCAGCATAGAACTTCAGATATGCTGGCAAGCTTGGAGAGAGCAACAGCAAAAACATGATGATCAAAACAACTAAGATGAGGAAAAAAGTTTAATGAATTCATGGAATTAGTATAGAACTTCAGACAAAGCTGGCAAGTTTAAAGAGAGTACTAGCAAAAACATGATGATCAGAACAATAAAGATGAGGATAATAGTGTTATCGATTCACAGAATCCTTGTAGAAATTCAGTTATTATTTTTGCCTGCTTGTTAAACTCTTGTTGCTCACTTAATAGATCAGATGATATGAAATAACTGACTTCCAGCATTGAAAGAGAGTTTGTGTCTTATGAAGAGCTAATTCTTTTGTTCAGATCCATGCTGTTTAATAAAGATATATTTAATATGTCTATGCATTTTCATTGAAAAATAAGTTAGATTAAGCTGATAGAAATATGAGTTAAATATTGATAATGGCAGACAAAGCTTCATCTGCTATTTTGTAATATATTTAGGCTATCATTTAGGGTAAAATGCACAGAATCCCACTATTGTTGCTGAAGAAAAAGATTAGTGCGCAATCACTTGGGCAATCAACTCTCCTGTTATTACGTACATGACTCCAAGTGGCAACATCAGTCAAAATTTGTTGCCACCTATATCAATCTTGAATGAAACTAGTCACTATCTATCTATCTATCTAAAGTGGTAAAATTGGTTACCATAGTCAAGGTTGACCCAATGGCTTACCGATGGGGTTTCCTATCGAATATTTTTAACGTATAAACATGTATATAAAAGTAAAAGTTAAGTTGGCAACCTGAAGTCTCCATTTCATTAGCTTCTGCACTGAGGTGTTCGGGAGGGTGCTACTCCTTTCCCTGGATTGCTCCACTTAATCCTTGATAATACTGAGTGTTAAGTAAGGAGGTATCAAGTACAATTTTTTGAGTCTTTAGTATGACTCGACCTGAAATTGAACCCCAGTCTCCTGGGCCATTAGCAAACACTCTACTCCCTAGACAATGGGGTGATGCACCACCATTGACAGGATTTCGAATATGCTGACTGCATCTCCTGCAATGGGGTAAGACCTCCTCACTCAAAGAAAAGTGTGTCCTAGGTTCTGGAGATCTGGGGAATGTTGAATACCCCTTCATGGTCATTACTTCCAGTTCCACTCTGACCCAGAGTGTTGTTAATTATTAGGGTTCTATCTATCGGTTAAATAGAAAAATCTATCATTTTATATACTTCCACATTGCATATCGTTTAATATACTTCCACATTGCATATCATTTGATATATTTCCACATTCCACATCATTTAATATACTTCCACATTGCATATCATTTAATATACTTCCACGTTCCATATCATTTAATATATTTGCGCATTTCACATCATTTTATATACTTCCACATTGCATATCATTTAATGTACTTCTACATTCCATATCATTTAATTTACTTCCACATTTCACACAGCTCAAGGACTGGAGCCAGAATGAACCTGGGAGTAATGTTAATGAAAAGATACTCCACACTGCCTAAATCTTCAGAACTTTAGTTTCACCACCAGATTCAGTTTAGTGTCATAACTAGGATACAAAACTATGTAAGATATATAAAAGATATATATGTGTTGCTTAACACTCAGCATTATCAGGTACGAATCAAAGGTAAAGAGGAGCAATCCTGGGAATAAAGTACTGCCCTCTCCAACACCTCGGTGTTGTAGCTATTGAAAAGGAAGCCTTCAGGTCTCTCTCAACTAAGGTCACCATTTTCATATATATATATATATATATATATGTGTGTGTGTTTTGTAATGTTCCCATGTGCATGATATTGAACAAATAATATTACTGGAAACTTAACAAAAGCATAAGTATTTCATTCCAACCAAAATTAATACAATAATTTGAGTGTCCCACTTTATTCTTATATATATATATATATATATATGTTTGATTATATATATATATATATATATATATATATATGAGATAAGGAAGAAAATTCAGAAAATTAAAGTGACATGTTTTGCTATGAGGATACCTTCATAAGAAAAGTATTAATTTTGGAATAAATTTTATTTCCGAAGAAACTATTCTTGTTGCAAAACAGCTTTATGTATTGTTTTCCATTTCTTATACCACTGGATTTTATTACAAATCTTTCTCATATATATATATATATATATATATATATATATATTTATATATTTTGTCTACAGATAAATAACATATGTTAAATATCAGCCAGAATATTTATTATTTAGACCTTATATGACTTATATTCTATGCTCTCAATGTGAGTATTATATAAGTACACTTATATGTCGGAGTATATTTCTTAGTGCATGTCTGTATGTACATGTATGAGAGAAAGAGAGAAAAAAGAGATAGAGAAAGATATAGAGAGAATAAAAGATGGAAAGGAAGTTTATATATATATATATATATATGTGTGTGTGTGTGTGTGTGGGCATGTTTGTGTGTATATTTTTGAATTTTCATAAACACTCAAAAATGAAATCACTAATGTGGACCGGACAGACATGTAATACAAATGGCTTTTCTGCTTATTTATTTATTCATTCATTTATCTATTTATTTTCTCTCGACAGCATTTTCAATTAAAATATTATTGGAAACTATAACCAAATATTTTGATGTTTAATGGAAAATTGAAAGCTACTCAATAAAGTTTGGATTACCTTCACGAAGAATGTTGATGGCTTTTGAGAATTGGACTCTTATATTCGAAGATTTTGTGTCTGTTTAAATGACAGATTAAAGGAATCACTGGCTGAAAAATGTCAGATAAAAACATTTATCTATTCATTTTATCTCTGTCAGTCACATTTTCTGAAATATATAACACGTGTGAGCAGAAGTTCCCTGCACATTTTTTTTGAAAACTAGAGACTGAATAAAAGAAATAACTTGTCACTTGTTTTGGTTGTTGGGGACTATGCGTGTAGTGTGTCTGGAATAGCCTGGTGGGGCCTATCTATCTCCAGTTCTACAACTGGTATGAATTCAGTGTTCTCCATCATTTAAGCAGCTTGCCATACTTAGGTTAAAGAGCTTGCCATACTTAGATTAAAGAGTCTGCCCAACTATTTACCCATGGAGGGAGAATAGTTGGAGTCATATGTTTCCCGAGGGTATTAGCACCACAAGAAACACAAGCAGCCTCGTTCAGGATTTGAACACAGGTAGCTGAGACCACTTCTTACACCATATGTATTCCTAAAGAGACTGAATACAAAGTCCGCTACAAATACTCATGTTTTTACAATCATCAGGTAATACTGCATATATATGACTACGATAAAACCATTTTTAAGCCTATCTATCTTCATAGAAGTAATTACCAAAGACTCCATCTTTAAATTTGAAAATTTAAAAAAAAATTAAATTTAGATAAAATTTGTGAACAATGTTTGAAATTTTATCTTTTACTTTAAAAACTACAAAAAATATTTTATAGTGTTTTTTAAAGAAATGAAGGGTGGCCTCAAATTTTTTGCCAGTTACACACACACACACACACACACACACACATACACACACACATATATCCATACTTCTAAATATGTATATATGGTATTTGATAGAGTGACATGTAAATTGCTAGGTAGATAGATAGACAGATACTCATACATATGTACACATTATTTTAATATATAGCTAGATAGATAGATTGACCTAAATACTTATACATATACATGCATATATGCACATAGATAGATAGATAGATAGATAGATAGACATAAATACTAATACATATACACGCACATGTGCACAGAGATAGATAGATGTATATATATATATATATATATAGAGAGAGAGAGAGAGACAGAGATAGATTGACATAAATACTCATACATATACATGCACATGTGCACACAAGATAGATAGATGTATATATATATATATATATATATATAAAGAGAGAGAGAGAGAGAGAGAGAGAGAGATTGACATAAATACTCACACATATACATGCAAATATGCACAGATAGATAGATAGATAGATAGATAGATAGATAGATTGACATAAATACTCATACATATACATGCAAATATGCACAGATAGATAGATAGATGTATATATATATATATATATATATAAAGAGAGAGAGAGAGAGAGAGAGAGAGAGAGAGAGTTTGATATAATTACTCATACATATACACACAAATATGCATAGATAGATAGATAGATAGATAGATAGATAGATAGATAGATCAATTGATAGATAGATAGATAATGATATCTTGTAGGCTTCCATACAGAAAAATTCACCATCTGCACAGTAAAGAAAGTGGTTTTATCAAATAGTCATTTACTCACTTATTTATCTGTAATAGGGCATGTAACAATGAGAAATGTTGTCAATATAGGCAGTAACAGGACAGAGTAAGGTAAAATTAGATTTATGCCTTCACAATGTATATTCAAAGCATATATATAGATATGTATGTGAGTGTTTAAGGATACCAATACATCTTTTTGATTTGGTCATCTATTTCTCACTCAAAAGAATGAAATAAATACAGAAATAAGAAAAATAAAAATAATAACTCATTATTAGGCTTGAAATGAATTGAAAATTGTGTAAATTTATACATCATTCTATACTTATGCAAATCATAAATATGAAATGTTATATCAATTCACACAATTTTCAAGTGAATCTGGTAGCATAACAGAAGACCCGTTCCATGTTAATTTTTTAAAATAAAGTTGTTCTGTTCAAGAAACCCTTTCACCAATTCTGTTTTCTGTAATGGGAAGTTAAATAACTATGCTTCTCATAATATATATATATATATGTAAATGTATATATATATATATATATAGAGAGAGAGGGTACAGTTAAATGTTAGTAATGTATTGAATGAATTCTCTGAAATTCTCTTTTTATATGAGTAACTTTATTGTCAACTGTCACATTTCATGCAATGAAGATGAAATAATGAATGAATACATTGAATGTGATGCCTGTGACAAGTTTTGCATCACTTTCTATTGCAAATGAATAAAAGCATTCACTTTGTCAAAATGTTTTTCTTTTAAGCAACAGACTCAAAGACGACTCATGAAAATTGTTGGTAAAGGAAAAGGTTCTGCTTTGGTTGAAGTTTCCAATAAATGGATAGTAAACTCTGCGTGTTTGTCAGATACACTCTAAGGGAATTACAGAATCAAGAAAATAATGTATTTGGTTAAAAGAGAATTATATTTCAATAACCTTTCATTTCATTCAGTTCTGCTTAAATAATGGCATTTGATAAAGCTACACATATGAAATCAGCTATTACTCATGAGTGTCCTGGTTATGACATTAAATCATCTGATGGTGAGGCTCCAGCCCTGGAGCTTTAGGGAATGTGAAGAACCCTTCATTGACAGTACTCCTGATATGGGTCAAATAGAACTGTTTGACATTTAAGTAAGTAAAGTTGGCGACTGTAGTCGAGGGCGACCAGAAGGCTCCCTTTTCTATAGCTACTACACCGAGGTGTAGGGAAGGGCTCTACTCCTTTCCTAGGATTGTTCCACTTTACCCTTGATACGTACCTTATATTGCAGAGTGTTAAGCAAGGAGGTATCAAGTACCATTTTTAAAGTCTTTGGTGTGACGTGACCTGGGATTGAACCCCGGTCTCCTGGGCCATTGGCGAACACTCTAACCTCTAGACCAATGAGCTAGTTAAATTGTGTGCGAATGGATGACTTACGTTAAATTGAATTGTTAGAAATAGAACACTTTGACCATTTAACTGTGTGTAAACAATTGACTGATGTTTAATTGAATTGTTGTTGATACATAGCAATACTTGGATTCATTTAACAAATGAATGAGTAATGTTGAATAGAATTATTCATGTTAAATAGCAATTCTTGAAATTCTTTATCTGTGGGTCAAAGTTGGATTATTGGTATTATATAGCAATACTTGGAACAAATAATTGACTGTGTGCAAATGAATGAATAGTGTTGAATCAAATATTTAGTGTTGAATAGCAATACTTGTAACCACTTCACTGTCTGCAAGAAAATGATTGATATTGAATAGAATTATAAGTGTTAGATAGCAATAATTGTAACAATTTAACTGTGCAGAATCAAAAGCGATACTAGTATGCTAACAAATTAGTTCTGACTCATTTAAAAAAAATTACCAACAAACAATTCACTCACAAATCACATATATATATCCATTTAAATGTGTGCAAACAAATGACTGGAGTTAAATTTTTACTGTTACATAGCAATATTTGAAACTATTTAACTGTGTGCAGACAAATGATTGATAGTATAAAAATTATTGAGATTTGATAGAAAAACTTGAAACCATTTAACTGTATGCAAAAAACAGAATGACCTAGGGCTTATTTGAAAAATTTTATCAACAAAATGTGTTCACAAATCATATACATTTGACATATTTATAAACAGGCTCCGATGTTAAATAACCTACAAGGATTGATTTACCATAAAAAACCAATCAACTAACTCTCTCTCTCTCTCTCATATATATATATATATATATATATATATATAAACTTGAATTTAAAAAGTTTTTTTAATAGTCAAAAAAGCATGATAAAAGTTTAAAGAAAATGTTAACTCATCTCGTCATATTGGTTTTATTGCTAAGTTTTACATTTTGAAAAAATACAATTGCTTGGTAAAACATGTCTCTTGTTTCATCTGATGATTATATTTGTGCTAGACTTGAAACTTTTCTTTTCATAAATTAAAAAGTACTCAATACCTGCACTCACGCTTCTATGGCCTTCTTATTACCATCTGTTTTCAGTTCTTTCAAATACCAGAAAAAGTCAGTAGTGAGACTGCTATTTACCAATGAATAAACATTCATTCATTTTATGGTGTATATATATATATATATATATATATATGAGGCAATCATGGTATAATGGATATGGCGACATCAGTTGAAATCCTAGATGAGACTGTTTGCATTTCATATAGTGCTAATAAACTTGGGAAAGGTATGAATCCAATTATTCTTCCTCTAGCCACAGGTAAATAGCAGGGCAGACTAGGCTCTTCAACCTTGATATGGCAACCAATCTAGGAGAAGGAAAACTTTGAATTTAAGACTGTTAAACTCCGCTTAAGAATTGACCTTGTGTCGCATCCTGCTCTCACAGAGGGGTAGGTATATATATATATTTACCAACCCCTCCGGTAGGGCAGGATATGACACAAGGTCAATTTTTAAGCGGAGTTTAACAGGTTTGAATTCAGAGTTTTCCTTCTCCTAGACTAGTTGCCTCACCAAGGTTGAAGAACCTAGTCTGTCCTATTTACCCATAGCTGGAGGGAGAATGATTGGATTCATACCTTTCCCAAGGACATTAGTGCTATGAAAAATGCAATCAGTCTCATCCAGGATTTGAACTCGTATCACCGTGTCCATTTCCTATGACGATGATCATTACACAACGGGTAGGTATATATATATATATATATATACATATGTGTGTGTGTGTATATATATATATATATATAGTTGTATAAATAAATCTTTGAAAACATTTTTTTATGAATCAAAAATGTGCTCAATACTGGCAAGTAGAGTAGGACAAAACTTAAAATGAATAAATGTTTACTTATCTCTCTGCAACTATCTCATTACTGCCAGGTTTAGGGTTAGGGTTGATAAAAAATTATTAGGGATGTCTTTATTCATGGATGATACTATATATGTATATCATACATGATAGCACACACACACACACACACACACATATATGTGTTGTGTGTGTGTGTGATAGCAGTCATTTTGGAATTCTTTGCCCTGTCACCTGGGGCTGTAGAATGCACCAACTGCTTCTCTGCAGAGGAGTAAGACTCCTCCAATGAGTGTCCTAGATATGACACGAAACAATCTGATGGTGAGTATCCTGTATTTCTGGTGCTTTAGGGAATGTGGATTACTCCTTCATTGCCATTGATCCCAAGTTAACTCTGGCTCAGAGTGGTAGCACCTAATAGGGCCCTATCTATGGGTTAAATAGAACTAAACTGATTTAGAACCTTCAGATTATCATCTCCTCAACTCCATGAAAGAGGGTTCAAGAAACAAACTGCAGCGATGAAGTAGCTCAAAGAACAGTCAACAGAATTTTACAAGGTAGGGATATATGCTCTCATTCAAAGGTGGAACGAATGTTGCTATTGACAGAAACAGTAACTATGTTGAGAAGTAGGGATGTGATCCACAGAAGACCCGCTTCATTTTGATATATGATACATGTTCCTGTGTCAGTAATTATTCCTGTACTAAAGAAAAAGGTATTACTTTTTGACTCACCTTAGTATATTTGTATGTATGTATAAAAATTAAAAATCCTTAATGAACTGATCTAGGAGTAAAGCAGAGCTAGAGATGTAATCATAGAGTAATGAAAGCGGAAATTCTATTGGGCTGGATATGTTGCAAGGTTCACTGACAACAGGTGAACCTGTGCAATTGTAGAGTGGACTCTGACAGACTAGAAATGACCACTTGGAAGACCTCCATGATGAGGAAATTATCGCATGAATTGGGCCAATATGGAGAAAAGCGGCAAGATCAAAATGGAAGTACATTGTCACCATTGATTTGGAAAATATCAAAATCTTTGCAAATTATATACAAAATAAAAAATGCATATGTAGAATGTAATCAAATTAAATATATATATATATATATATTGTGTCACCAACAGTTTTGTTGTATCACAACTCTTCAGTGTGGCTAGACACATAGGACCCTTGAAGCTGGGATTGAAACCCACCCAACTTTACTTTAGACTAAGTATCAAATCACTCAGCTGACAAGCGAATCGAGTCAGCTTGGGAATTATTAGACATTTTTTTACCTTACCGGATACCAGAGTGCTCAATTCGTTTGAAGAACTTTTGCATTATGCATGTGGGCAGCTGTAAATTCCTTTGCCAGAGTGCTCAACCCCCATAGGGGAGCATATATATCGTCATCCATAGACAAACTGTTTTATTGTATATATGTGTGTGTGTGTGAATAAAGGAATAAAAAAAATCAATAATTCTTTCTGAAAAAAGGCATAAAGTTGGTTGAATTGTTCTACTTCAGAAAATTTGCATATGTTATTTACACTTGGTATTTTATATTCATCTTTATAAACGAATCTCTACAAAAACTAATTTGTAAATTGATGTATATCGATGCATAATTACCTGTATCTTTATCTGATTATATATATATCAGTAACATCCAGGTGAAAATGCATTTCAGGACTGTAGGAGAGATGTTTGCAAATTCTCATCTATTTGATTGCACATTTTCATTTCCCCACATAAACAAGGAATTGTTTTACAAATGTGTTTTCATTTCTAAAATGAATTTATCAATATTTTCTCAGCTTAGACTATATTTTTTGGTTGATTGGTTGGTATTATAGCATGTCATCCTTTGTTGTTTTTTTTTTTTTTGGAAATTATTTAACATTTATGGTTTTCTGTATATATATATATTTACCCACCCATCAGAATGGGCAAAATTTAACACAGGGCCAGTTTTTGAGCAAAGTTTAACAGCTTTGAATTCTAAGTTTTCCTTCTCCTTGACTGGTTGCCAAACCAAGGCTACAGAACTCAGTCTGCCCTACTATCAATCTATTTCTTACAAAATGCATGTTTATGTATGAGTATTTATCTTTTTATCTATCTATACCTCTAAAGAACATAGTCTGCCCTATTATTTATCCATATCTGGAGAGAAAATAGTTGGACTCATACCTTTCCCAAAGGTATTAGGGTTATGTGAAATGCCTTCATCCTTGTCCAGGATTTGAAATCATGTCACCCAGTCCATTTCCTATGATTATAACCATAAACCACCAGCACCTTCCAATATATACAGTACAAAATCTCCACAAAACAAGGAATCTACTAATATGGCAGGGTTTAAATTCAAACCTTTACAATAGAGTGGTCAACCAGTGGAAGAGTACTCTTAATAATCGATCTACACAACTTACCCTAACTCCAGTTGTCTCACACAAACATTTCCAACTTGAAAAATATTTGGTGAACACATTTAACAAAATAACACAGAAATTAATATAAAACAATAAAACTTTAATACAAACTAAATATCATATTGAGACTATATCAAACGTCGTTTCCAACAGCTGATGTTCTGACCAGAACATCACAGCACCCAGGCAGTCAGTCAGACAACTACAGAATGTTATCTGCAAAATTTCATGATAGTGCAGTAGATTGTGAATTTATATGAATATAAGCTCTAATGTGTAAGATTTGTATGTTTTATATATGTACTCCTATGGACCCCCACATATGGCCGTGCAAAAGCAGGACGACCAGCTCGAACTTACATACAGCAACTATGTGAGGACACAGGATGTAACCCTGAAGACCTGCTGGAGGCGATGAATGATAGGGAGAAATGGCGAGAGAGGGTCAGGGATATCCGTGCTGGTGGCACGACTTGATGATGATGATGAGGATATATGACTGAGTTAATTCTTATTTCAGAGAAAAATTACATACACCTAACACTGCTAGAGTAATGGTAGTTTAATGAGACATAATTGTAGTTTATTGAATATACACTCATTGGGATTATTACTGTACTTATATGGCACAACATTTTAAATGAGTATTAATAGGTCTACCAGTAGCCTCTTGAATATTTGGGGTTTGGTTGATTCAGCAGTTATAGATCTAACCCATAATTTTATGTGAAAAATCATAAGGCTGACTTAAATGCCAGAATAACTTCAATGCCACAATTTATGGTAGTTGCAATATCAATGTTTTAAGAGCCAATATATTAATGTAATTAAAATCAGTTTAAAACTAGTAAACACTTAGATACATATTTTAAGAGCCAATATATTAATGTAGTTAAAATCATTTCAAAGATTATCCCACACAGATTAATTTGATCCAAAGTTAGGACCCTAAGAGGTATTACCTCTCTGGGTTACAGTGGCTCTGGGATTAATTGCATTTAAGGGGGTCCTCCACACTCCTCAGAGCTCCAAAATTAGAGCTCCTCCTTCAGATGCCGCTTAATGTCATACTAAGATGACAAGGATGGTTATTAAGTTTTTGAAATCATATCAAGTGTTAGATTCAAATTTTTTTTTCCCCAGTCAGCAGGGGTTATATAATACACTGACTGCTTCTCTGCAGAGGGGTAAGACTCCCCCAACGAGTGTCCTGCATATGACACTAAACAATCTGATGCTGAATTGCTTGAAATAGGATTGTTTTGACATTTAAACCGCATACTTATGCTAAACTGAAATGTTTGAAATGGAACTGTTTTTGTATGCTAAATTGAATTGTTAGAAATAGAACTGTTTTGACATTTAATGGTGTGTAAACAAAAACTTTACTTATACTAAACAGAATTATTTGAGTTAAAACTGTCTGACTAAACTGAATAGCTTGAAATAGAAATGATTTCGACAATTAAACTGTGTACATATGCTAAACTGAATTGTTTTAAAAATAACTGTTTATTTGTATAAAAATGATTTGGCCTTAAATAACAAAGGTTTATAGGCCATAAAACCCAAACAAACAAACAAACAATGAAATTTTTATATACTGATAAGATAGTTTCACAATCTTCTTTTATTCTTTTTCTTTATAAAAACATTAAATGTTGGAACACTTTGTTGGTAACATTATTTTTAAGTGAGTTAGAGCTCTTTTGTTTGAACACAGTTTAAGCAGTTTCAAGTATTGCTAGAGTTTGCCAATAGCCCAGGAGGCCAGAGTTCAATCCCAGGTTGAATCATACCAAAGACTCAAAATATGGTACTTGATGCCTCTGCATTATAAGGTATGGATCAATGGTAAATGGAGCAATCCAGGGAAAGGAATAGCGTCCTCCCTAATACCTCAGTGTAATAACTATTAAAAAGGGAGTCTTCGAGTCTCCCTCAACCATGGTCGACCAACTTACTTATTGCTATCTTAGTGCAACTGACTCTCAAGTGACCTTTTGGGGAGGGGTTGGAAGAAGTACAGTTAATGTATTCTACCACATCAGCTTTGAGAGTGAATTTAATATGATGTACGTTGTTGGTTGGTTTTATGAAATACCTCGTTGACTAATTTAATACCAAAGACATTTTTCTTTTTGGTTTCAAGTAACTATTCCTATTTAATAATAGCAATCAGTTGCTAACAATCACAGCTTTGAGCTTTTGGAGGTGCCGTGGTGTAGTCGTTATCGCCGTAGGAAATGAATACGGCGATACAAGTTCAAATCCTGGACGATACTGATTGCATTTCACATAGCACTAATACCCTTGGGAAAGGTATGAATCCAATTATTCTCCCTCCAGCTATGGGTAAATAGTAGGGCAGACTAGGTTCTTCAGCCTTGGTTAGGCAACTAGTCTAGGAGAAGGAAAACTCTGAATTCAAACCTGTTAAACTCCGCTAAAAAAATTGACCTTGTGTCATATCCTGCCTGAGCGGAGGGGTTGGTAAATAGTATCACAGCTTTGAGTAACTATTCTGAATACAAATGAATAGAGCACAGTTATATGCTTTCAAGTATTCCTATCAAATACTAATAACTGGCAAGCTATGATATGGTTGGTTGTTTTTATGGCATGTCTACTCTTGATAGGTTATTTTGCATTGAAATCAATGTAACAATCATGATTTCCAGTTATAAATGGTACAAAAATAAATTCTCACAATCATTTTAGACATGTTTGGTTTTGTTCATTTGTTTAATGGCAGATGTATAACAGGGCCATTAGTCTAATGAGTCGAGTGTTTGCCAATAGTCTGGGAGACTGAGGTTCAATCCCTGGTGGAGTCATACCAAAGACTCAAAAAATGATATTTGATGCTGCCTTGCTTAGCACTCAGAACTATAAGGTGAAGATCAAGGGTAAAGTGGAGCAATCCAGGGAAAGGAGTAGCGCCCTCCACCACGCTTTGGTGTAGTAGCTATTGAAAAGGTAGCCTTCGTGTCATCCTTGACTAAGATTGCCAACTTTACTTACTTTTATAACTGATAGGGTATTTAATGCTGAAATTTGATTACTTCGTTTGATCCTTATAAAAGAATAAGGAAAAAACAGAAGTCATCAGACACATAGAGGAGAAATGCTAAAACACAATTCATCAGATGGGTGGAGGAGAAATGCTAAAACACAACTCATCAGATGGGTGGAGGAGAAATGCTAAAACACAACTCATCAGATGAGTGGAGGAGAAATGTTAAAACACGACTCATCAGATTGGTGGAGGAGAAATGCTAAAATGCAACTCATCAGATTGTTAGAGGAGAAACGCTAAAACACTACTCATCAAATTGGTGGAGGAGAAATGCTAAAATGCAACTCATCAGATGGGTGGAGAAGAAATTCTAAAACACAACTCATCAGATGGGTGGAGGAGAAATGCTAAAATGCGACTCATCAGATGGGTGGAGGAGAAATTCTAAAACACAACTCATCAGATGGGTGGAGGAGAAATGCTAAAACACAACTCATCAGATTGTTAGAGGGGAAACGCTAAAACACTACTCATCAAATTGGTGGAGGAGAAATGCTAAAACACAACTCATCAAACATGAAGACATTGTCTCGATTTTTTTGATCAGTCACTGAGGCTGTGGAAGCAGGAAGATATGAAAAACAGACAGATCAAGCATATATTGTTATACATAACCCTCTAGAAGCGAAATTGAACTTGGCAAACACTTCTTTCTTCCAGCTGTTTGATTTTTTGATGACTTAACTATTTGTGCCCAAGAACCATTTGCTCACAATGTAACACTGTTTTTAAAAGAATACTCAAACCAATTGTCCCAGTTGTTGCAATACCATCTCAAGTCACTAAAAAATAATTCTAATGAATGGCTGAAAATTATACATTGGAACACAGCCGAAACATTGGCAGTTAATTTAACTTGAATTTTAGACTTCAAAGAATGTTTATATTCACCCAATCTCTCTTGTTAAGCATGCAAATCATCTCTCCTGATACTCTCGAGAAGAGAAGGCATTATTCAATGACTGGAAGTAAACAAACAGCCATATTGTTTTATGTGTGAGTGTAAGAAGAAGGGTGTAATAAAGGTGTCTCCGTATGCAGAGTGTTAAAGTCTGAGTTCTTTGTTTTTAACACCTCTGTCACTGGGAGGAATTGATACTAAGTTAATTTCTTAGCAGTGTAAAACTGGTTTGCATTCAGAGTTTTCCTTCTCCTTGACTGATTGCTATACCAAGGCTAAAAAAACTCAGTCTGCTCTACTATTTTATTCATAACTTGGGAGATAATGATGAATCAAAACATAAATGAATTTAAATAATTCATTCTAGTTTATTTAAGGTATAATTTATGGAGCCAAAATTTCCAGCTATTAAATTAAAAAAGGCTTTGTGTCTTATCTGTTATTAGTTTATTTACTGCTAAATAAAAAACAAAAGAAGGTAAACGTCCTCTGCATGTGCTGGGTGGAAGTCCCTGTGTTAGTGTGGCTAATGTACTGGACAACGACATTTAAGCGTGTTCAAATTACTACGTTCACTTTTGGATTAATACCTTGGAGAACCCCATTTTCCTTCTCAGCTATGGGTTAAATCATACCTGTACTCTTTTTCTACAAGGATGACTTTGGCATTAGATAACCCACTAAGGTTGATATGCCATTAAACAAAAACCCAAACCATCTAAGTTTGCTAATTTAATAATTTTTGCCTGGAGAAGCCGTACATTAGGGAATTATAATTTCTTATCTCTAAAATTCAGATAAAAATCAGCTTTTCATTTTTGTTTTTCATTGATATATCTAATTGATGCATTTTTTGTCTTTTTTTGGGCTTTTTATTTTTTAATTCTGAGATAGAGTATTTTCATTATCCCATAAATTATTTAAACTAGTATTCTTATCTTTGTGGTGTGGATTCTTTTCTTTCAGTCAATGTATATTTGGACATTGACAGTGTGGGCTTGTATTCTGATTGCAAATTATCAAATGAATAATTAGATCTTGCATCATTTTTTATTGATATGATCATAGTACTTGGGTTGGTATGGCCTTGATACTTTCACAGTGTTTATTGAAGTATTGAGATGAAGTATAACTTACCGCATTGTTCTGCTTGTATGTATGTATGTATGACAATTGTTTTTTCTACTTAGGATTTGAGTGTAGTAGCTACTTTATCTGGTTCAACATCTACTGCAATACCACCAACATCTGCCTTTGAATTAGGAGGCATGCTTAGTTTAACTGGAATAGGTGACCTGAATTCAATTCCTAGACAAGGCTGTTTGTATTCCACTTCTTATTAATGCCTTTAGAAATGGCATGAATCCATTTGTTCTCCTCCAGCTATGGGTAAATAGTCGGGAAGCCTGGGTTCTTTAGCCTTGGTATGGTAACCAGTTGAGGAGAAGGAAAACTCTGAACTTTGAACGAGCTGTGCTTGGCTTAAAAATTTACTTGTGTCTCATCCTGCCCATGGGGGAAGGGTTGGATATGTACATGTTGTGGACTATATATTAAAACAGATGGCCTTAGTCAAGGTGTAATATAATGGCCGAGGGATTTTGTTTTGTGCCTTTGGGTTTAGTTAGGCTGAGAACCTTTCGGCTCAGTGCATGGGTTACTTAGGTGCAACATTAACACAGGTGTTCACGCGCGCGCAGGCGGAGCAGACGTGTCACTCAGAGATGTCACAATAGCCCGAGATGGGAAATGGGGCTACACAGTGTGAATGACGTCATGCACCAGAAGCATGCAGAGGATTTGGGGAGATTTTGAAGAAAGTTAGGAGAGTTGAAACTTGACACCGAACGAGAAGGGTTGACTTTCGCTTGCTCGTGGAGGCCTTGGGCAGGTGTTGCACGAGATGGGGGACAGATGAAAAAGCCAGAAGAGAAAGATTGTGCCTCACTCTCCTTATGCCAAAAAACTTTTAAACTCAAAGGTAATAAAAAGTTTCGTACCTGAACTGAGAAGTCGTAAGTGATTTACGTGTTTCGAGATTCCTTTGTTCTATGTGATATATATATATGAACATTATATGTCCATTTCACACATAGCCGTATCTGGCTATGGTACAAAGGGCTATCTTCTCTGATGCAACTTCTTGTTCATTGCTTGGAATATTCATAGATAATGGGGGTGACGATGTGGAGAAATAGTGTTTTGCCACTGAAAACTTGCCCTATTCAACAGTGCTGTTGTGGCTTCTATGGGGTATATTTTCCATGGGAATAAAGGAAAGGCTTTATTTTTGGAATTGCTTGTCCAATCTTCTTCTTCTTCTTCTTCTTCTTCTTCTTCTTCTTATTATTATTATTATTATTATTATTATTATTATTATTATTATTTGATTGGATTGGTTTTGAAATTGGAAAGAAAAAGAAAAGAAATGGAAAGAATTTATTAAAATCTGCTTAGTTTATTTAATACTTGCTTTTTTTCAGTATGTCAAAAAGATTATTTGTCTGATGTTTTTAAAGTCATATTGGGAATATAAGATTTGGTAAAAAGAAATATATCTAAATTTGTATACATATAAATTTTATTCTTATCTTGAAATTTTATAAAATCATTGTGAAAAAAGAAAAAGTAAAAGAAAAAAAGAAATTCATAAATAAATTTCACATCTAAAATCTCATTTTTTGATCTATTAAATATTGGATAGAAGTGATTATTTATCGTAAAATCATTTTATTAAGGATATTTGACGGAAAAATAATTTTACACTTAAAATAATAAAACAGTTGTGAAATAAATAAATAAATAAATAAGATGAGGTATGAAATTTGGCAAGCTGATTGTAGATGTCTGCCAATGTAAAAATCAGATTCAAGCTGATTAATTTTGAAACATGGTTTCTTTTATTGTATGGACAAGTAATACCTAAGCACAAGTAGCTTTACATATCAACTGAGATAAATGGTCAATTTTATAAAGATTTATATATATATATATATATATATATATATATATATGCAAGCAAACAGGGTATAATCAAAAAGTATCAAAAGTTAAGCTTTAAATTAAAAATTAAAAATTAGAATAAAAAGGCTTAGCTACCTGCATTCCTACTAAAATGTGTCAATGCTATTTATTGATATTGCAGTTTTTAATGAAACACAGAACCATGAATGTGTATCATGTTTTATATTTCTATTCAGTCTTCTTGTTTTCTAAATTGGAAATTCATCTCCTGGGTAAAGATTAAGGAATTAGAGAGCTTGACCTAACAGTATTTCGGAAGAGGAGTTTCAGAGATGCTTTGAATAATAGAAAATTTTTACATAATGTGGATGTTGAATGCCCTGGGAAGTACTTTCAAGAAAATTAATGTTTCATTCAATGTTCATTTCTGTGTTGGTAAATATAACTTCACACTCAATACTTTTTTTAACCTACCTAATGTGAATATATATATACATGTATATATATATATATATGTATATATATATATATATGTAAAGTTGGCAACCATAGACGAGGGCACCCCGAAGGCTGCTTTTCGATAGCTTCTACACTGAGGTGTAGGGGAAGGCGCTACTCTTTTCCCTGGATTGCTCCACTTTATCCTTGATCCGTACCTTATCATGCTGAATGTTAAGCAAGGAAGCATCAAGTGCTATTTTTGGAGTATTTAGTATGACTCAACCCAGGTTTGAACCTTAGTTTCCTGGACTGTTGGTGAACACTCTAACCCTTATGCCAATGGACTGGTCAAAAGGGAACCTTTGTGTCACCCTTGACTATGATTGGCTAACTTACATGCTGTATATACATAGAGAGAGAGAGAGAAAGAGAAAGAGAGAGAGAGAGAGAGAGAGAGAGAGGTGCATATATATATATATATATATATATATGATTAGGATTAAAATCTAATGTTAAAAGCATTTCTAATTAGTTAAACTTTGACAGTGCTCTATGCACAACAATGCAGAGAATCATTATCATCATCATTATCATTATCACAAGGTCTTGCATGGATCCCCTTGAGTCTCTCTAGCTATCTGTCCCTGTCAGCCATTGCTATTGGTGATCTCTTTTGACAGCTTCTAATGTCTGTACAAAGCTAGTTATTGTAAGTTTTTGCTGGTCAATTGACATTAGTGTGTCTATCTGTCTGTGTCCATTGGAGAATATCACTAACAAATTTGTCCAGTGCCGAGGATGCCTTATTCATCTTGATTGAAATGTTTGTGTAATGAAATATAAGTGGTCTTATAGCTCCTGTTTTGTTGAGTGCTGTTTCCAAAATTTGTTGAAAACAGCACATAGTAGCCTCGTGCAGTTCCTGTCAAGCTTATGCACCAAGCATTTTGTTAACTGATGCAGCCATACAACAGTATTGATATGGTCACAGTCTGGAAGAATTCTGGTTTTATTTTATCAGAAAGATCAGATCAATAATGTGTTAATAGCAGTCTATGCTTTGCTGAAACGTATCTTGATATTTCTTTTATTAGATAAAACTGCTGAGGTTTATAAACAGGTCAAGTAATTTTTAGAGGGTTGCCATTTAATGAGGAGATGATGCCATTTTGAGAAAACAGGAACATTGTTTTATCTGAGTTCTAATATTGATAGAGTGTGTATGTCTAAAGTAGGATAATGTAGACACAGTCAATGGTGCTTGGAAACTGTCAGTTTTTCACCTATGTGTTCATGGTTTGATGAAAGTAGAAGCAGGAAACTGACTGTTGCTAAGCACTGTTGTCTCTATGTCTACTAGTTGGTCGGTTGTTTTGTTTTATGGAATGTCAACCCTTTTCAGGTTATTTAATGCTGGAATAAGTCAGTTTGATAAAAGTTTAGTTTGGTTTTATGGCATATCAACCCCTATAGATCATTTAATGCCAAATACATTTTTATACATATAAACAGTTCTATTTCAAGCAATTCAGCTTAGCATCAGTAAGACGTTTGGTTCTATTTGAACCATAGATAGGACCCTATCATGTGCTACCACTCTGGGCCAGAGTGGACCTGGGAGCAATGGCAATAAAGGAGTACTCTGCATTCCCCAAAGCTCCAGCATTACTGGAGCTTGACCATCAGATTGTTTAGTATCATATGCAGAACACTCGTTGGAGGAGTTTTACCCCCCTGCAGAGTAGCAGTCGATGTATATATATTTAAGCTTGGATACAGTAGATAGAGTGGTCCAGTTGGCTGGGGCTGCAGAATACATTGACTGTAACTCTCCGAGTGTCCTGCATATGACTCTGAACAATTATTTATTATTAACGAGCCGCCGCAGGCATTGGCCTCCATGTCAATGCACATAAAACTGAATATATGTGCTATAATCAAGCGGGCGACATTTCCACACTAGACGGAACCTCTCTGAAACTGGTAGACAAATTCACCTACCAAGGAAGCAGTGTCTCATCAACCGAAAAAAATATTGACACGTGGCTAACAAAGGCATGGACAGCTATTGATAAGCTATCAATCATGTGGAAATCTGACCGATAAAATGAAACGCAGTTTCTTCCAAGCAGCGGTCATGTTGATACTGCTGTATGGATGCACCACTTGGATGCTAACAAAATGGCTGGAGAAGAAGCTAGATGGCAATTACACAAGAATGTTGTGAGCAATATTGAATAAGTCCTGGCAGCAAAACCCCACAAAGCACCAACTATATGGCCACCTGCCTCCCATCATGAAAACCATCCAAGTTAGACGAACCAGACATGCAGGACACTGCTGGAGAAGCAGGGACAAACTCATAAGTGATGTACTCCTATGGACCCCTACATATGGCCAAACAAGAGCAGTATGACCTGCTCGAACACACATCAGCAGCTATGTGAGGATACAGGATATAGCCCTGAGGACTTGTCAGAGGCAATGAATGATAGGGAGAAGTGGCAAGAGAGAGTTAAGGATATCCGTGCTAGCGGCTTGACATGATGATGATAATGATTATTATTACATAATAGTTCGAACACAGATATTGAGCACTCTCCAAATAATATTGCACTTGGTTTACCACAAACCTATAAAGTGAATTAGTGACAACCAACACTGTTACAATATATATATATATATATATATATATATATATATATGTGTGTGTGTGTGTGTGTGTGTATTTGGTGGTGCCTCTGGTATAATGGTTATTATCAGAGGAAATGGACACAGTGACACAAGTTCAAATCCTAGATGAGGCTGACTGTGCTTCATAAAGCATTAATACACTTGGGAAAGGTATGAATCTTTGTATTCTCTCTACAGCTATTGGTAAATAGTAGGACAGACTAGCTTCTGTAGTCTTGGTTGGACAACCAGTCTAGAAGGAAAACTCTGAATTCAAATCTGTTAAAGTCTGCTTAAAAATTGACCTTGTGTCACATCCTGCCTGTGCTGAAGGATTGGCAAATACATATACATATATTTGAATAATTTATTTGTCCAGACGGAATTGTTCCATACTCCAGATTTACAAGATTGAAGAATACCTTATACATATATATGTGTATATATACATATATGATGAAGAATGCATAGTAAGAAACTGACTTGCCAAACAACTACCTTAACTTATATATATATATATATATATATATATATATATATATATATCATTGAAAAATATATGTTATTGAAAAAGTCTTGTAGTTCCTTATATGCTTATTTCTGTATATATATACATTCATATATATATATATATATATATATAGTGGAAGATTAATGTGAGAAGGGGTGTGATAGAAAGAGTGTGATATATAATGGTGTATATATATATATATATATATATATATATATATATATATATCCCCCTTCACACACATATATACATTCAGTGCATATATATTGAACTTGGAATTCAATTTTAATTCTTTCCCTGTTGTCCATGTCTCTAAATGCTTTTCAATTTAAAAACCTTTTTATAATCTCAAATAAATTTATCTGCAAATCTTTTAAGATAACACACATTTTTGGGAGGCACTACTGTCTATGCAAAATATGACTCAGACTTCAGCTGAGATGACATTTTTCATGATTATTGCAGGTTAAAATATTTCATTATTGGAAATATCAGAAATTGAAATTAAATCAAATATTTTATTTAGCTAATACATTTTTCAGCAATAGAACTTTGAACCCCCACCCCCACACACATATGTATCACACATATACAAAATATATTTTAAAAATAAAAATGCATTGAGAAATTTAAGTGTGTGCTCATGCTATAAGCCTATATATATATATATATATATATATATATATTGGTCTAAATTAAAAAGAATATAAAAATCCCATTGTTGACTTAAATTGTGTAGTTAAAACCTAGAATTTGTTAAATTTCACTCATTTATCTATAATCTCTCTGTCTCTCTGTCTCTGTCTCTATCTATCTAACCCTCTCTCTCTCTCTCTCTCTCTATCTATCTTTCTCTTTCTCTTTTTCTCTCTCTCTCTCTCTCTCTATATATATATATATATATCTATATATATATATATCTCTATCTATCAATTGATCCATCTCTCTCTCTCTCTATCAATCTCTCTCCCCCTCTCTCTCTCCCTCTCCCTCTCTCTCTCTATCTATTCATTTCTCTCTCTATCTATCTATCTATCCATCTATCTGTCTATGTCTAGTTATCTATTCTACTTATATTATCCATTTCTCGCTGTCTTTGTCTTTGTTCTTCTCATTCACTTCATGTTTATTTTTCTATGGAGGTAAGTACGTATTTATGCATGTATTTATTATATTTTTTTCTGATCTATCTATCTATCTATCTATCTATCTATCTACACAACTCAAATAATCTTTATCTGTCTCTTTATCTGTCTTTTCAATAGCTCACATTATATCAGTATTTTTGTGTATGTATGTATGTATATATGTATGTAGAAAAGGTTGGATTGATGCCTCTCTAAAGAGCACAGATAAAAATTGACTCAAAATTTAACTTTGCTGATTCTTTATTTTTGTATTGT
>OY757920.1:76279565-76330835 GCA_963585895.1 Sepioteuthis lessoniana | reverse complement strand
CAATTACACATGAACGCTGCGAGCCACATTGAATAAATTCTGGAGGCAACACTAAAACAATCCAAATTAGTCGAACAAGGCATGCGGGACGCTACTGGAGAAGGAAGGACGAAATCATAAGCGATGTACTCCTGTAAACCCCTGCACATGGACGAGCAAAGGTTGGGTAACCAGTTTGACCCTATATACAACAGTTTTGTACCGATAGAGGAAGTAGCCTGGAAGATCTCCGGGAGCGATGGACGATAGAGACGGGTGGCGAGAGAGGGTCAGGGAGATCCGTGCTAGCAGAACGATATGATGATGATGATGATATATATATATATATATATATATATATATATATATATATATATATATTGGTCTGTGGATCACATAGGCGAGAAACTGACAATGTGTATATGCTACCCTAACTATATATATATATATATATATATGCTCTATCATCTATATTCAGGAGGTGCCCGTGGTGTAGTCGTTATCGTCGTAGGAAATGAACACGGCGACACGAGTTCAAAACCTGGACGAGACTGATTGCATTTCACATAGCACTAATACCCTTGGGAAAGGTATGAATCCAATAATTCTCCCTCCAGCTATGGGAAAATAGTAGGACAGACTAGGTTCTTCAGCCTTGGTTAGGCAACTAGTCTAGGAGTAGGAAAACTCTGAATTCAAACCTGTTAAACTTCGCTTAAAAATTGACCTTGTGTCATATCCTGCCCGAGCGAAGGGGTTGGTAAATAGTATCATCTATATTGAGGTGCCTCTGGTACAATGGTTATCATCATAGGAAATGTTCACAGCAAACCGGGTTCAAATATTGGATGAGATTGTTTGTATTTCACATAACCCAAACACCCTTTGGAAAGCTGTGAATCTAACTATTCTCTTTTCAGCTATGAGCAAATAGTAGGGTAAGGCTGTGCTATTTTACCTTGGCATGGAAATCACTTTAAGAGAAGAAAAATCTGGATTCAAACCTGTTAAACTTCGCTTAAAAAGTGACCTAGTCTCACATGCTGATCATGTTGAGGGGTCGATAAGTACATATTCTGACCTCTCTTTATTCATAAATATAGCAATATATATTATGAGCAAGTGTATAAAATTCACTATCTTTCTTTCTCTCTCTCCCTAGGTCTTTTTCTCCCCCTCATCCACCCTGTCTCCTCTCTCTGTGTATAGATTAAAGATTGAAAATGGTCTGCAGTTCTTCTTGCCGTCCATTATTCACAATTTCACATGTATACTGGTGACACGATCTAAAGATGAATTAACACCCCTCGGCTTATATATATATATATATATATATATATATATATATATATATATATATATATGTATGAAATCTGCAAAGTTTATATATACACATGTACACATTGACATATATTGAGAAAAAAGAACGTAACTTTTTTGTAGATATGCATATACATTCGATAAAATAAGGAATATATTTCTAAGTATATATATATATATATATATATATATGTGTGTGTGTGTGTGTGTGTGTGTGTGTGTGTAAGGATACGTCGTTAATGTGAAGAACAAAAAGAAAAAAAAGAAGGAAAGAATTACTCGCTTCAGAATGGCAGTCCGAAAGAGAGAAAAAGAAGAAGAGAAAGAAAGAAAAGGAATATATATATATATATATATATATATATATATATATATATATATATAGAGAGAGAGAGAGAGAGAGAGAGAGAGAAAGAGAGAGAGAGAAGATCAGTAACCATGACAAAGGAAAAGCCACTGTGGATGACAACTCCTCCTCCGGCTTCGACAAGGTCTACTATTACGGCTTCAATAAGAAATATTTAGCTGCAGGGCGTTAGAGTGAAAAGAAAATTTCAACTGGTATTAATAGGTTATTTAGAATCAACAGTATCGGAGTATTGTTGTAGCCACTCTACTCCTAGCGTTGTGTTATGAGCACGTCTAATGGAACATAGGCCAATCGTATGCCTGTAGGAAGAATAATTAATAGAAACCAACCTTGCATTACTTGTGCTATTAGCATGGTAGATAATGTCTATAAGTGAACACCCTACTCCTTTATACATACATACATACATACATACATACATATATATATATATATATATATATATATATATATATATATATATATATATATATGTGCGTGTGTGTGCGTGTTATCTTAATTCGGCGAGTTTGTTCCTATGAGAGCATGTGTGCGTAAGTATAAGTTCATCAATATAAGATATATATATTTGACAACAACAACAACAACAACAATAATAATAATAATAATAATAATAATAATAATAATAATAATAATAAACATATATATGAAACTGTCTATATATTCACAAAGATATATGTCATTAGCTATATATGTATATGTAAGAGTACACGTATATATGAACAGATATGGAAATATAAATTAATATAAAAAGCTATTATACATATTTATTATCTATCATATATATATATATATATATATATATATATATATATATATATATATATATATATGAGCGAATGTATTTTGCTTAACATAGATTTATCAGCATGAAGAATATATATCAATTTATATATACGTTTGTACAAATGTACGTTCTATTTTCTATAAGTATATATATATATATATATATATATATATATATATATATATATATATATAAAAGATGTTTGACATATGTGAATATATATATATATATATATATATATATATATATATATATATATATATACCGTATTTGACAGCTTATAAGATGCACGAGTGTAAAAGACGCATCCCAATTTCAGTAGGGAAAATTAAGAAAAAACGTACCATTTAGACCTTATGAAATTAATATAATGAATATTATCAATAATAATCTGTATAATATCCTTTTAAATAATGACACTAGGTATATGAAAGTCACTCAAAAGTCTATGCTAATAGGAATTACTTGGTAGCTATTTTCGGCCGACTATCGCGAATTTTAAACCTACATATGGCATGTAAGACGCAGGAGACTTTTAAAAGATATTTTTAGTAAAAAAAGTTCGCCTTATATGCCGTCAAATACGGTATATGATATTTGTGTGCAAGTGTACGATTCTTGATATAGATCTCTCTCTCTCTCTCTCTATATATATATATATATATATAGTTACATTATAGTTAAAAGGACTATGGAATACAATGACCCAATTCATGAGTCAATATTTTCTTAATTTTCATCATCTCAAAATTGATAAACTTACAATTGTGTGTTGATTTCAAGTTATTTGCTATTTTATGGCATATCAATCTTTGATTGTCCAGTCGGCTGGGTCTGTAGAATACACCGACTGCACCTCTGTAGAGAGTAAGACCCCTTCCAACGAGCGTCCTAATTATGACACTAAACAATCTGATGGTGAGGTTCCAGTGATGCTGGAGCTTTGGGGAATGCGGAGTACCCCTTTATTGCAATTGCTCCCAGGTCCACTCTGGCCCGGCGTGGTAGCACCTGATAGGGCCCTATGTATGGGTTAAATAGAACTAACGGCATACTTATGCTAAACTGAACTGTTTGACTAAATTGAATAGCTTAAAATAGAAATGTTTTTGACAATTAAACCGTACTTACATTTAAACTGCGTGCTTATACTAAACTAAATTATTCGAAATAGAACTGTTTTTCGACATTGAAACTGTATTTACACTAAACTGAATTGTTTAACATAGAACTGTTTTGACATTTAACTGTGTGTAAACAAAATCTGTACTCACGCTAAACTGAATTAGCTGAATTAGAACTGAATAGTTTGAAATAGAAATGTTTTTGACAATTAAACCGTGCACTCATGCTTAACTGAATTGCTTGAAATAGAACTGATTATTTACATAAAAATGAATTTGGCATTAAATAACCTACAAAGGTTGATATGCCATAAAACCCAACCAACAAACCCAACCAACCAACCAACCAACCAGCCAATCCTTGAGGAGTGTTCAATGCGAAATCTTTTTTTATATATGGTTTATAAGTAAAAAGTTTGTTGGTAAAGTTATTTTTTAACTAGTTGTTAGAGCAAATTTGTTTGCTTACAATGAAAGGGCTCAAAGTATTTTTATCTAACAGTAATAGTTTTATTTAATATTCATCAATTGCCTGGACACAGTTAAATGGTTTCATGTGTTGCTATGTAACATTAATAATTTAATCTAATATTAATCATTTGTTTGCACACAGTTTAAATGTTTACTAATTATGCTATCTAATACTAATATTTCTATTTAAAATTAACCATTTGTTTGAACACTATTAAATGGTTTCATGTTTTACTAACACTAATTATCGAATCAAATATTAATCCTTTGTTTGCACACAGTTAAATGTTTCAGGTGTTGCTATCTAACACCAATAATTCTATCTAAAATTAACAATTTGTTTTCCCACAGTTAAATGGTTTCAAGAATCATCTAACGCTAATAACTCCATCAGTTTAAATGGTCAAACAGTATTATTTGACCCATAGATATGACCATTTCAGGTGCTACCACACCGGTTCAAAGTGGAACTAGGGGCAATGGAAATCATGGGGTAGTATTCGATGGTGAATCTCCAGCATTAATGGAGCTTCACCATCAAATAGTTTATGTCAAATCCAGGACACTCGTGGAGAGGGGGGGTCTTACCCATCTGCAGATATGCAGTCGGTGTATTCTATAACCCCAGCCAACTGAGGTGGTTGTTGTTGGTAGATTTTATAATTGAATTACCTAAGTCTACAGAGACAGCCATTTTCAGCCCTGAGACTAGAAACGATTTTGACCTTTAAATCGCAAATTCAATCAATAAAGGTGGTTGATTGCTCAGTTGGTTTCTTTTATTTAATGGCTTATCAATTTTCGTGGGTTATTTAATGTCATATCCATCTATATAGAACAACAGTGGTACGTACTATTTAACCGATAGTTGGAGAGGATAGGAGGTTCATTCCTTTCCCAAGGGTATTATTCAGAAAGTGAACATTATAGCACCACTGGAGTTCGAACTCGCTTATTAGGGTCTCGCAATCCAGCAGGTTAGCCACAAAGCCACGGGGACTTCCCCAGATCCCTAGGAGGGAGCAATTAATTGCTGAAAGGTTTTATGTCAATATTGAAAAAAAGGATTAAAAGTATTTTATAATTTGCTTGAAGCATTGCACAAATTATTTTAATTTATTGTATTGTATTTTTTTAGAGGGCTATTGCAATGCAAAATAATTTTTCGGGTCTAATTAATTTCGCAATAAAAACTTAATCACCAGACACCTTTTTAATATGAACTCAGTGTTGTATGTTCAAAGTTTTTTTGGACGTTGTAAATATGGTGTCACATGGGGTGTTTAAACGCCATATGGAAGAGACGGAACTTCAGTTGTCTTAATCAATTTCATCTTTTTTTAAATTTGAAGATGTATTTAAAGAATGTGCATGTTAATTAATGATATATTCGGTATTTAATTCTAACGTATTGTTAATCTGAAGGTGTAACTTAGCTATCAATAAGTAAGTAAAGTAAAGTTGGTGACCTTTGTCGAGGGCGACCAGAAGGCTCCCTTTTCAATAGCTACAACACCGAGGTGTAGGAGAGGGCTCTACTCCTTTCCCTGAGTTGCTCAACTTTACCCTTGATACGTACTTTATATTGCTGAGTATTAAGTAAGGAGGTATCAAGTACCATTTTAAAGTCTTTGGTATGACACGGCCTGGGATTGAACCTATGTCTTCCCGAACATTAGCGAACACTGTACCCTCTTGGCTAATGAGCCGAAAGCTTCCTAAATTCTGAGATTACCAACATTACGTACTATTGCTTCTATTTTAATGGAAAATTATTATCATTATTTCTGCATTTAATTTAATCTTTATTGAATGAGGATGCACGTGTGTCACGAAATAAGTTATCTTTTTTTACTCGATTTGTTTCGTTTAATCATCTGTGTCACCAAATCTAAAAATAGAGAAAGACCTACGTGTGTCATGGTTTCCAGGAAAAAAAACTGCTTCCAATTTTGCCGCCAAAAGCCAGTGAGTATTAATCGACCAAATTCCCACCTATATAAGTAGCAGCCCAGCAGTCTCAGAAGACGAATCAAAAGTATCAGTCCCCCTAAATCACTGCATGATGGTAAATAAATTTTATCATCGAAGGAATTTCGGGTCTGACAGGCTAGTAAGCATCTAAAAAGAATACTAAATCATTTAACATATGGCTGTTTAAACTCAACCTCCTGTTGTTGTTTTTTTTAAAAAGTCAGTCGACTCCGAGGACTTCGAGAGAAAGAAAGGTCACATGTCGCATTTCTGACAAGATCAAAGACTGCTGACGCCCTACCAATCTACATGCTAGATAATCAAGCCCCACATTTCCAACTTTAGACCAAGACTACTTATAGCTTACTGACCCATGTCACACCACCGTGCCGCAAACAAATGAGCCAGCCACCTAAAGACAACTTACACCCAGTCACCTCCTGACCCTAAGATGGTGGATGAAGAGAGCCTGTATCTCTCCTAATATGTCGACTTTTATTTATTAAAAAAAATAAACGAAATTAGATCCATTCCTCTCGTTCGTTGTATCTTGCAACCATACGCTTGTCTATAACAGCAATGTATATCTTTGCAAGTTGGAAAAGTTTCTATTATTTGTTTTATTTTATTCCTTTCGTCTTTATTGTAGTCAGTGTCGTATTTTTTAAACAGAGAATTCAGAGTTCTTAAAGCTTCATCTCTTTTACTCCCATCTCTCAAGACACCGACAAACTGATTTCAAACATTAAAATGGTTCTTTGAATCAATTCAACTATATCACTTCATACATATATTATGTCCTTTCTTGACCTTTCCACAAACTCAGAGTTATATTTGCGTTTTCAGTCACCTAAAGTCAACAAATCTGAACCATTTAATTTCGCAGACAATTGACATAATGACAAGACTAATAGCATTTACGTCACAATTATCAATGGTTTTTTCGTTAGGTTTGCTTTGGTTTTATGGCATATCAACTCTTGTTGGTTATTTAATCCCAAATCTTGTTTTTACATATATATTAAAAATATGATTTTTAAACACATTTTGTAGAAACACAAGAATGATCAGACAGCTTTATTTCTAACCATTCAATTTAGCATAAGTCAACAAAGTTAGATGATTCCAAATATTGTTATATATATATCTAACAATTCAATTAAACATTAGTCATTTGTTTACTTACCGTTAAATGATCAAACAGTTCAATTTCAAACCATTCAATTTAGCATTCTAAATGTCAAACAGTTCTATTTAACACATAGATAGGACCCTATCCGGTGCTATCATTTCTGTTCAGAGTGGACCTGGGAACGACAGCAGTGAAGGGGTACTCCGCATTCCCCAAAGCTCCAGTAAGATTGTTTTGTGTTATATCTCGGAAACTTGTTGAGGGAAGTGTCTTATCACTTTGTAGAGATGCAGTCAGTGTATTTTAGAGCCCCAATCGACTGGGCCGACAATACCCAATCCGGATAGAATTCAGAATGGCTTATTCATATATACAGCAATGACAATAATATACGTTCTTAGCGTATCTTATCATCGTGGCTATATTTCTTGATAGTAACAGTCATCGCTGTTGGAAATAGATATAGCAACCCCAGTTCAGACACAGGACAGGGTTGTTTTGTATCTCATATAGCACTAATACTCTTTGGTAAGGTATGGATCCATCAATTCTTCCCTCAAATATTGATTAATAATCAGGTCGATTGAGATTTTTAATTTAGATATGGAGAAGGAAAATCAATCTACTAATTCTCGTTAAATGTTTGCCGAGTATAATTCAAGGGAAATAATCATTTTTTTTTGTTTGGAAAAATATTCACATTAGTTACCTCCCCTTATTCATCGAATTTATCGATATTAAAACCGAATCTTCCCTATGATAAAACCCAAATTAATCATGTTAAAAGTTTAAAAAATAAATAGAAAAAATGCCGTGACGTAGATTTCACTTAATCTTTTTGTTACTTTAATTTTACATGTATCTACCCCACGCCCCCGTCACGGTCAGGATCTGGCACAAGGTCATGTTTTAGGCGGAATAAAGCTGCTTTTTAATTCAGAGTTTTTATTCTCCAAGACTGGTTGCCTACTAAGGCCAAAGAAAAAGTCTTCCCTACGAGTAATCCAGAGCTAAAATGAAAAGAAGTGGATTCATGTCTTTTCTGATAGTCCATCAAAGTGAGATGCAAATAGCCTCATCCCCGATTTGAACTCGATTCCATTTCTTACTATGAACACTGTTACGAGTAGCGCGGTTATTTTTCAAGAACTTACAATAGTTTGTTCACGTACTCTCCGATGGGTGAGTTTTAATAACAGCTTAGTTCCAGCGGGCCTTCTCACTCACTCCCAGGCAACACCTGCCCTCACGTCGAAAAGAGGTAAGGACTGAATTTATTACTCATCATCTAAGGTTTCCCTGAGTAGGAATGCCGACTGAACTAAGCAATTTTTGCCACTGCCCTCCGGGAGTTAAGATTCTTGCCGAGTACTCTCACACTAAACCGACCTTGAATCACTCTTTGGCTCCATTGGGAACCAAAAAATACGTCCAGTACCTTAGAAAGAAAAGAAAGGCAAATAAAATTTATTTATTTCTCTAAAAACGTTTTTCTTTCGTTTTTCTACACAATATTTTACGAGTATGACATTATCCTCATCATGATGTCGTGCCGCTAGCACGGATATCCCTGACCCTCTCTCGCCACTTCGCCCAATCGTTCATCGCCTCTGGCAGGTCTTCAGGGCTACATCCCGTATCCTCACATAGCTGCTGTATGTATGTTTGAGCTGGTCGTCCTGCTTTTGCTCGGCCATATGCGGGGGTCCATAGGAGTACATCATTTATACACACACACACATATATATATATATATATAACAACAAAAACCGATAACTCTTTAGGCTAGTGAGGTCATTTTCTTCAGAACAGTATCGTCATTTCGGTACGCAATCTCAACATTTTTTTCCTCTTCTGTTTTAGGCACAAAACAGAAAATATTTTTAGAAAATATCTATAGCAGAACTTATATATTAGCTGGTGTCTTTTGTAGAGCAGTGGTTAATAGGCTGAGGTTATACAGACTTACTCTTTTTTCGCACTCTAGATTGTCGTTTCTCCCACACGTCAGTCTATTATGAACCTGCAATATCGTACAGATAGCGTAAATGACAACAATTTAATGGGAACAACTGATTACAGGGTGATAGTGAATGTTGGTTGGTTGGTTGGTTTTACGGTATGTCAACCCTTGTTGGGTTATTCAGTGTCAATATTTTTTTCTAGAACTTAAATGGTTACAATTAGCTAATTATTATCACGTGTAACCGGGGTTCAATCCCAGGTCGAGTCATACCAAAGACTTAAAAAAAAAATAGTACTTGATACCCCCTTGTTTAACACTCAGTATTTTAAGGTACGTACCGAGGATAAAGTGGAACAATCCAGGGAAAGGAGTAGCGCCCTCCCCTACACCTCGGTGTAGTAGCTGTTGAAAAGGGAGCCCTCGGGTCACCCTCAACTACAGTCGCCAACTTTACTTTTAAACAAATTCAAGTTATTTCAAATACGTGGTACATTCAATAAGTTTCCAGACTTTTTTTGTACAGGCATTTAAAATTGTTGTAGACTCTTGAACATTCATTATGTTATTGCTATACATCTTATGAGATGGCTGACCAATTTTTATGATTTCAGCTTCAAATGAACAGCTACAACAGCAATTGGAATACACCTTACTAAAGCCTAATTGTCACAGATGGTGAATTTTAAAATTGCAATCTGGATGTGAGGACACTTTAGAAGAACGATATGCAATAAAATTCAGTTTTCAACTTGGAAAAAAGGCCACAGAAACGTAAGGAATGCTTCAGACTGCTTTTCGACCATCTTGCATGAATCGAGCATAAGTTTTTGAGAGGCATAAGAGATTCAAGGAAGTTAGGGAGTCTGTGAGGGATGATGAGAGGTGTGGGAGAAGAAAGGAAGTCAATACACTAGAGTTGATTGGCCAAAGGTTTAGGGTTTGGGTTACTATGTTGAGGTTTTAAGGGAGTTCAGGAGGAGATTCCGTTGGAAGAGGCCAGCACTCTTCAAATCGGGTCAGTGGCATTTCCACCTGGACAATGCACCAGTCCACAACTCCATTCTTGTCACAGACTATTTGTCCAAGATGGGCATCAAGACAGTTCCTCACCCTCCCTATTGTCCAGACCTTGCTCCCTGTGACTTTTTGTTATTTCCTAAGCTCAGAGGCTGTCGTTATGAGACAATTGAGGAGATTAAAGAGGCTGTGACAAAGGTCATTGATATGTTCACACAAGAGGACTTCCATAGGACCTTCGAGAAGTTGTTGAAACGGTACAATAAGTGCATTGCAGCCGGAAGAGATTACTTCGAAGGGGACTAGAGTTTCATGTGTGTACTATCAATAAAAGTGTCTACACGAAAAAAGTCTGGAAACTTATTTAATGTTCCTCATAACTGTTCTTAATACAAATAAATTTTTAATAATCATGATTTCAAATTATATCTATCTATTACTTGTACTCTATCCCAGTCGGTTAGTCCTGTAGAATACACAGACTGCATCTCTGTCGAGTGGTAAGACTCCTCTAACGAGTGTCCTGTATATGACTAAACTATCTGAAGGTGAGGCTCTCGTAATGCTGGACCTTTGGAGAATGCGGAGTACTCATTCATTGCCATCACTCTCAGATCCACCCTGACCAAAAATGGTTGCACCTATGGGTTAAATAGAACTGTTTGACATTTAAACCATATGAAAACAAATGACTTATGCTAAATTGAATGGATGGAAATAAAACTGTTTGATCATTTAACTGTGTGTAAACAAATAACTGATGTTTAATTGAATTGTTAGAGATACATAACAATACTTGGAACCATTTAAATTTGTTGACTTATGCCAAATTGAATTGTAAGAAATAGATCTGTTTGATCATTTAACTGTACGCATCTACAAAATTTGTTAACAAATATATTTGATATATATGTAAAAACAGGATTTGGAATTAAATAACGAACAATAGTTGATATGCCATAAAACCCAAACGAACTAAACTTGTACAAAATTATATTTTTTTCAAGTAACTGTTCCTATTTATAATAATGGATAATAATAATAGAACTTGCCATCATTAAGGATTGCGTAGACGCAAAAATTCACAGACTCGAGGATTATATAAAAAGTGCAATCGCAATATCGATAGAAAAAAACTTTAAGGCTAAAAAGGCCCTTGACGAAATCTAGAGAATAAAAGTGAGAAGAAAAACAACTGTATGGGTACTTCAAGCGATAAATTAAGGAAATTGGCAAAGAGAAGGAAACGTGAAGAGAGAAACTGAATATCTTTTAAAATGCAGCAAAAATAATGTCACAAGAATCAATTATATCAAATCAAAAATTGATAAAATTCAAAAGTATAGCAAATGTAGGTTACGTGGTAAGAGATGTTAAAGGTTAATCATATTATAAGTGAATGCTGCAAACCTAGCACAAAAGGAGTACAAAACTAGGCATGATTGGGTGGGAAAGGTGATCCCCAGAAAATTGTGCAAGAGATTAAAATTTGGCCGTGCTGACACAAACCAGAATCTGTCAAAAAAAAAAAAAAAAAATGAGACGCATAAAATTCTTTGAAACTTTGAGATGCTAATGAATCACCGAATACCTACCAGAAGACCAGACCTAGAGTTAATTGGCCAGAAAAAAAAGAAGAACTTGTCATCCAGTAGATTTAGCCGTTTAATTGGAATGTAATATTTTCAGTGTTTTACTGCATTTGAAAAAAGAATTCTCTTTTATTTGCTTACGATGTTCATTATTTCACCTATATAGTTTCAAGATTTTCTATCTAAAACTTATAATTCAAGTAGTTATATGGTTTTAAGTAACAATTTCTATTTATTAATCATTTGTTTGCACACAGTCATATTGCTTCAAGTATTCCGATCTAATACTTATAATTTCCGAAAATAATTATTTGACACATAGATAGGACCTTAACTAGTTGCTAATTTGTCAGGTTGGGTTTTATGGCATATCAACCATTGTTGGTTATTCAATGCCAAATCCTCAATACATATATATTAAATGTACATGATTCGTAAATACATTTTGTTGATGATGTTTTTAAACGAGCCTAAGTTCATTATTTCGCACACAGTTAAATTGTTCTAAGTATTGCTATTGTAATATTACGGACGGGCGCTGTCGTCAATCAGTGAAGGTGTCACCTGCAAAGTTAGACGTGATTTTAAAATAATCACAGATGTATCATCACGTGTTTCATTAGTGACATTGAACATTCGAGGATCTTCGATTTGTTCTCCAAAATCTCTATATAAGAAAATAAGTAATGGGATTTGAGGGCAGAGTTGAAGGCAGTTGTCAAAACGGGTGCGTCAAAGGTTCCGGAGGCCCCGACCCGTCCTACCCCAGTCTGCTACGACCTATCTGCTATGACAGGCGTGTGTCAAACAGCCAGCTCTCACCCACACCCCGTCACCACCGAGAGGAAGGGAGAAGAAGGGCGCAAATAAATGAACTTTTCGAGTTGCAGTGATCATAGCTGAATAAAAACGACTGCTATATTTTGTTCCCTTACCTTCGAGTTTGAGTATTTCTTTTTCTGCGAACTTCTTTTTTTACAGCACAAAACGTTGGTCTTATGGTACACTATCTATCATTAACAATACAATTAAACAGTCATTTGTCTATACAGTTAAATGATCAAACAGTTCTATTTTTAAAAATTCAATCTAATGCACATCATTTGTTTGCACTCAGTTTAAATGTCAAACAGTTATATTTGACCCATAGATAGGAGCCTATCAGGTGCTACCACAGCTGGCCAGAGTAAATCAAGCAGCGTTGGCAATGAAGGCGTACTCCTAATTCCCCAAAGCTGTAGCATTACTGGAGCCTCACCATCAGATTGTTTTATGTGATATCCAGGGCACTCGTTGTGGGGCGTCTTACATCTCTACAGAGATGCAGTCAGTGTATTCTACAGCCCTAACTGAATGGACTACCCTAACTGGTACTACCACTCCAAGTCAGAGTGGACCAAGGGTTAAAGATGTACTCTACACTTCCCAGAAGTCAGGTATTGAAGCCTCATCTCCAGATTCAGTGTAGTGTCTTATCAGGATACTCCTTTTGCGAAAAGTCTTACCTCTTTATAGTGGATGCAGTCAGTGTATTCAAGGTTCCATTGACAGAGCAATCCGTGTAAAGAAGCATAATAGATACTATCATTTCGAGTTAGAATTGTCCAGGAGATTATGTTAACGAAAGGCTGACTCCACACTCTCAAGAACTCGAGAACTACTTTAGTTTCATAGACAGTACATCTGATTTATTTGTAAATCGAAACTCACGTGATCCTTCTCGCTGACGGCACCAAAATCCATTGGAAAAAAATCGAGATGACTAGAGAAATCTAGAATCCCGTTCTTTGATACCCAGTGTGTGGTTTATTAGATTAACATTTAGTTTTCAACTTCATGAGGCCAAAGAACATCTTGTAAAATGTTCCGTACGATTAACAGGTGCTAAATCGTTTGATTTCAGGTTCAGTGAAAAGGCCTGCAACAGCAGTAGAAAAAACTATACAAAAAAATGTAAATATGAACATACAATGAATGCTATTCCCTAACCTCACGGCATAAAATAACCCTAGACTGATTGAAATGCCATTAAAATAAATCATATTCATTATGCAAAGTCTTGGTGTGTTACAACAATTCTAAATCCCAATACACACACATTAGCCCGAGTAGAAAAATATTTATTGTACAATGTTATCGGTTGGGCTTAGATTTGTTTAAACAGATAAGAAAAATGATTAGAAATAAACATCGAATGGACATTTAGACAATGGATTTTTAATACTTTCCACAAATTTCTTTCTTTCTTTCTTTCTTTCTAGAAGAGTTATTTGAAAGGATTTCAGTCGTTCGATGCTCTTAGGTTCTCAACTTGGTTACACAACAAATGCTATCATTTCGAACTCATACATCAACCTGTCGGTGTGGCTTAAGATACTGGGTATAACACTAAATTATATGATGAGGAGACTCTTTTTCTGGAGATCTGGCGCGTGTGAAGAATCCCTTCATTGCCATTATTCACAGGTCCACACGGTCCTATCGAATACAAATGATTTTTAAACAGATCATTTTAACCCATAGACAGGCCCCTAACAGGTACAACCAGTTTGTGTTAGAGTGGACCTGTGAATAATCCTATTTACCAACCCCTCCGCTCGGGCAGGATATGATACAAGGCTTAAAAATTGACCTTGTGTCATATCCTGCCCGAGCGGAGGGCTTGGTATATAGGATTATTCACAGGTCCACTCTAACACAAACTGGTTGTACCTGTTAGGGGCCTGTCTATGGGTTAAGATGATCTGTTTAAAAACCATTTGTATTCGGTAGGACAATGTGCAAAAAACAAAACAAAACAAAAAAACAAAACAAAACAAAAACAAAAACAAAAAGCACTAATGATACAACTACACAAAAGTCTAAATATGAAAGCATAAAATAACTCTTTACGTTAAAATCAATGAATAAATCAAACTCATATTTTCAAGGAGAGTAGTCGATCAACATGTAAAGAATCCCATCGTTTATGTAAAAAAATCTACAAGTTACGAGGTGTATTAAAAAAAGTATTGAGACTGAAGCCGTGTTTACTAACATAGAACTGAACAACAAATAAAATGATATAAAAACACCCTCTTTTGTCATTCAATACTTTTTCTCTAGTGAGTCTTCCATTGGTCGAAGCACCTCTAAAACACCTCTTTTCCTATGGTGTAAAACTGTGCCGTTATATTTATTTTAATGGTCCTCACGTCCTTAAAGTTTACTATTAAGATGAATTTTTAGTTTATGAAACAAGAAAAAGATGCATGGATGTAGGTTCGATAACAATTCTGTTGTTCGTCAGAGAAAATTCCTTCAAAAAGTATCGAACTGGCTTCATATTTAAAGAGTCAAAAATAAAAACAAAACATCTAGACTTGTCTAGACAGTAATCCAGACTTTAGATTTGGATTACCATGACCAGAAAATCCGGCTAGCACAGCACGTGACATACGGAACCACTGGACCTTCTGTTTCGACCTTATTAGGTCTGATCAGCAGTGTATATCATGATCTTCCCCTCTGAATATTGAACCAGCGACCACAGACCCGAAACTCTACCACAGCGCAACTGGTCCACATCGTACACAAGCGGTGCCAATTTAACTTGTCATGGGGGAGATTAAATTAACTAGTCCAGTGGGGGAGATCACGGTATACACTGCTGATGAGACCTAATAAGGTCGAATCAGCTGCCCAGTGGATCCGTTTGTCGCGCAGAGTGTTTGTCGGATTTCCTGGCCATAGTCATTCAAATTTGTAATATAATTTCCTCTATCTAAAAAATCATCATCATCATATCGCGCTGGTAGCACGGATATCCCTGACCCTCTCTCGCCACTCCCCCCTATCGTTCATCGCCCTAGGTAGGTCTTCAGGACAACATCCCGTATCCTCACATAGCTGCTGAATGTATGTTCGTGCAGGTCGTCCTGCTTTTGCACGGCCATGTGTGGGGGTCCATAAGAGTACATCTCTTATGAGTTCGTCCCTGCTTCTCCGTCCAGGCATTAACACTTTATTATATAAGCTGCTCAGCTGTGTACACATGTAAACAGTAATCCAAATGTCTAGACATCATGACTTTATTATATAAGCTGTTCAGCTGTGCACAGGTCTAGACGGTAATCTAGACATCTAGACATCATTACTTTGTCATATAAGTTGCTCAGCGGTGCACACATCTAAACAGTAATCTAGACGTCTAGACATCATCATTTTATTATATAAGCTGCTCAGCTATGCAGACATCTAAACGGTAATCTAGACATCTAGACATCCTCAATTTATTATATGAGTTGCAGGGGTGCATACCTCTAGACAGTAATCTAGAGATCTGGATATCATCACTTTGTTATATAAGATGATTAGCTGTGCACACATCTAGACGGTAATCAAGACGTCTAGACATCATCACTTTATTATATGAGTTGCTCAGCTGTGCATACATCTAGACAGTGATGTAGACATCTAGACATCATTACTTTACTATAAATGTTGCTCAGCGGTGCATACATCTAGATAGTAATCTAGACGTTTAAACATCATGACTTTATTATATAAGCTGCTAAGCTGTGCACAAATCTAGATAGTAATCTAGTCGTCTAGACATCATCACTTTATTGTATAAGCTGTTCAGCCGTGTACATATCTAAACAGTAATCTAGATGTCTAGACATCATGACTTTATTATATGAGTTGCTTACGGTGCATACATCTAGACAGTAATCTAGACGTCTAGACATTATCACTTTATTATATAAGCCGCTCAGCTACGTAGAAGTTTTCATTTGAATTTTAACTTTTAAAACAAAAAAGAATCAAATTATTAATTTTCATTAGACCACGAATTATATAGATTCGATAAATAAGGGGGTAACTTGATTTTGAGTTTACCCTGTCAGCGAAGTATTAAATGTGCTGATTGTATCCTCTGTCGAGAAACCCCCTCAAAATCGGATCCTTGGTAGATGGTGAGGCTGCAGTTCACGAGATTTAGGAAATATGGAGTGCCCTTCACTGCCATTACTCCTAACTCAATTCTCTGTGTCAAATAGAGCTATACAATAATTATTTGTATTCATAGAACCATGTGCGAAAAGAATCTTTAGAAACAACTAAATCAAAATATGAACGCATAATGAACGCAATTCCCTTACCTCCAGGGATAAAATAACACTAGACGAGTTGACATGCCGTTAAAATCACTCAATAAATTGAACTTGAGCTTAATGTCCATGTAAGAAGACAATAGATACTTGTCTCCCTTGGAATTGGGGGTTGTGTTCTTTGGATACCTCTTGGTCTCAATTAAATTCCAGAATGCATTTCGGTCACTTTTTTCTCTGTTTTTTTGAACAGTAAAGAGGTGTCTTTTTTCTTTGTTCTTTGAACAGTGGACATTTTGTCTTATCTTTTGGCGATGGACTTGGTCTTTCGCCTTGTCAATGAAATGAAAAGCTGTGACTCCAAAACTAAAGTAAGATTTTTTACCGTTTTTATATCCCATTCATATACTGCTTTTTCTTTGAACAATGTGCATATATTTTTTTTCTGTCGGGAACGGTTTGTGTGTTCTTTTCAATAGTTTCTGTATGTATATTACGCATGCATTATTAAATGTTTCTATCAGTGTAAATGGGTTAATCTGGTCTTTCCTTCCGTTTATTCAGTGTTAGTGTATAAATGAATATGCTAATCCTAATATCGGAACTTGGTGAGCGGGGACTCGACTAGATATCCTCCCTAGTATCAACAAACTCAATTGCTGCTTTTAGAGGCTTTTAAGTGTTTTAGATATAAAACAAATCAATTAGTTGAATAAAAAATAACAGTGTTACAAAATAAGTTCAACACTTGATGTTGCCTTCCTCATAAACCAAATTGTACGAAAAAAATAAAAAAATAAACAAGCAAAAAACAACAAAAACCAGAAAAGAAAAAATAGAGCAAAGAAAGAAAAAAAGGGAAAATGTTTTCTTGACAAAAGATAAATATTATCAAACAATGAATTTCGAAAATAATTGAAAATAAAAGTAATCATAAAAAAATGAAGATGTGAGAGGTTAGAAACTTTTGTGTTTTCAACTTGATTTCGATTAACAAGACGGTATTGAATTCACATTCTTTAATGGGAAAAAGATAAAGCAATAAAATGCATCGTGTTTCCTCAGGCTTCGTTGGTACAAAGTGAAAACGGTCATCTAAATATCTTTTCAAATCTCTTCAATAAATAAAACTCAACGTCTCTGAGTGTATGAGCGTGCGCATGCGTGTGTGTGTGTGTGTGTGTGTGCGTGTATCCGCACATGCGCGTACATCAGCGTTTAGACTTCACCAGTTGGAGAACTATTGGTCGCGTATATTTGGTGTACATACGCATCTTGCTCTCAAAAAATGCGACAGGGTCTCTTGTGTAAAATTAAAGGTGTTTCTATATATGCACACATACACATACACACAAATAGACACACAAACATACAGACACACAGACATATACACAGACATACACACATACATACGGACAGACATACACATAAAAACTTACCGACATGCACTCATACATACATACATACATATATATACATACAGGGACATACATACATACACTCTGACATACACACATACACTCAAAGACGCATCCACTCATACACACACATGGACATACATACATATGCACATAAATACACATACAAATAGATATACACATATATATGTACAGAGGCATACACACGTACATATACAGAAACATACATACATACATACATACATACAGGAACTTACACACATGCACACACAGAGATATACACACATGCATACACAGGTTTACACACATATACCCAGAGACATACATACATATATACATACAGAGATATACACACATAGAGTTACATACACACATACATACAGACTTACATACATACATACATACATACATACACACACATAAATGCACACACAAAGATATACATGCACACACACAGACATACACAGATGCATACACACAGAAATGCACACACAGAGAAACATCCACACACAGATCCACACACACACGCATACATACACTTATATATACATTTACACATCTATACATACTTTTATAACGTTCAAAACTATTCATTGTCGGGGGTGTAATGGTTAAAGCGATGGTCTGCGAAATTGTAGCACGCGAGTTCGAACTCCAGTCGCGCTATAACGTTCACTTTCGGTCAAATACCCTTGGGAAAGGTACGAACCCCCTTATCCTCCCAGCTATGGGTTAAATAGCACCATCACCACTTCTAGAAGGATGGCTTGTGACATTAAATAACCCTCGAATGTTGATATGCCATTAAACAAAGAAACCAACCTATTCATTGTCGCCACTTTTATAATGTTTTATTTGGGCGTAATTTTGACTTACACTATATAATTTTGACTTACACTATATAATTCATTCTCGTACGATGTCGAATATTGAGTATGGAATGCTAAAAGCAATATTAACTCACAATGCTATGCTTTAAATCTATTCGCACACTCCTTGTAAGGGCACCTCGGGTGGTGTAATGGTGAGCAAGGTAGACTAGCAAACCTACACGAGTGAGTTCGATTCTCATTGGATGCCCTATTCATGCGGCCTTGTGCTACATCTCAGTAAAAAGCTTATGACTAGTTTATATATATATATATATATATATATATATATATATATATATATATTACCACTTCAAGTCATGTAACCCGAGAAGCACAATCCATTTCAACAGTTGCATTCGTAAACTGGAGATCCATGTTCAAACCACACCGGTTGGTGTCGGTACATTCTTCAACATAATACATATATACACACTGAGACATACACATAAATACATACGCAGACATACACAAATATACACGCAGTGATACTCAGGCGTAGTAAGTGTTACGGTTATAATCCCAGGAAATGAAGTCGGCGACCGGAATTGGGAACATGAACGAAACTGTTCGTGTTTCACTTGACGTTAATTCTCTTTGGAAGAGCATGAATCCCTTTATTCTTCCTTAGTTATAAGTTAAGAGCTAAGGAACACTGGGTTGGTGAGGCAATAAGTCTAGGAGAAGGAATACAAAACCTATTCCAGTCGGCTGTGGCTGTAGAATACACCAACTGCATCTCTGCAGAGAAGTAAGAGACCCCACCACCACAATAAGTGTCCTGTATATGACACTAAACAATCTGATGGTGAAGCTTCAGTAATACTGGGTCTTTGGGGAATGAAGATTACCTCTTCATTGGCATAGTTGAAAGCCCTGAGTAAACACACACACACACATATTTACCAACTCGTCCGTACAAGCAGGATGTGATACAAGGTCAACTTTTAAGCGGAATTTAACAGGTTTGAATTTATAGTTTTCCTTCTCCAAAATTGGTTACCACAGTAAGGTTAAAGAAACAAGTCTTTGCTACTACTTACTCATAGCTGAAGGGAGAATATTTAGATTCATATCTTCCCTAGGATATGAGTGCAATGCGAAATGCAAACTACCGTTATATATATATATATATATATATACATATGCACTATATACCACTCACACATACACAAACACACAATAATATGCAAGTATAACCCCCCACACTCATAAGCAGACGTAAAGATTCCTACAGAATCCCAACGGTTTTTGACTGTATTTTTCGATTTTCGATTCATTTCCTTTTGTTATCTGCCAGATGATCGTCGTTTTGAAAAACTTCATGAAACCCAGGGGTGGGAGACAATTTTCCATGGCATTAAATATATAAATGTAATATATATATAAATCTCAGCCCACGCTTCCGGTGCGTGACGTCACTCACATCCCTGGTCACATCCTATTCTGGGATTTTTATTGTGACATATCTGAATGACACGTCCGCTCCGCGCGCGCGTGAACACCTGCGCTCATGTTTGCACCTAACAAACCCATGCACTAAGCCGAAAGGTTCTCAGCCTAGCTAAACCGAAAGGCAAGATATATAAAACGAAATCCCTTGGCCATTGTGTTACATATGTTAGATAGCAAAACTTGAAACCATTTAACTGTTTGTAATTTAGAAATATAATTGTTAGATTAGAATACAAGAAACTATTTCAAAGTGTGCATATAAATGAGCTCTGGCTCGTTTTAGAATTGTCCCCCCGCCCAACTATTCTTTTACAAATCATATATATATTTGATAGATATGTATACTTGTATTAACAAGATTTGGCATTAAATAACCTAGGAGGATTGATATGACGTAAAACACAACTAACACACCAACCAACCAACCATATGTATATAAAATGTCGTTATAAGAGTAACAGACACTTATTTTCATGTGTTGGTATTTCAATAAAAGATTAAAAATATAATAATTCAAAATAAAAAAAAAGAATAGCTTCATAATTTTTGTGAATGTTATCGACGCCCACCGAAAAATGAAATGGAAAGATATATTGTTTTATATGTATATAAGTTTAATGAAAAAAACAAACAAACACTATTTCAGAAAAATATTGATTGCAGTTGTTACGAAACCATTAGAACAGTAAAATTATCAAAAATTTAAGAAATTCTAAAGATTTTGATACATTACGACCCATTGTCTAGTGGGTAGAGTGTTCGCCAATGATCCTGGAGACTTGGGTTCAATCTCTGGTCACGTCATACCAAAGACTTTAAAAATAGTAGTTGATGCCTCCTTGCTTAACAGGTACGTATTGCTTATAAGGTACGTATCAAGAGTAAAGTGGAGCAATCCAGGGAAAGGAGTAGCGCCCTCCCTAACACCTTGGTGTAGTAGCAATTGAAAAGGGAGCCTTCTGGTAGCCCTCGACTACGGTCGCCATCTTTACTTTTTTTACGACTCAAGTTGACAGTTTGGAAGATATCTTAATTAATTTTTCACGGAACTTCTGTAATGTAAACCCGATTCCAATTCATATTCGTTGCTCAGTCAGCTGGAGCTGTAGAATACACCGATTGCTTCTCTGATATGACACTAAACAATCTGATCGTTAGGTTCCAGTAATGCTAGAGCTTTGGGGAATGCGGAGTACCTCTTCATTGCCATCGCTCCCTGGTCCACTCTGAGCCGAAGTGATAGCATCTGATAGGGTCCTATGAATGGGTCAAATAGAACTAAACTGCGTACTTATACTAAATTGAACTGCTTGAAACGGAACTGTTTTGACATGCAAACTGCGTATTTATGCTAAACTGAATTATTTGAAATAAAACTGTTTTTACATTTAACTCTGAGTATTGCCCAGTCGGCTGGGGCTGTAGAATACACTGACTAGCACCTCTGCAGAGGAGTAAAACCCCACCTCCAACGGGTGTCCTAGATATGACACTAAGTATTTTGATGGTGAGTTTCCAGTAATGCTGGGGCTTTGAGGAAAGCGGAGTACCCCTTCATTGCCATCGCTCCCTGGTCCACTCTGGCCCGGAGTGGTAGCACCTGATAGGGTCCTATGTATGGGTCAATGACGTATCAAATAGAAATAAACTGTGTATTTATGCTGAACTGAATAGCTTGAATTAGAACTGTCTGACTAAACTGAATAGCTTGAAATAGAAATAAAACTGTGCACTTACATTTAAACTGCGTACTTATGCTAAACTGAATTGTTTGAAATGGAAATGTTGTTGACATTGAAACTATAATTACGCTAAATTGAATTGTTTAATATAGACCTGTTTTGACATTTATCTGTGCGTAAACAAAATCTATACTTATACTAAACTGAATTGTTTGAATTAGAAATGTTTGTCTCAACTGAATAGCTTTAAATGGAAATGTTTTTGACAATCAAACTGTGTGCTCATGCTAAACTGAATTGTTTAAAATAGAACTGATTATTTGTATAAAAAGGGAATTGGCATTAAATAGCCTGCATGAGTTGATATGCCATAAAACCTAAACAACCAAACCAACCAAACCAACTGATATTCCGTACTTTCTACATAACACTTTCTCGTAACACTTGTAATTCTTGAGAATATAATATCGCCTGATGATATTTTCAAAGTCTCTTGAGTCTTCTGTAATGTAAATCCGATTCTAACTTATGTTCCGTGCTTTCCACGTACTGCTCACACATAACACTTTTAATTCTCGAGAATGTAATATCACCTGATGATTTTTTTCAAAGTCTGTCGGCTTTTCTGAAACGTAAATCCAATTCCGTTTTATACTCCGTTCTTTTCCTGTCTTATGAAGTTTATTAACAATAAGCTACTTTGACAACTTGCAGGGAAGTTTAGATTAGGTTACACTAATTGACAAGATATATGCGTGAAATATGCGTGAAATACACTCGTCCCTGGAAAACGAGATAGCTGACATGGCACAAAGGATAATATACTCGAGAGAGGCTAGCGCATGATGCAGTCATTTCAACAGTTAAATACTTTTTTTCTCTTAGTATAATGTTGCCAAGTGACTGATATAGAAGCATCATATTCCTGTTTGCGTAAATTATTCTCTCTTTGTTGTGTTCTTGGGTTCTGTCCTTTACGAAACACCCCGAATATATATATATATATATATATATATATATATATATACATGCATGTAATACGAGGACATTATTTGCGCCTTGTTTCACGTTATCCGTTCTATTGCATGTCCTGCATTAGCTTTTTTATCCAGCTTCTTGTATCTTGCAGCGCACGGCTTTTATTAAAGTGGTAGAACGTGCTAAAACACGCTGCTGCTGTGAGGGAAACAACAACAACAACAACAACAACAACAACAATAATAATAATAATAATAATAATAATACGTCAAACTGGGAAAAGAAAAGGAAAATTAAAAAAAAAAAATTTTGTTATCCATATCTTATTTTATTTCATCGGACTTTTTGTTATTATCGAGTCTTGTCATTTAAAGAGAGCCCTCCACTCTTCTGTGCTATCGCCGAAAACCATAAAAATGAACAAAGAAATAGAAGAAAAAAAAATATAAGTATCTACATATGTATGTATGTGTATGTGTGTGTACATGTGTGTGTATATGTGTGTGTACATTTTTTTTTATCAGAAAAGCAATCCCTAATATGTATGTAAATAAAAGCCCCCCCCCATCTCATTTTTATTGACTCAAAAAGATGAAAAAACGAATACAGAGAGGGATATATTGATATGGGTCTAGAAAATGTATTTTATACAGCAAATAATTGTTTTATAACATAGACTTCTTTGGGTACCTTATTCAGTGTGGAATGTTAATCAAATAAAACTAAAGGTACGCTGAAAATTTCTGATAATAATTCAGCTAAAAACTACAAGTCAAGCTCCGAACTTATTGAATCATTATCTATCTATCTATCTATCTATCTATTTGATTTTATTAATTACGCAGTTTGCAATATTTATTCAATTTCGGAGACAGAGTATTTTAGACATAATTTATACAGTTATAATATATATATATATATATATATATATATATATATATATATTTCTTTTAAATACCCTGTCCGGTGGCAAAAGCTGCTTGGTAGCGCCAGGAGTGTCAGTACCGCATTGAGCTACCGGAACTGTGCTATCACCCTGATTGTCGGCTGATGAGGACAGAGTATCGCACGTGCTTTCACATTTTGTATGATGAATATATATATATATATATATATATATATATATATATATATATATATATATATATTGATTTATCCTATTTCCTTGCACGAGCGGAAGGTCAATTTTATGCTGAGTTTAATAGATTTGAATACATAATTTTTCTTCTCCTAGACCGGTTGACATAGCAGGGTTAAAGAGCCCAGCCTGTCCCACTGTTTACTCATAGATCAAGGGAAAATAGTTGGATTCATACCTTTCCCAAAAGTATTAATGCTGTGTGAAATGCAAAGTACCTCGTTCCATATTTGAATTCGTGTCGCCATGTTCATTTTTGATTACACCATTTTTGATTACACCATAAGGCACCTCTCTCTATATATCTATCCGCCTGTCTGTCATTATACACCCCACCCGCGCACACACGCGGAGATAGATAGAAAGATAGATAAATAGATAGATAGATATTATTGTTCCTCTGTTTGTCATTATTCACAGACACACAGGACGATAGATAGATAGATAGATAGAGCAAGAGAGAGAGAGAGAGAGAGAGAGAGAGAAAGAGAGAGGAGAGATTATTGTCTATCTCTCTCTCATTACACACACACACACACAAGTAGATAGAGTATTGTCAGTCTGTCATTATATATATATATATATATATAGATTGATAGATTATGGTCCGTCTGTTTGTCATTATATAAATATATATATACATATATATACACACACACAAAAAAAAACAGAGAGAGAGAGAGAGAGAGAGAGAGAGAGAGAGAGAGAGAGAGAGAGAGAGAGAGAGAGAGAGAGACTATTGAACAAAAATAAACAGTGAAAAAACTAATCCATTTTTTATTGTTTTAATGAAACATCATTGGCTTAGACATACTTGTAAGTGATTATTTTTCTTGATTACTTTTGTTAATTTTCGCTTTTTCAAACTCAGGTAACTGCTTACTTGCCATTAGCAAAGAATTAATTACAAATTACGACATTAAACCAAGAAAATAAAATTCCAAGAAATTTCCCTTTGTTTTTTTTTTTTTTTGTATTTCTGAAAATGTTCATTTTAGAAAATTATGGCTTTTTGTTACAACTAAGGAAACTTTGACGACAACAATCAAGGGAAATAATCCGTTTCCATTGAAGTTTCATCGAAATTTACGCCAATTATAAAATATTAGTGTAGCTTTTTCATTGTCTGTTATAACTATTTCCTATGGTCCAACTGAGTTATTTGAAATAAAACCGTTTTTACATTTAAATCTGAGTACTGCCCAGTCGGCTGGGGTTGCAGAATACACTGACTTGCACCTCTGCAGAGGAGTAAAACCCCATCTTCAAATAGAAATAAGCTGTGTACTTACGCCAAAATGAATTGTTTGAATTAGAACTGTTTGACTAAACTGAATAGCTTGAAATAGAAATAAAACTGTGCACTTACATTTAAACTGCGTACTTATGCAAAACTGAAATGTTTTAGACACCTGCATATTGATATTTTAGAGCCACAGATTCTCAATACTATTGAATTTAGTGATAAATGATATAATTTTTGATTTTATAAGGTTCCATGAGAAATGATAACATTTTTGTACTGTTAGTTTAGAAAAAATTTAAAATTTTATAAATAATCTTTTAGTGTACGTACAAATTTATGGGCGATACAATATATATATATATATATATATATATATATAGAAGCCACCACACCACGGGGACTCCTATATATATGTGTGTGTGTGTGTGATGTTATGTTATATTACGTTGTAGCATCCGTCAAACTTGTTAGACTATGAATCTGAGTCCGGATCTCGGAACTGGTCTAAGCAAGATTGTATGGAAGATCGGTAGTTGCCCATGCAGCAGGTTTTGCGTCTTCACGACACCGATTTTGACAGTAAAACTACAACTTGGAATTACTTAATATCCTGGACGTGGCTGTTTTCGTTTCAATTTGCGTTATTGATCTTAGGAAAGGCATAAATCAATCAGTTATATCCTTAATATTATATATATATATATTGTCATCCACAGACAGACTGTTTCGTTGTATCACATCTCTTCTGTGTGGTTAGACATTTAGATTCCCGAAGCTGGGATCGAAACCCGGCTGACTCAAACACCAATCCAAGATTCTACCACACAGCTATTAGGAAGATTAAAGCACATATGTAGACAAAAGATGTCTATATTGTTTAATGAAATATGTTTTAACGAGGAAATTCTGCCCCCCACATACATATAAGTAAGTAAAAAAGTAAAGTTGGCGACCGTTGTCGAAGGCGACCAGAAGGCACCTTTTGAAAACCTACAACACCAAGGTGTTGGGGAGGGTGCTACTCATTTTCCTGAATTGCTGCACTTTACCCTTGATACGTATCTTATATTGCTGAATGTTAAGCAAGGAGGTATCAAGTACAATTTTGAAAGTCTTTGGTATAACACGACCTGGGATTGAACCTCGGTCTCCCGGGCCATTGGTGAACACTCTACCAACTCGGCAAAATGATTTATTTTTTTCAAGTTGCCGTATGGATGTCATAATATCTGGCCGGAATCGGCTAATAAGCCTTACGTAATTAATTGGTTCCCAAGTACTTTTTGCCCCTTCTTCGGCCATCATCATTATATCGCAAAAGTGATACAACTTTTGCAAGTATATTACTACTTTGTAAGAATTAAGCATTTATGCTGGTATTATGTTGTTGCGTATGTATATATGATCGACTCTAACGTTGATTTCGACATATGAAGGTCCAACAGAATAGAACCGTTGAACTAACCACATTAATTATTTGTCTATAGTTGCGAAGGTTTGTGTGGAAACAGACACTTTTTTTGGATAAACTGAAAACAGAAGAATAGTGCACCAATGCGACAAAAATTCTTCTTTACCACACTCCCCAACTTTTGAATTCATCTTCCAGGCAACGGTCGTGTCGATACTGCTGTATGGATGCACCACTTGGACTCTAACAAAACGGCTGGAGAAGAAGCTAGACGACAATTACACAAGAATGTTGCGAGCAATATTGAATAAGTCCTGGCGGCAACACCCTACAAGGCACCAACTATACGGCCACCTGCCTCCCATCACGAAAACTGTCCAAGTTAGACGAACCAGACATGTAGGACACTGCTGGAGAAGCAGAGACGAGCTCATAAGTGATGTACTCCTATGGACTCCCACATATGGCCGAGCAAAAGCAAGACGACCAGCTAGAACATACATACAACAGCTATATGAGGATACGGGATGTAGCCCTGAAGACTTGCCAGAGGCGATGAACGATAGGGAAAGTGGCGAGAAAGGGTCAGGGATATCCGTGCTGGCAGCACGACATGATGATGATGATGATGACTATATTGCACCGCTGGGCAAACAACGAAGGACTCGTAGATATATAAAAACATAATTTATATTTTTATTCTTGGATGGTGATGTCTGTGAAGTAGGAATACAATCATCGTGAGAGTTCGCTCATATCTTTCTTCTGTGGCGGGCAACCTTTTTGTGAAGTAGTGCGACGGCCGGAGAATACACACGAGGAGCTGACAGGTGTGCTTGAGGGACCAGCAGGTCTCTCCCATCGTTTGAGAGACCAGTGGACCTCTCCAATTCGTTTAAGCAACCACTGGATCTCTGCCTTCAGTCCAAAATAACAGACCTTATATTGTCTTTTCAAATCCCATGTGGAAGTATGAACATCCACTTCGCATCACGTATTGGCTGATTATCGGAACTTACATACTTCTTTTTTTTCTGTAATTTGTTGATCTTATCTGCGAACGGAAATATCTGTCACTCTATCCATAGGCAATAAATTATATTCTCGCCTTCATATTTTATATTTCTCTTCCCTGTGAAAACATTTTGTTGATGTTGTCTTGTGACCACATTGAATCTGCTAAGTTCATCGTCGCCAGCTAAGCTAGTATATAACATTCAGTGTTTTCTCTTCTCGTTAACCTGTGTGTAAAATTGTGCCGACATGTTTTGTACGATAGTAATACTTGTTACCATATATCTATATAAAAACAAATGATTTCTATCAAAAGGTGTTGTTACTTGAAAGCACATAATTGTGAATAGATTTTTATTATTAGATAGGAATATTTGAATCATATAACTGCATTCAGATTATTCGGATCAAACTCTGACTCTTAAATAAACCAAACTGGTTAATTTTTTCTTGTTCATACTAAACATATTGGCCCAAACGAGCGCGAATTCAGGCTGCCTGCAATTATCAGCAAGTGTTAACTAAATTGAAATTTGTTTTAGTCACCATTTTGATATTATTGCACTAACGACAATCACGCTACGATGGGCCATTTTTGTTGATAGAATCAGTCTAGAGAAGATGACCGGTGAGCCCAATCTAATCCGTTTATTACAGCGATCTTTTGAAAGAAGCAGAGGATCAGGTAAATTGATTGACTGATTTTAACGGCATGTCAACTCGTCTAGGGTTATTTTATACATAGAGCTTAGGGAATTGTGCACATTGTACCTCAATTACCCTTTCTGTGTAGATGTTTCTTAAGAGATTTTTGCGCCCAGTTATATGAAATCAAGTATTTCTAATAAATACAAATAATTTGCACACAGATGTATGGTTTCAAGTATTTTTTTTTATCTAATATTGATAAATATATGGTTTCAAGTAATTATTTCTATTTGATAATAGCCATACTCTTGTGGACCTCTACACATGGACGAGCAAAGGCGGGAGGACCAGCTAGAACCTATATACAACAGCTCTGTGCCCATACAGGATGTAGCCTTGAAGACCTACCGGGAGCGATGGACAATAGAGACGGGTGGTGAGATAGGGTCAGGGAGATCTGTGCTGACGGCGTGATATGATAGTGATGATATATGGTTTCAAGTAACTCATAGTAATTCCTCGTAAAAAATATCGCTTCAAATACCTATTCTTTATATAAACAATTTACAGTTACAATGCATCGAGTGTTCCAATCGAATATGAATAATTTATAAACAGATATATTTAATCCATACATGGCACCCTGCAAGTACTATCATTCTGGGTCAGAGTGAACCTAAAAATACAGGAAATTTTGAGGCATTCCACACACCACACATCACCAAAAGTGGAACTTCACCATCCGATATAATTTACGATCATACTCAGGCACACATTTCTAGGGTTCTCACTCCTAAAACCTATGGGCGGAATGAAGAAAAAAGCCGAGGATTACGCACATACAAACGTATATATATATATTTACGCACACACACGCACACGCACACATACACACACACACACACACACACACACACACATATATATATATATATATAACCTAAAAGTGGCCACCAGAAAGAATAAAGAATTAGCATTAAAAAACCCTTTTTTATCTGTTTTTTTCGCGTCACCTGAGTAATAGAAATAGTTATAAAAATTAAGATTATTTACACACGCACACACACACACACATATATATATATATATATATATATATATATATAAACCAAGCCCTTCTAAGGTGAGAGAGCCCAGTCAGCCCAGCTGTTTTACACATAGATGTAGTATTATATATATATATATATATATATATATATATATGCAAATAAAATGATAAGTTAGTGATAGCTTGTTGAAAGAAAACAGAAGAATAAAAAAAGAAGTCGTTAGAAGGAAAGAGGTATGTAGAACAAGAGAAAGACGTGAAAGGGGAAAAGACAAAAGAAAGGAATACTTATACTATTGATACTACTCAAGAAATGAAAAGCAAATATTAAATTTTACCTTTACTTATTTTTTCTTCATTTGATCTTATCATTTTGCCTTGAGTTACAAACCCATCACTTAATCGCTGTTATTCAGAAGACTCCCCAAATGCTTTAATAAAGTGCTGGTTAAGTGGTAGATATAGAATAATTTCATTATGGTTTTTAGAGCTTGTGTTAACGACAGAAAAGCATCTTCAAGCAAAAAGGTGTTGGCTCGTCCCAAGTTCCTATTACTGACCAGAGAAAAAAAAAAGGAAAAAAAAATGCCCAGCAACTCCGCTAGAATGGTCTGTCCGAGCAAGAAATAGTTGCTGGTCCTGGGGGGTAATTCTTTATTGTTTTCTCTTATCTCTTCTTTCTTTGGGCATGAAATACACTTAATCGTCCCGTTGAGACCGTCTTCTTTTGTTTGCAGGCACTTATGGACAATTCTAACGGTGGCAAACCACCACCTCAAATCTTCTATTCGATTTATCATAATTTCTCTGCCGAACATGAGAAAGCAGACGATACCGTCGAGAAGGTAGACTTTAAACCCGACCAACAAAGCATTTAAGTTAATCAGGCGATCCGTTTTCATACTGACCTCTTACATCTTCTAGTGTACTGTGAAGCCGTGCTTTCTCCATCTCCTTGGGGCCATTAGGAAGAATACCTTATCTTCGGTCTTTCCTTTTTTACTTCTTTACATCAACCCCCACTTGAGCACACACCTAAAATGATATTCTTCGAATTGATCTTGAAGAACAGCCCGAATAGTCTGCTATGTTTTTTAGTTCATGAGTTATTTGGACTAATATACTTACCCTTGTTACGATTAATACATAGTTTAGCCACTTCAATGTTGTTTGGAATTCAGATTAATTATGAATAATAACGAACAACGCGTAACAGAGACAATAATAAAGGATAAGCTTCTCTGTCGGTCACGAACTCACGTAACCGTTTTTGCCTTGAAGCTTGGCTATTTGTAACAACTGCTTTACCAACTAAGTCACGAACACAATTAATCTCGGGAAAACCTAAGACACGCATATAAAGCTATGGCATCATCATTTATTTACCAAAGTATTTCTCCTATTCCTATTTGATATGATATTTTTGTTTTATCTGATATTTCAGCTAAATTGGGTATTCCGTTATAAAAGAACGATTCTAGTTTTGATTCGAGGAATTTTCGCAAGAATTTTTCGATATATCACTGTCTTTGAACTGATAATCTGACAAGTGTTGTATGATTTGGTTTCGTTTGGTTTGGTTTTATGGCATATCAACCATTGTGTGATATTTTATACCAAATCCATTTTTATTCATATAAACAGTCCTACTTCAAACAATTCAGTTTAACATAAGTACACATTTTAAACCCCAAAAGTCTATTTCAAATAATTCAGTTTAGCATATTACACTGTTTAGTTCTATTTGACCCATAGATTGGACCCTGTCGGGTGTTACCACTCTGGGTCAGAGTGGATCTGAGAGCGAAGGCAATGAAGGGTACTTCACATTCCCCAAAGCTCCAGCATTACTAGACCCTGACCATCAGATTGCTTTGGGTCATATCCAAGACACTTGTCAGGGGAATCTTACCCCTCTGCAGAGAAGCAGTCGGTGTACTCTACAGCCCCAGCCGAGTGTTGTATGAGACGAAACATGACACAACTGGGTGGGCAAGGTGATCCACTGGGAGATGTGCAAGAAATTTAAATTTGACCATACAAACAAATGGTATATGCACAACCCAACATCTGTCCTAGAAAAAGACACATATGAACTCCTATGGGACCTTGACATACAAACGGATCACCTAATCTCGGCTAGAAGACCAGACCGTATAGTAATCAACAACCCCCCCCAAAAAAAAACGAAGCAAAAAAGAAAAGAATTTGCAAAATTGTGGACTTTGCTGTCCCGGCTGACCACAGAATAAAACTAAAAGAGTGTGAAAAGAAGGATAAGTTCCTGGACCTTGCTAGGGATTTAAAAAAATTATGGAACATGAAGGTAACAATTATACCAATTGTGATTGATGTTTTTGGTACAGTAGCTAAAGGATTATTAAAGGTACTGGACGATTTGGAAATAAGAGGACGAATGGAGACCATCCAAACTATATTGAGAACGGCCCTAATACTGAGAAGAGTCCTGGAGACTTGAGGAGACTTGCTGTCACTCAAACTCCAGTGAAAGACCATCAACTAAAACTAATGTGACAAATTCTCAAGGAGTAAAGAATGATAATTATTGTGCCAGAGAACTAAAGAGCTGTGGAATATGAAAGTGACGGTGATACCAATAATAATTGGCGCACTCGAAATGGTACCCAAAGGCTTGGAAAGGGGACTGAAAGAGTTGGAAATCGATCGAAGAACCGATATAATCCAAACAACAGTATTACTAAGATCGGCCAGAACAACGAGAAAAGTGTTAGAGAATCGAGGAGACATACTGTCAGTCGTACTTCAGTAAAAGACCATCCGCTAACGCTGGTGTGAAATCTCGCAAGGAGTAATATAATAGGCATAATTGAGTAGGAAAGGTGATCCACAGGGAATTGTGCAAGAGATTAAAACTTGACTATGCTCAAAAGTGGCTTATCATATCATATTTACCAAACCCTCCGCTCGGGCAGGATATGACATAAGGTCAATTTGTAAGCGGAGTTTAACAGGTTTGAATTCAGAGTTTTCTTTCTCCTAGACTAGCTGCCTAACCAAGGCTGAAAAACCTAGTCTGACCTACTATTTACCCATAGCTGGACGGAGAATAATTGGATTCATGAAAAGTGGCTTATGCACCAACCGGAATCTGTCCATGAAAATAATGAGACATAAAATTCTCTGTAATTTTGAGATACAAACAGATGACCCAATCTCGACCAGAACAGACCAAGTAATACTTAACAAGTAGAAAAGAACTTGTTATTGAGTGGATTCTACGCTCCTGTGGACCACAGGAATAAATAAAAGAAAATAAAAAAAGATTGATAATTACTTGGACCTGGTTACAGAACTACAAAAGCTGTGAAACATGAGTGTGACGATTATACCAATTGTAATAGGCGAGTTTGTAACGGTCCTTAAAGGCTTGGAAAGGTTACTGGAAGAACTGGAACCGAGAGGTAGAATCGAGACCATCCAAATATTATTGAGATCAGCCAGAATAATGAGAACAGTCTTGGAGATGTTAGGAAATTTGCTGTCACTCAGAATACAGTGATCAACAGAGATCACCAGCTAATACAAGTGAGAAAAAACATTTAGGGAATAAAATAGTCGTCATTTACTAAGCTTTCGCTTAGATGTAGCACAAGATCGAATGAAAGGGGCACCTAATAAGACTCGAACTCACTCGTGAAGGTCTGCTCGTCTAGCTTGCTAACCACTACACCACCCGAAGCGTCTTAAGGAATTAAGCCGTAGAAATAAATGTGACACCCATCGTATCAGTAATTATGGGAGCCCTGGGTATGATCAAGAAAGGGACATATAAACACATTAATAAGATACCTGGCAGTACCAAATACAAAAAAAGTGTACTCTGTGCAACTGCTCATATCCTTAGGAGAGTAGGCGCCTCTGGTGGTGTAATGGTTAGCAAGCTCGACTAGCAAACCTACACGAGTGAGTTCGAGTCTCATTGGGTGCCCCTTTCATATGGCCTTGTGCCACATCTAAGCAAAAGCTTAGTAAATTTCCATATCCTTAGGAGAGTACTATCAATGTATGTAGAAAAGGAACTTGCCAAAAGAGGCAACAGAAAGCATAAATACATAGAATGCGTATAATCATTACCTTCCCTCAACCTCTTGGGTAAAAACTTGGTAAAGTGTGTAAAAAACTGAAAGCAAAGCGGAAAATTAAACAACAACAACAACAACAACAATAATAATAATAATTATATATATATATATATATATATATATATATATGTGTGTGTATAAAATGACGCCGCTAGCTCGTTGACGATGTAGGGGATGAATTATAGGTGTGATTTAGGCTTCGGCAACGTTAACAGTTTTCGCCATTTTCTAAAACAACTGGTACGGATAAACGAGTTTCTCCGAGGCAAAGAGTCGCGTGTTCGAGTCTCAACAAGATATTATTCATTATTATTTAATTCGATACGAGTTGTTCTCTCTTAAAGAAATAACGATCTGATGAAGTAGCATTTCTTTTTTATATTTCTTTAAAATTCAGTTACTTTTTGTAACTGAATTTTAAAGAAATATAAAAAAGAAATGCTAGATAAAATCATTAATTCTAACTAAGACTGATTATGCTTCATCTAAACGAAAAAAAAAAAAAGATTTGATGATTTATAAAATATAACAGGTAAAAGGTTGTTTTTCAGCTCGTTCCTGTACCTGAGACATGGTTTTCCAAAAATTCTCTTTCTATCATAAAGCTGACGATAAAAAAAAATTCTTTGGAATGCTATCGTCTCTCATTCAAATAACAATCTGATCTTCAGTTTCAATATCTTCGAAAAGGAATGCAATACAAACATGAAGAAGACAGAAAAATGTATCGGCCGAAACATTGTTTTATGAATAACAAAGATATGGACCGATCTCGTGATTAAAATTGTGGGATTTTTTTCACCGTCTCTAATAGTCATTCGAGTTTTGGATTACTAATGCTGATTTTTGAGGCATAATCTTCCTTTTTCCTATTTCTGCAGATTTGGCCTTGTGACATTCTTTGCTAAATTTAGTGAGACAAAAGTACAAATACCATAATTATTTGTTTATAAAACGCACTATTTTTCCAGATTTTTCAGTCCCAACTGTTAGAGATGCGTGTTATAAACAAAAACTATGTAATTAACTTTGTTTCCGGTCATATGCGTCGCCATATTCAGAACAAGATGATCGAAAGTAATTTTTATATCTCGTGTTCAAACTAATGTTTTACATTTTTACAGAGAAACATCTTCTAAAATGCGTGGGAGTGCCCTCGTGGTCTAATGGTTAAAACGTTGGACTACGGAATCGATGTAATCGCGATCGAACTCCAGTCGTGCTATTACGTTCACTTTCGCACGATTCTCCTCGCGAAAGCTATGTATCCCCTAATCTTCCCAGCTATGGTCACTGGTTTTTTTCAGGAAGGATAGCTTTGTCGTTAGATAAACCCGCGAAGGTTGATATGCCATTTAACAAAGAAACCTAAACCCACCCAAAATGGATTTGCTTATAATTTTGATTCTCCTGAAGTGTACTTATTTTCACCGTAAGCTTGTTGCATTTTTATGTGAACATGTCCGTGTATTGGCTCTAAATTCTGTTTAAATTTTGTATTTTAAGACATCATGGGAATTTTATAAATTCGTATTTCTATTCAGTACAAACCGATAAAAAATGACAAAATATCAAATTTAGTTTAAGTTTAGCTGATATAAATTCTAAAACATTCAATGCGTATTATACTCGTGGAATATTTTGAGTGCGTATTCCAGCTGAGTACGTGTTATAAGTAGTTGTTGGCGATCTTAATCAAGGGTGACCCGAAGGCTCCCTTTTCGATGACTACTACACCGAGGTGTAGGGAGGGCGTTACTCCTTTCCTTGGATTGCTTTATTTTACCCTTGATCCATTAGCGAACACTTTTGGCCTAGTGGGTATAGTGTTCGCCAATGGTCCGGGAGACCAGAGTTCAATCCCAGGTCGAGTCATACCAAAGACATAAAAATGGTACTTGATATCTCCTTGCTTAACACTCCGCAATATAAGGTACGTATCGATGGTACAGATGAGCAATCCAAGGAAAGGAGTATTACCCTCCCCTACACCTCGGTGTAGTAGATATTGAAAAGGGAGCCTTCTGGTCGCCCTCGACTTCGATCGCCAACTTTACTTTTACTTATTACGTGTTATAAACAAATAATTACGGTTATAAAGGTGGATACTTTTAGAATCTGGAAATTACTAATAAGAATGTCATATTAAATGTCTAAGTTGATATTTTCGATCTTTTCCATTTCTGGAAATCAGGTAACATGGGTGTGTCGGATCCTTTATTTTGTGTGGGCATTTATTGCCCACACAGAACTTTATCTTTTGCGGAAAAATGGCCTTAATATCTGTGAGCCTGTTCCTCAAAAGATTAAAAATGTATTCATGTACATCCTTTTTAAAAAACGAATCTTTGGAAAAATTAAAACAAAATAAAAACTTGGAAATATTTCAAACCATCTCGTTAAGAAATATTTAAATTGTGTGACAATCCAAATGAACATTCCTAATTAGCAAAAATATCAGCTCCCAGGCGCAAGTATTTAAGTTTTAATGCACTTAGATATATTAAATTTGAAATTCTTTGAAACTAAATGAGATTTGTTTGGTTGTGTTTAGTTTTATGGCATATCAACCATTGTAGGTTATTTAATGTCAAATCCAATTTATACATATATATTATATGTATATGATTTAGTTTAGTTTTATGGCATATCAACCATTGTAGGTTATTTAATGTCAAATCCAATTTATATATATATATTAAATGTATATGATTTAGTTTAGTTTTATGGCATATCAACCATTGTAGGTTATTTAATGTCAAACCCAATTTATATATATATATTAAATGTATATGATTTAGTTTAGTTTGATGGCATATCAACCATTGTAGGTTATTTAATGTCAAATCCAATTTATACATATATATTAAATGTATATGATTTAGTTTAGTTTTATGGCATATCAACCATTGTAGGTTATTTAATGTCAAACCCAATTTATATATATATATTAAATGTATATGATTTAGTTTAGTTTTATAGCATATCAACCATTGAAGGTTATTTAATGTCAAATCCAATTTATACATATAAATTAGATGTATATGATTTAGTTTAGTTTTATGGCATATCAACCATTGTAGGTTATTTAATGTCTAACCCAATTTATATATATATATTAAATGTATATGATTTAGTTTAGTTTTATGGCATATCAACCATTGAAGGTTATTTAATGTCAAATCCAATTTATACATATATATTAAATGTATATGATTTAGTTTAGTTTTATGGCATATCAACCATTGTAGGTTATTTAATGTCAAATCCAATTTATACATATATATTAGATGTATATGATTTAGTTTAGTTTTATGGCATATCAACCATTGTAGGTTATTTAATGTCAAATCCTTTTATTCATATATATTAAATATATATGATTTGGTTTAGTTTGGTTTTATGGCATATCAACCATTGTAGGTTATTTATTCTTTTTATTCATGTATATCAGATATATGATTTCTAAACAGATTTTGTAGATAACATTTTTGAACGAGCCTGAGCACATTTTTCACAAAGATAAATGGTTTCACTTATTTCTATCTAACACGGATAATTCTATTTAATTATTTGTTTGCACAGTTTAATGTTTTCAAGCATTGCTACTTAAACCTAACAATTCAATTATACATAGCTCATATACATTCACAAATTTAAATTATCAAACACTTCTATTTCAAGCAATTCAGTTTAGGATAAGTACACAGTTTAAATGTCAAACAGTTCTATTTGGTATATAGACAGAATCCTCTCAGGTGCTACCACTCCGGGTCAGAGTGGACCTGGAAGCGATGGCAATGAAGGGGTACTTCACATTCCCAAAGCTCCAGCATTACCAGAACCTCACCATTAGATTGGTTAGTATCATATCAGGACACTCATTTGGGGAGTTTTAGCCCTCTGCAGAGATTCAGTTGGTTTATTCTGTAGCCTGAACTGACTGGGCCAACTAAATAAGAACGAATTAAAAAGATTATATTTATTTTTATTTTATTTTTTATTTATTTCTATATAAAATTACTCATAAGATTGCTTCTAATTCGTTTCAGAATAAAGCATTAATTAGAAATCAATGGAGGTTCCCGTGGTGTAATGGTTACCGTCGTAGGAAATGGACACGGCGACACGAGTTCAAACCTTGGACGAGACTGATTGCATTTTACATAGCACTAATACCCTTGGGAAAGGTATGAATCCAATTGTTCTCCCTCCAGCTATGGGTAAATAGTAGGGCAGACTAGGTTCTTCAGCCTTGGTGAGGCAACTAATCTAGGAGAAGGAAAACTCTGAATTCAAACCTATCAAACTCAGCTTAAAAACTGACCTTGTGTCATATCCTGCCAGAGCGGAGGGGTTGGGTAAATATGATTAATTAGAAATCAATCATCATCATCTTGTCGTGCTGATTGCATTGAGTTACTTAACTCTCTCTTTCTCGCTAACTATCCACATCTTTAATCACTCCTAATCGGTCTCCTAGACAGCATCCAATGTCCGCACAGAACTGATCTATCTCGGCCGGCCAACACTGGTGTGTCTATGTGTAGGAATCCATAAAAGAACATCATTTATGAGTTCATCTTTACTTCCCCGGCAGTGCTCCACATGTCTCGTTCTTCTTACTTAAATGTTTTATCAGATGGTTGGTCGGTGGCCGTACAGCAGCTGTTTTGTAAGGTTCTGCTTCCAGGATTTCTTCAAAACAGTATGTAACGTTCAATAACAGCAAATAATTATTTATCAGAACTGTGTATTGCTCTAATAAAAATCTCGGCATGATGTGCTGTTTTTACTTGGCTACGGTTACATTCAAAGTTAATGACAATTTTAGTAATATGTTGATAGTTTTTTTTTAACTTTCTAAGTGACATCAGTTTTACACGCTATACACTGGCTACAATTTTATGATTATGCATATTTTATGGCTTTCTACGATGCCTGATTAACACGCTATCAGCTGCATCATGGTAGGTGGTTCTTGTTCTCCTTCAAACACAGAGGTACGCACGCATGTGCACACACACACACACACACACACACACATATATATATATAGAGAGAGAGAGAGCAACATGTAAGACAACGTAGATTCAAGATACAAATTCAAATAATTGATTTGAAAAAAAAACAGAAGATCAAAACAAAAAGAAAAGGAACTCCGGACCTTTTTCTACCACTTTTCTAAGTCTGTACGCGATAATTTGTTTTATCAAATCACGCAACGAATATCTATACATGACCACGATTTAAATATCCTGATTTAATTTGCTATGGCATTATAGGATCGTTGTAAAGCTAATGTATCTTCGATATTTGTCAGTTTTGGGGAAAAAAAGAGGAAATTAGCCAAAGAATTTCGTTCTTACTTAAGGAAAAAAGAAGTCTCTATGCCAATATTTCTTTGCCGCTGGTTTGCAAGCAATATTTATTTATTTATCTATTTATTCATTTTATTCAGGATATTAATGTTAAAACCTGCCGAAAATATATATGTTTCTCGAAAAATCGTGAAAGTCGGGAGGTTCTGACACGCACATAAAGAGAAATGTCAATTTTAAATTACGCGGGATAAGAGAGTGAAAAAAAATAATAAATAAGACTAAATAAATAAATAGAGAAAAAAATTTTCTAAGAGAAATGAGTGTAAACTAAAGACGTTTGTTTGTTGCATGAAGAAGAGGCTACTGTTATCAGTGTTTCGAAATAGGTTTATGGTGTCGGGGCTGGGATTGGGTGATGGGTGAGCACGGGAGAAAACTTGTGATAAATCCTTAGAAAAATGAAAGATTAGTTGTCATGAAAGGACAGATGAATAAAAAGACGGAAACAGCAAAAAGACTGAAAAATGGTCAATGTGATGAAGAGAAAGGAAGAAACTAAAATAGATACAAACAGGGATAGAGTTGAATAATCAAACACACACACACACACACACACACACACACACACACACACACACACACACACACACACACACACACACATATATATATATATAATGTGTGTGTGTGTGTGTGTGTGTGTATACACACACACATATATATAAATAAATATATATATATATATATATATATATATATATATAGAGAGAGAGAGAGAGAGAAGAGACTTAAATAAAAACGGACTCAACTTCTGATATATATATATATATATATATATATATATATATATATATATATATATATATATATATATATATATCTTCTCAGTCATTTTAAATAGGTAAACCATTGATCACTTTAGACATCTATTTGACATAGATGGAGGTATTACCAGTAGTCGGAGTAGAACTGTGAATAATGGCAACGAAGAGATGTGTTCACATTCCCTAGATTTCCGGAATCGGAGATTCACTATCCGATGAAGTTTAGAGTCTCAGCCAGGACACCATTTTTTGGATGTCTTATCCCCATGCAGTGAATGCAATCAGCATATTTTTGCCCCCACTGACCGTGCGAACAGAAGTATTTGAGGACGTAGAAGACGTTAAATGAAATATAACGTCACTGCTTCTCAGTGACTCTTAAAATTCGGAGTTTCACTAATAGGAGATTCTTTGACCCATGAAAAACCCAACATCTTAAGAGTATTAAATATCCAGGGGACTATTTTTAAGAAAATTAATGCTCCGTTAATTGTTCATTTTTGTTTTAGTAAATAATTGCTTCAATCTTGATACTGTTTAAATGCACTCTTATCCATTTTCGAATTTGACTACGGGGCTTACAGTTTTTTACGCAGCAAGAAAAGTAGTTATAGGAAAGTGGGTATTTATTTTGAGGAGTACATTGGAAAAAAAGACGGTTTTTAATGTTAAGAATATTACAAAAAATTTATTACATTCACTATTCAGATAAAAATAAACTTCATATTTTTTTAATGAACTTTTACGTTCTCAAAAAGTCCAGTTTTAAAAGGAGGTCATAGTGATTTTTCAAGAGACAAGGCAATCTCTCATTCCTCAGCTGGAAAGTGTTTTTTTTCTTATTGAAAATGGTGTATTAATTATGATTTGAATTAGAAATATAGAAATATATTAGTTACATTTACAATCTAGATAAGAATAGGTTTCAGTCATCGTCATATTTCTTCTTATAAATTTTTACGTACTTAAAAAAAGTAAAAAAAAAAAAAAAAAAAAAAAAAAAAAGAACAAAAAAAATAATAACAAAAAACAAAAAATTAAACAAATTAAAAGAAAAGAAAATGAAAGAAATAAATAAAAAGTAAATAAAAATAACAAAACCAAAACCAGAAACCAAAAATTAGAAACAAAATATCAAACCTCAAAATTCCAATGCAGCCATTTGAGTTTTCAAGAGACAAGACAATCCTCTATCCATCAGCCAGAAAGTTGTGTTATTTTAAATGTTTAAATGGTAAATTAAATAGTGTGAGGGTTAGGGTTAGGGTTAGGTTAATGGTAACTGACCAAATTTATGTCTTCAAAAAACATTACATTCCTGTTGAAATTTCATCACTTATATATATATACATATATATATATATATATATATATATATATATATATATATATATATATATAGTTTATATTTTGAAAGTATAAAACTTCATAAATGAAAACCAATGACTGAAATTTATTCTTATCTAGATTGGGAATATAAGTACTATATTTCCGTATAATTTTTCAAACATTATTGTAGCCATTTTTTCAACGGTCTATTCTAAATAAGTACCAGAAAGTGGTCTTCTAAAGAGATTACGCATCTACACTTTTCATTATAATGGCATGCCAGTAACGAGAAATTTTGTCAAGATGTATGATATTAAATTTGAAAGTACATATACTAAAACAGTAATGATGCAGAGAATATTAGCATCATTCTTGCATAAGAATGATGTAAATTTTCGTAAAGCGTTCCTTTTTTTTTCGAAGCATCTTTGGCTGAACGGTTAACAGCACGGACATTGGAATCAGAGAGACGAGTCCAGTAAGAGGTAGAAACAAAAAGAAAAGCAAAACAAAAGAAAAATTAATCATTCTCTCATAAAGTTAAATAGGAAATACGATTCTGATAAATTTGACCTCGAAAAATATTCACCTTCAGCAGCTTTCTGAAACACCTTGATATACAGAAGAAATGATAAACAGAAAAAATGATATAATTTTGTAATCTAATAACTCAATCAATTCTCGTTCAAATTATCTTAGACATTAAATGTATGTGTGGAAAAACTCAAATTTCTGTTGAATGTTTTATATTTTTTTTCCCTTTCGAATAAAGGAATGCCATTCACCTGAAAAGAAAAGGCGTTTAAACATGAAGCATAGAATTTTGAGATGTTTCTAGACAATTTAAACGAGGATTAGTTAAGTTATTAGATTAGGAAATCATAATATTTTTCTGAAACATCCTCTGTATCATAAATGATATCAATTTTTCTGAAACATCCACTGCATCACAAATGATATCAACTTTTCTGAAACATCTTCTGTATCACAAATGATATCAACTTTTCTGAAACATCCTGTACATAAATAAAAACCAGTTAAAAACAATGCAAGACAAGAAACTTACAATTTCACCTGATTATCTCAACCAGAAAATTTCCACGAAGCTTAGAATATGGCGATTTCATCCTCTCTTGAGGGGTAAGATCCCTCCCCACAAAATAGGTGTGTCCTGAATATGACACTAAAGTATCTGATATTGAGAGTCCATTTCCAGAGCTCTAAGTAGTATAGAGTCACCTTTTGATTCTTGTAACTTTCAGGTTCAATCCGAACCGGAATTATAGTATCTGTTAGGATCTCATCGATGGGTTAAATCGATCTATTTGAAAATTATTGAAACTAGATAGGAATACTTGGTATTATATAATTGTGAAAACTGAAGATTATTGACAAATAAAAAATGCAATTAGAAATGCAACTGAGCATTGAAAATATAACTATGTTTGTCGTCAAACATTTAGAAATAAATTAAATTTTGACATTAAATAACCCATAAGGAGTTGATATGCTGTTAAACAAATAAACCAATCTTAAATTTTCCCATCCAAGCATCTTAAGGCCAATATAGCATACGCAGAATCAATGAAAGCTGATAGAATATGTTCTTGCAATAATGACTAGTTCAAAAGTTCTGTTAGATATCTCTTTTCTTTGTTATCTTCTTAATCCTATGGCTGTGAGCATCTTGCGGAGATGACCCATCTCCTCTTGCCCAGTCGGCTGGGGCTGTAGAATACACTGACTGCACCTGTGCAGAGGGGTAAGACCCCCCCTAACGAGTGTCCTGATATGACACTAAACAATCAGATGGTGAGGTTCCAGCAATGCTGGAACTTTGGGGAATATGGAGTACCCCTTCATTGACATCGCTCCCAGGTCCACTCTGGCCCGGAGTGGTAGCACCTGATAGGGTTAAATAGAACTAACAGCATAATTATGCTAAACTGAATTGTTTGAGTAAACTGAATAGCTTGAAAAAGAAATGTTTTTGACAATTAAACCGTACTTACATTTAAACTTTTATCCTGGGAATGGAGTAGCGCTCTCCCCTACACCTCGGTGTAGTAGCTATTGAAAAGGGAGCCTTCAGGTCACCCTCAACTAAGGTCTTTACATTTAAACTGCTTATGCTTAACTGAATTATTTGAAATAGAACTGTTTTTCGACATACAAATTGTATTTACACTTAAATGAATTGTTATATATAACTACTTGAATAGTTTGAAATAGGAATGTTTTAACAATTAAACTGTGTACTTATGCTAAATTGAATTGTTTTAAATAGAACAGATTATTTACATAAAAAATGGAATTGGCGTTAAATAACCTACAAAGGTTGATATGCCATAAAACCCAACAAACCAAACCAAACCCATCTCCTCTCCTTTGTAGCGGGACTCAGTCTGTTTTGCTATTAAGAATAAACATATATTATAGGTAAGAATAAACACTAACCTAATCTACTTTTGTTTGTTTTAATGGCATATCAAACTTCTTGGGTTATTTAATGCCGAATCCATCCTTCTAGAAGAACGGTAGTGGTACTATTTAACCCATAGCTCGTAGGATAAGGGGGTTCATACATATCCCAAGCATATTTGTCTGAAAGTGAACGTAATAGCGCGACTGGATTCCGAACTCTCTTACTACGATTCCGCAGTCTATTGCTTTAACCACCACGAGGACACCCCCAAACCCGTGTATGTATACATCTTAATTTATTATTTCTTATCTTTGAAGTCATCATCTTATTTTTTTTTTTTTTTACATATAACCCGTGTACATTCGGGGAATTGGTTTAACGGATGGAATAATAAACACACCCATTTTCTCATAGTGTGCTAATCAAAATCTCGGAACAAAGTGACTAAATTTTAAAACTACTTTATATCAACTCAAAAACCATTTGATCACATGATCGATACAATCCAATCCTAGTCGTGGTTTCAGATTAATGCGGGTTTCATATTCAATCACTCAAACGCAATTGACTTAACGGTATCAAGTATGATTTCTAATTCAAACTCTACGCTTCATGTCAAAAATAGATTTTGACAATCTAATAAGAACATTATCAACAAAACAAAACAAGATTTTACAGCAGGTGGTTACCACAAAAATACAATCAGATATCAAATGTTCAACGTCCCAAGAAATGAAACCTTTGTATTAACGAAAAAAAAAAAAAGAAAAAAAAAAAAGAAAAAGAAATTAAAAAAAAGAAAGAAAAGAAAGAAAAATCAAACATATCCTCTTAACAACATTTGATAATTACCCTTTGTTCATTTACTCAAACTCCTTAGTATGAAACCTGAACTAAAAGATATGTCTCTTTAACCAGGTATGTTTGCATTATCGTAAATATTTGAGAAATGATAGGAAATAAAGAAATCTTGGACAAAAAAGTCATTTGAAACAAAATCTAAAAAGAAACATTCATTTTTAGTTTCATAAACAATATGACCACGGATCGAACTGTAATCGTCCAGACATCATCAACCTTTTAGGATTCACTCATACAAGATATAGGGAAAAACATTTTAGGATAAATTGGTATCGATAGAAATAAATTTCTTAATCAGAATAGACTTTTCTCCGTAGAACAACATTTCCGTCAAACAGACGATCACTTTAACAGAGACGCTGAATTTACTATAACAGAGAAGATCGAAAAAGAAAAAAAATTACAAAAAATTGCATTCATTCCAGAAACCCATGAAGATTGATAGATATTACACTTGAAAAGGACTAAACAACAAATTTAACCACCCCAAACCCAATATATCACGATCCTCAAATACTAATAAAAATGTTTTAAAATGTATCGTTTAAAAATTCATGACCTTTTTGAGCAGTTTTCCTGCTTCACAACATCTTCGAAAAAAAATCTAAAAAAAAAACAAACTGAAAAGCAAAAACACCCCCCCTCCACAAAAAAGCAACAAAAAACAACTGGAAAAATACAGCTACCCCCACCAAATATTGGAAACTATTTATAAACACGTGGAAAGTTTAATGTTTAAATCTTTTTAAATTCAAGTCTCGTTTTTACGTATAGCCAATCTTATTGCATTCATACGCTTTTCAGTCATGAAATAAAGGTTTTCAAGAGGAATTCACCGTGGCGTGGTGGCTAACGTGGTGAACTGCAACAACATAGTAAGCGAGTTCGAAATCCAGTCACGCAGTGACATTTACTTTAGACTAATACCATCGTTTAAAGGTATAAATCCCATTAGCTTTCCTACAATAGAGTAAATAGTACCATTACAGTTGTTCTACATGGATGGATTTGGCATTAAATTACACACAAAGAAACAGACAGCGAAATATTTTGAAAGATGCTTTGATTCATAGAAAACTTGCTGGAAAGATTATGGTGAATGTGAAGATTTTGGACATACTAGTATAGAGGCCGAAGAAAATGAACGTTTCATTCATTGTTCATTTAGGTATTGGTAAATTCAGCCTTTGTCTCGATACTTTTTGAGCTCACCTTGTATACCAAGTTCGAAATATTCGACATTTTCAGATATTTCATATAACTTCTGACATTTATACGGAACTTTTCTCGTTTTATTTTTCGCCGATGAAATTGCTCTTTTTTTATGTAATGCTAGTTTAAATATTATTTGTAAAATTCCATCATGATTGGCTAATTTCTTTCGTTGCATGAAACTCATGAATAAATCCATCGTGGAAAGATTTTCAATCCTGAAAACTTTACTTGGCACGTTTCTTGTTGCCCCCTAAAAGAAACAAATCTGTGTTCGTGACATCCGTATATGTTATGCTTTACCAATACGCTAATCAAATCAGTGAGCAACTTTTCATACGAATTACCTGATGTCGTTAAAAACACTGCGAATGTTATTAATTCGTCACGATGACAAGATGAAATGGTGAGTTTCATTGGAGTGACAATTAAATATTATTATGCAATCTGATTTTTTTTCAGGTTGTTTCTCCCTTCAAAATAAGACACTTCAAATCGATCAGAGCGTAAAGAAAAAGTGAACAGCTAATATCAAAATTCGTTCAATATTTCCATATGCGTGCCAGTAAAATAACAGCAGTTAGTGCTTTTTTTAAAATTAAGCCTAACAAAGTCTGCCATAAGGTTGCAGCGGTGAACCACTCGGTGAGGATCAAAATCCCTCGCGAATAGGTCTGTTATATTAACATGTTATATTTAGTGCTAAGGGAGGCGCACAAAATTCATTTGAAGTCTGGCATAAGGTTGCAACGGTGAAGTATCCGGTGAGGATCAAACTCATTATATTTTCTGAACCAGTCTGTAGGATTAGTGTGCTAAATTTGGTGCGATGTTAATCCCTCTGAAAGTATTTGATCAGTTAATGAAGGTTTGTTTAATCGGGCAAAGAGACACTGCAGTGAGAATCAAAGTCACTATATTTCATGAATTGGTCAGTGAGATTATCTTGTTAAATCTGGAGTAATTGTAGACGTCCTACACGCGTTTGTATGTTTAATTTATGAAGCTGAGCTCAGTCTGGCACAAGATATCAATGAGCACTTAAATATAGATCGAATACATTATGCTAGTGAAGTGGTTTGCGAGATGGGCTATAGGACAAGCTTCATTTACTGATATTTTACTGAGTTTAATTAAGTCACAGTTACAACACTGGTGCCCTAAGTTTGGATCAAATACATCTCTGGAGTAAATTGATCAGAGATGGTAGCGTTAGTGTTTTTGTAGGCACCAGAAGCATACTCGTATGGTCATTTAACAAGCTTAGCTAAGTATTATGAAAAGGAGAGAGAAAAAGAGGGAATATCACACACACACACACACACACACACACACACACATATATATATATATATATATATATATATCAACCTTTTCAAATGAGCACGATGCGTCATAAGGTCAATTTTAATCGGTGTTTAACCGGTTTGAATTCAAAGTTTTCTTTTTCCCTGACCGGTTGCCATACCAAGGTTACTATTTACCGATAGCTAGAGGTAGAATAGCTGGATTCATACCTTTCCGAGCGGAATTAGTGTTATATCAAATGCAATCAGCCTCGTCCAGGATTTGAACTCGTGTTGCCGTGTCCATTTCCAACGAAGATAACCATTACACCACGGACACCAAATATAAATGGGTGTAAAGTGTAATTTACTTTATATAGGCAAGGGAGAGAGAACGAACCCATTGGCTAGCGATAACGATAAAAGGTACGAGATTTGCCGGTAGGAAAAGGTTACATAGCACAAAATCATCAAGGAGGCGGCCTGGTAATTCCAGACCCAGGTCGGGGTTGCGATCAGAGCCGATATGATGTTTAAGAATCCAAAATCAGCAATGAAGAGAGTACATCACTGAAGATCATCTTTGAAGCATCTGAAAATGTATTCTTTGGCTACTATTATATATATATATATATATTGGAAAGGTTTATATATATGTATATGTATACAAATATAATTGTAAATGATTTGTTTATTTGTCCTTTATAACTGACTAAACAGTTTGATGAAAAGCTATCGAATTTACCACGAATACTTACAGGTCATAGGAAAATTTCAAGAAAAAAATTGTTTGTGTTAAAATAAATTCTTATAGTGGAAAAGTACATAGCTCTCATTGAGACTAATTCTGTAACAGTAAACAGTTAATCAAAGAGAAGCCATAGTGCTGCAACTAACCAGGTACACACTTCATCATCTCAAACATTTATTTGACCCATCGATGGGACCCTAACAGGTACTCTAACTCCCGGTCAGAGTGGAACTGGGAGTAATGTAAGTAAAGTTGTGATTTCACATTTCCTTGTGCTCCAGAACTGGAGACTTACAATTGGATGCAGTTGAATGTCATAGCTAGGACACTGTTTCTTTTTTTTTGGGGGGGGGGAGTCTAATCCCGATGCAGGGGATGCAAGCAGCGTATTCTTGGACTCATCTGCAGGACGAACGAAAAGATATGAGAGCGTAGAGAACATTTACATAAAATCGTCTCCATATCATTCAATGTATTGATTCCTGTGAGTTTTTTTATAAGTCGAAGCATCTCTAAAACTCCTCTGAGCAGGGAGTTATCGAAAACTAAAAAATGCCGCAACAAAAGATTAAAGTCCAAGCTTGATTGAAATGGTTCACAAATTAATCTTGCCGACTATTATGACTACCCGAAGTAGGATTACCAGTGCAGGCGTTTTACCAAGACTTTGTGCCATACACAAAGCCTATTAATTGGATAGATTAGAGTTGCAAAAAAAAAAAAAAAGGATAAAAATAAAATATTTACCACAAGAAATATATTTTGGGACTTTCTTAAAAAATTAAGATAATATTGATTTTTTTTAAAACAAAATTCTAAATTGTAAATCAGAGACACTTATTCAAAAGAGTAAATCATATAATTTTATCCTTGTGTTTTCAATTTTGCTTTGTTAAATTATAACGAACTCTCGTATATGACAAAATTGCGCATTTCGCTTGATTCCCTTCGAGATGCAAGGAAAAGAGGCCCAATGAATTATTTGCCTGTTGGCAAGATTTTCACACCTGTGTTAATTGGTCGTATTCTGCAGGAGTCTGAGTGACAATAAATCTCCTCAGGTTTCCAGGACTCTTCTCAGTATTCTAGCCAATCTCAACAGTATTGATGGTCTCGATTCTTCTTCTGATAACTAGTTTTTTCAGCCTCTTTTCCAGAACTTTGAAGACCATTGCAAGTGCACCAGCAACAATTGGTATAATTGTTCTCAGCTTTTTTTTGCTCTCTGGCAAGGTCCGAGTATTTGTTAATCTTTTTTCCATTTTCACTCTATGGCAAAATTCCCTAATTCTTTTCTTCTGGTTAATTGATACAAGGTATGGACTTCTAGCCGGGATTGGATGATCCGTTGGTATCTCAAAGTAACAGAAAATTTCTTCTTCTTCTTCTTCTTCTTCTTCTTCTTCTTCTTCTTCTTCTTATTATTATTATTATTATTATTATTATTATTATTATTATTATTATTATTATTATCTATTTCTTGAGAGTTTTTCACAACAGCCTTAGCTGATGGTCTCTCACAGAAGTTTGAGTGTCACCATGTCTCCTCAAGTCTCCAGGACTCTTCTCAGTATTCTGTCCGATCTCAATAATGTAGTAGTTTGGAGGGTCTCCACTCGTCCGCTTATTTTCAAGTCCTCCAGTCTCTTTGATAATCCTTCGGTGACTATGCCAAGAGGAACAATTACAATTGGTATAAACGTCACTTTCATGTTCCACAGTTTTTTCAATTCTCTAGCATCTTTTCATTTTCTTTTAATTTTACTCTATGGTCAGCCAGGACATCAAAATCATTATTATTATTATTATTATTATTATTATTATTATTATTATAGAGTTTTTCACATCAGTTTTAGCCGATGGTCTTTCACTGGAGTTTGAGTGACAGCAAGTCTCCTCAATTCTCCAGGACTCTTCACAGTATTCTGGCCGTTCTCAATAATGTAGTAGTTTGGATGGTCTCCACTCGTCCGCCAACTTCTTCTTCTTCTTCTTCTTCTTCTTCTTCTTCTTCTTCTTCTTCTTCTTCTTCTTCTTCTTCTTATTATTATTATTATTAGTTGTAGTAGTAGTAATAGTAGTAGTAGTAGTAGTATTTTACTCATTAGAGAGTTTTACACATCAGGGTTAGCAGATGATTTTTTTTACTGAAGTCTGAGTGACATCAAGTCTCCTTAAGTCTCCTGGACTCTTCTCAGTATTTTGTCCGATCTCAACAATGCTTTAGCTTGGATGGTCTCCACTCGTCCTCTTATTTCCAAGTCCTCCAGTTTCTGTACCTATCCCTCGGTGACTGTACCGAGAGCGCCAATTACAATTGGTATCACCGTCACTTTCATGTTTCATTATTATTATTATTGTCATTATTTTGAAAGAGTACAGGAGAAAATGATCTTACACGATGATGTCATTGAAATATTAATTAGAGAAATTTCCCGAGAAGAGAAAAAGCGTAAATCTTGCCGATAGGAATTATTTCCTGCAAATAATTTTGAAAATAGTCATTATTATTGCAAATATTTGTTCGTGTGTCATTGTAGGAGATGAACTCGGTAGGGGAAGTGTGTTTTGCTTTGGGAAAACTTCATGGCACAATGTTCAGACTCCGACTTTGAAGCATAGAACGGCTGTTTTACCTTGTCCGCTTGGCGAAATAATTGCGCGAGATTATCCGGACACGTTGTTATTCGATGAGTAAAGCACCAGTCGCTTTTTCTGTAGTGGCGTGACCTTCCGTTTGGAAAAAAAAGTCAGAAACAGATCCAAATGAAGTTTTTAAATCTTTTATTAGTTCTTCTCTTCAGCCTTTGTGGAGATTTTAGTTATTTCTATTCAGTTGAGTTAAACATTCATATTTCTCTCTCCCCATCTCTTTATCTCACACTCTCTCTCTCTTTATTTTCTCTCTCCCTTTTTCTCTCTCTAACTTCTTTGTTAGCACCTCTGATTGTGGGATGACTTAAGACACCAATGCGATCTTCTAAGTTCCTCTATCAACTTTTTCTTTCTTTCTTTCTTTCTTTCTTCTTTCTTTCTTTCTTTCTTTCTATATATATATATATATATATGTATGATTGTGTGTGTGTGTATGTATATTAACACCAAACATCCGCCCGGGCAGAATATGACACAAGGTCAGTTTCTAAGCGGGGTTTACTAGGTTTGAACTCATAGTTTTCCTTCTACACCGGTTGTCATACCAAGGTTAAAGAGCCCAGGCTCGCCCCACTGTTTACCCATGGCTGAAATATTGTTTGGACTTAATTTGACGCAGTCATGTTGTCATATAATTCAAATTAAAGATTCATTATGGAGAACTTGTGTAGGTGGATTTCACAGAAATTCTATTTCCGTTCAGTATAATGACGGGTCATTTAGTCTGTTAATTCAAATATTGTATCA
>OY757920.1:76257065-76274565 GCA_963585895.1 Sepioteuthis lessoniana | reverse complement strand
TTTTTCATTAAAATAGTAATTTACGAAGCTTTTTTACTCAAATGTGAAATAAGGCCAAACGAATGGGAACCCAATAAGACTCGATCTTACTCTTGCAGGTTCGCTAGACAAAATTGCTAACCATTACACTACACTAGAGGCCATTCAAATGAAACGAAAAATACGGATAAAACAATACATTTTTTTCTTTTTTTTCTGATTGAACAATCTCTAAACTTTTAAAAGTACTTTTGTCAGTGTGTTTGTTTCATCTTATTGGATATTTGCAGCGGTATCACTTGTGAAGCAAAAAAAGCTAGGCTAAATACTTGGTCAATATATATCTATATCTATCTATATCTATATATATTTGTTGACCGACCGTAGTCGAGGGTGACTCGTAGGCTCTCTTTTCAATAGCTACTACACCGAGGTATAGAGGAGGGCGATACTCCTTTCCATGGATTGCTCCACTTACACTTGATCCATACGTTAGAATGTTGAGTGTTAAGTAAAGAGGCAACTAGTACCATTTTTTGAGTTTTTGGTATAACTCAACCTGGGATTGAACCCGGGTCTCCCGGATCATTAGCGAACACTCGAACTATTATGCCAGTATTCTGATTGTTTGTTTGTTCGTTCGCGTGTTACGCTCATGGCATAGCCTTCCCACAACCAAGTGGGATATTTTTCCATCCTTCCCTTCGAACAATCAGTTTATTGCCAATGTTACAACTCTCTTCTTGCCTGGTCTGGTAAACGAGAAAATGTAAAGTTGCATTTTCATGTTGATCAAGGAAAAAATCTCTTTGACAAATCGTAGTTTACTGTAAATGGGCCAGTTTAGTTTGTTTCTTGTCGTTTTCCCGGTAACTGAATGATTGGCCATTTAAAAAAAACCCACTCTCGTGTTTGACCGTCTTTCGCATCTGCCTCGAGAACTTTTGTGACTAACCTGTTGTTGTCTATTAAACAGCTGGACTTCAGAGTCACTTGTAGTGGGAGGCAGCCACTACATTACACTTGATACCATATATAGAAAAGTAAGTAAAGTTGGCGACCTTAGTCAAGGGCGACCAGAAGGCCCCCATTTCAATAGCTAATAAACAGAGATGTAAGGGAGGGCGCTACTCCTTTCCCTGGATTGTTCCACTTTACCCTTGATATGTACCTTATATTGCTGAATGTTAAGCAAGAAGGTATCAAATACTATCAAGTCTTTGGTATGACGCGACCTAGGATTGAACCCAGGTCTCTCAGACAATATATAATTGTGTATAAATTATTAGTATTTGATCGGAATACTTTAAACCAAAAAGCTTTGTACAAACAGAAGTTTATAGATTTAAAAAATTGAGATTAAAAATGCTATGGAAGTCTGAAAATATAGTAATAATTACAATGAAACATTTGAAAAAATGGATCAAATTTTGACATTACGCAACCGAAAAGGAATTGGTATGTCGTTGAATGTGTGCAAACAAACGATTATTAAATGAAATTATTGATATTCGGTCAGAATGATTGAAACCATTTAACCGTATGCAAATTATTTACCTGAAGAATAATTACTTGAAGCTATAGTTGTTTACTAAGGATTATCGTTATTAGTTACTTGAGAACATACAATTGCTTCCAAATTGTTCGTATTAGATACTTAAAACCATAAACAAATTATTGTTAAGTAGAAGTTACTAATTTAAACCACATTGTATTTAACTTATTAGTATTAGGTAGTAGGAAGGAATATTTGAAACCATATAACTGTGTGCAAACAAATTATTATCGATTAAAAAGTGCAATTTGAGGAATGGAATGGAACATTGAAAATATAGTTAATATTACAATGAAACATTCAAAAATAAATCAAACTTCGATATTATGAAGAGTTGATATTCCGTTGAACAAATAAACCAAATCAAATATGTCTTGGGCTGATTTTGAAGACAAACTGAATGTTCTCTGTTCAGGAAAATTAGAACATTACAACCTTTTTCCTACTTCTTTCGATTTTACTTTGCGACATATAAACTAAGTTTCTGAAATATTTATAAAAGCGTAATGAAAAAAAATCTTTGAATAGCGGTAAAAATAAGAAATCTCAAAATATCTGACAAACAAAAGGACAAACGAGAGAAACAACCAAGGAAAAAAAAAAAAGTAAAAATAAAAACCTTTGCGGCGTAATATATACAGTTTACTGTTTTCCATTATAGAAAACCAACAAGAAAACCCAGCTTCAATTAACGGTCCAATTATAATTATAATCCCCCTTGCCTCTGAGTATTCACCACCAGGGGGCGCATCGTTCATTCAAATCTGTTCTACATATGGCTTTCTGGGTTTTTTGTATTAATAATATAATAATATTAGACCGCCGTATATCCTGAAGGTGAATTTGCAATATTAATTGTAATTAGGCGATCGGTTGGCTGGTCGACGGGAGGTTAAAAGGTAGAAGCACTGTGGGAGTCAGGTCTTTTTTTCTATTGGGCCTGTACCTCGGGGCGGGTGGAAATCCTTCCCTCGTAGTCGTAGCAATCGAAGAAACTAAGTCGTGGTGCGACAGGGATATCTGAACTAGGGTGCCGCGGCTTTGGTGGCCATTCATCATTGGGTAAGTCTCTTTTTCTTTCCACCCGGAAGGCTGCCTCTGAATGGAAGTCAAGCGAATCAGAATGCTGTCTCTCTTAAACACATTGGAAGTATAAGTCGGGCTACAATAGAGAAGTAAAGCCAGCCGCCGGGAGCAGGTCGTGTTCTCAGCGTGAACCATGTATTATTACCAAGGACGACGTGGCAACTGCTGATTCATCAACTCTGTCGTCGAATAATGGCGAAAGGTCTGTACGGGGCTAACATCGGTGAGCAAGTGGCAAATGCTTATTTTCATTTGTCGCGTTCTCATATGCTCTTCTTCCTCTTGCGAAATACCAAGGTAGGGGGGTTACTCTTGCTCTTTTCAAGCCGACGTATATTCTGCGGTGGCTTCTGGTAAAATCCGGAGGAATAAAGAAGACGGATAGGAGACTGCATGACGTCACTGCTATTCACAAAAGTTAGAATATGAATTCTCTTTTAAAATGTGTAGCGAGAATAATTTCGCGTATTTGGGAACGCTTTTATAACCGAATGTAATGTTCCTATTTGCCAATATATAGAGGGCGCTCAGTACGACTTTATTACATTCTACTATTAATATTTTACCGGTAGAAATTTATTTGTCGATATATAACTAAAATTATAATGTTGATAAGCAACATTAAGGGTTTTCGGAATATTGTCTTCATCTTTATTGTTCAACGTTTTGGCCGATATGTCCTCCGGCCTTCTTCAGGTGTTTGTCGAACTCGGGAACCATCACGGAACTTCGTAGGCATAAAATTTAGACAACTTATAAGCAGCAGTAACACAGCAAAAAAGATACGTCATTGAAATATTTTTATTATAGAAATACACTTGAAACGTTTTTTGGTCGGGGCCCTTAAATCAATCCCAAAGAACATATAAAAAACTGGGCGAACTGATGCTCCAGGGGAAGACTGAGGATGTCTAGATTACGGCACTTCAACGCGGGAGGAAAATCATTGGCGAAAAAAATAAAAAACAATTATTGAATAAAACAAAGTGCTCGTATACCGGCAAGCAATGCAGTATAAAAACAAAAATAACTTCTGTTTGAGGATTTGGCCCAGTCGGTTGAATACACCGACTGCATCTCTACTGAGGAGTAAGACTCTCCCAACGAGTGTCCTGGATATGTGACACTAAACAATCTGATGGTGAAGCTCCTAAAGCTTTAGGGAATGCGAAGTACACATTCATTGACATCACTCCCAGGTCCACTCTGGCCCATATTAGTAGCACTTGATAGGGTCCTATCTATGGGTCAAATAAGACTGTTTGACATTTAAACTGAGTACTTTGAAATTTAAACTGAGTGCAAGCAAATGACATGCTAAACTGAATTGTTTGAAATAGAACTATTCTTACATTTAACTGTGTGTAAACAAATGACTGATGTTTAATTGAATTGTTACTGACACATAGCAATGCTTGAAAACATTAAAGTGTGTGCAAACAAATGATTAATAGTAAATAGAATCATTCGTATTTGACAGAAATACATGAAACTATTTAATTAATTTAATTAAAAAAATACAACCCCACCCCCCAAAAAACAATGAGTTCAAGCTCGTTTAAAAAACTTATCAACAAAATGCATTTACAAATCATATATTTAAAATAAACGTATAAAGATGATTTGGCATTGAATAATCTATAATGTTTGATATGCCATTAAACCCAACCAGACCAAACCAAAATAAAGAAACAGTTTTATGGTTGTGTTCTTTTTTCCTTTTGATTAAAGAGAGCGTTAAAAAATGTTTACGCATATTTGAATTTCTTTCCCGCGGTGACTGTTTTGCCTTTTTTTTTACGTTCCTTCCTTCAGGATTTTATGCCTATAGAAGCGGTGATATATTCTTTACGTTCGCGATTGTTTCCTGTTGTTGGGACTTTTATATTACACTTAAACTTAACGTTGTGAAGAAGTATTAAAATTGCAACATTATTAGTTGTCTGAATTTCTGAGACGAAGCTTGATGATTTTTATCACTAAGGGTTGCAGGCGAGTAACAATAAAGGAATTCTTATCACATGTACCCGGTTATGCTTAACAGAATCAGAACAGGCGACCCCCCTGGATTCAAGAAAGGACGTAGTTCGAAGTTCCGTGTAGGTTCTCGTGTTCGACAAACACCCGAAGAAGGCCGGACTACATAAAGATGAAGACAAAAGTCCGAAAACCCTTAATGATGCAACATTATTATTTCACCCTTTTGAGAGTTTTTTTTACACCACCGTTGGCTGCTGGTCTTTCATTCTAATCTGTGCGACAGCAAGTCTCCTCAGGTCTCCAGGACTCTTCTCAGTATTCTGAATAATCTCAACAATGCTTTAGTGTACATGACTTCGATTATTCCTCTGGTTTTTTGTTTTTCCAGTCCCCTTTCCCAGGCTTTGAAAACTCTTCCAAGTTCACTGAATACAATTGCTTCTACCGTTACCATCATGTTCCACAGCTTATTTAGTTATCTGGCGAGGTCCAAGCATTTCTCCATCAGCACGATTTCTTTTACTTTCCTATCGGTGGTGTGCCGGAAGGAAAAAATTCACTGGACGACAAGAATTTTATGAGAGTCATTTTCTTTGACGGATTCTGGTTGTATGCATATATAATACACAATATATAATTGCCGCCAGGACTTATTCAATATTGCTCGCAACATTCTTGTGTAATTGCGGTCCAGCTTCTTCTCCAGCCGTTTAGTTAGCGTCCAAGTAGTGCATCCATACAGCAGTATCGATACGACCGCTGCCTTGAAGAAACAGCGTTTCATTTTATCGGTCAGGTCAGATCTCCATATGCTTGATTGCCTATCGATAGCTGTTTATGCATTCATTAGCCGTGTGTCGATGTCTTTTTCGTTTAATGAGACAATGCTACCTAGGTAAGTGAATTTGTCTACCCATTTCAGAGAGGTTCCGACTAGTGTGGAAATGTCGCCTGTTTGATTATAGCACATATATTCAGTTTTGTGTGCATTGACATGGAGGCCAATGCCTGCGGCGGCTCGTTCCAAACTATGTAACAGTGTTTCGGCTTGGTTGGGTGTATTTACCAGAATCGCTATGTCATCGGCATAGTCGGCGTCGGTAATTGTTTTTGCGGGGTACCTTCTACTTCTTTTCTTTGTCAGCTCGAAGCTGTTTTCTCTGATTTTATCAATCGATGTTCTAAGCACGTAGTCTAGACAGATGATAAATAGGTATGGGGCTAGCGTGTCCCCTTGTAGTACTCCTGCTACAATGTCGAAATGCTGTTTCCACAGTTTTATTCTTTCACATCAGCGTTAGCCGATGTGTCTCCATCCGGTGAACGTACTTTCACTTTGGTGTTTTTGTTGAGAACCGTAATTGCTGCTACGGTTTCTTTTGGTAGACCGTATGCTAGTCGGATTTCTTCCATCTTCCATCTGTGAATGGAATTGAAGGCCTTGGTAAAGTCGACAAATAGTAATGTCGCCTGTAAGTTTTTTACTCGTACGCCTTCAAGGATTCTACGGATGGTCAATATTTATGAGGTCATGCATCTATTTCTTCGGAAGCCATTTTGGTTTTTCCTAAGGATGTTGTCGATTTTGGGTTCTATGCGGTTTCGTAGTAGGGCATTGTAAATTTTGGCTGCTATGGATGTAAGTGTTATACCTCGGTAGTTCTTGACTATTCCGAGGTCGCCTTTTTTAGAGAAGGGGAGGATGCATCCCTTCATCCATCTGTCTATCGGATTTTGATTATAGACTGCGTCGCGGTGTCGGAGCAGTATGTCGTCGAATTTTCTGGTCTTCCATACTTCTGGGGGACTCTTGTCAAGCCGCAGCTTTCCTATTTTTAATTTTTCTAAAAACTGGGTCGGGTTCTTCTTGAGTGAACGGTCCTTGTTTAATGTCCAATTGCTTACTAATAATTCTGGTGATTGGTTCTTGCGTAACTTTCGGTGGGTTTCCTTGTAGATTTTCGAAATGCTGTTTCCACATTTTTATTCTTTCTTATTGGTTTGCAGCTTTCAATTTTGCCTTGGCTGTGCTCTTCCTTCTACTCACTTCGTTTATTGTTTGCCAACACAATATATGATTCTGGTTGGTGTATATAAAATGCACAATATATAATTCTGCTTGATGCATATATAACACACTAGACAACAAGTTTTCTTTTTTGTGTTAATTAACATTAGGTTTGGTCTCTTGACTGGAATTTAGTGATCTATTTTTATCTCCAAATCACAGAGAATTTTATGAGAGTCATTTTCTTGGACGGATTCTGGTTTGTGCATATTCCATTTGGTAGTATGGCAAAAATTATGTCTTTTGCGCAGTTTCCTGTGAATCACCTTCCCCACCTAGTCGTGTGTAGTTTTTTCCTTCTTCTGAGCGAGTTTTAGTATTCATTTTCTTTGTGATTAATCGTTTCTTTTTCTCCACATAATCTACACTTGTTATTCTGTTGCGTCTAATCAATTTTTGCTTTGGTTCTTATGGCGTTGTTTTGTGTTGCCATTTGTAGAGATTCAGTTTCTCTCTTCAGATTTCTACTTCTTAGCCATCTAAAGGTCTTCTCATGTACAATCTGGGTAGTTTGTTGCTTGAAATATTCATACAGTTGTTTTTTTTCCGATTTCTGTTTCCATGTTTTTGTTGGTTTTCGGTTGGTATTTATGTTGCTAATGCTGCTAGTTAGCGGCTGTAATTATTCTTTCTTTGCTCTTTTTCATGCGGCCCTCGACTTCTTGTGTCTATATATCAACGCAATCCTCAATGCTGGTGAATACTCTTCCTACTTCTTTTCTTGACCCATATAATCTGTCTATATTATTATTCACTCATTAGAGCTTTTCACATCAGCGTTAGCCGATGGTTTTTCCCTGGAATCTGAGAGACAGCAAGTCTTCTCAAGTCTCCAGGACTCTTCTCAGTATTCTGGCCGTTCTCAATAATGCTGTCGTTTGGATGGTCTCCACCCGTCCGCCAACTTCCAAGTCATCCAGTCCCTTTAGTAATCCTTTAGTTACTGTTCCAAACGCACCAATTACAATTGGTATAATTGTCACCTTATTATTATTATTATTATTTTAATCCTTTTTCTCATTAGCGTTAGCTGACGGCCTTTCACTGGAGTTTGAGTGACAGCAAGTCTCCTCAAATCTCCAGAACTCTTCTCAGTATTCTGGCCGATCTCAATAATGCTGTAGTTTGGATGATCTCTGTTCGTCCTCTTATTTCCAAGTCCTCCTGTCTTTGTGCCAGTCCTTTAGTGATTGTACCAAGAGCACCACTTAAAATTAGTATAACCGTCACTTTCATGTTCCACATTTTTTTTTTCAATTCCCTAGTGAGGTCCAGGTACTTATTCTTCTTTTCGATTTCTTTCAATTTATTCTGCGGTCAGCCGGGACAGCAATGTCCACAATCCTACAAGTTCTCTTTTTTTGTCGATAATTATAAGGTTCAGTTGTTGGGCCGAGATTAGGTGATCAGTTTGTATATTAAAATCCCAGAGGATTGTGTTTCATTCTCCAGGACAGATTCTGGGTTGTGCATATACCATTTGTTTGCATGATCAAATTTAAATTTCTTGCACAGTTCCCAGTTGATCACCTTGCCCACCCATCGTATCTAGTCTTTTACTTTTACTGTGCTAATTTGCTGCATTCGCTTATTATTTGATTGATCGTTTCGTCTCTATCACCACGTAGCCTACTTTGCTTTTTTGTTGCGTCTTATTTATCCTTGCTTTAGCAGCAGTATCAGTCGATTTTCATTTAAATCTAAGTGACTGTAACTCTTCCCAGTTCTCTAAAAACCCTTATTTTTATTCGAGCCGATCTCAGCAATATTGTAGTGTGGAGAGTTTTAATACTTCTTCATATTTTTTGCAATGCCCATCTCTGGCTCCTTAGCGATTGTTCAAAGAGCTCCAGAAATAAATAGTGTTTCTCACACCTTCATATTCCATAATTTTTTTAGCTCTCTGGCAAGATCTTGATATTTAATGGGTTTTCTTTTCTTTTGGTATTGATCTAAAATAAATCCATCCTGTCGGAGGGGCTTAGAATTCACTGCAGGGCAATAAGGCCCCATCCCCCACAAAAGGGGTGTCCAGGATATGAAATTGAACTGCATTTGGCATTGAGGGTTTAGTTCTGGAGATTTGCCATTACTCCAGATCTGGGGAGTATGTTCTACTCCGTCATTGCCATTTCTCCCACGTCCACTTTGACATGGAGTGGTCGTACCTGCTTGGGTGTTATCTATAGGTCAAATAAAAGAATTCGTGAAACCATATAACTATGGGTAAATTATTTCTATTAAGACAAGTTTCTTGATGTTATAATTGTTTATTAAGGATTGTTATTATTAGTTACTTGAAACAATATAACTGTTTTCGAACAAATGGTTATTATCAAGTAGAAATAGTTTACTGAAGCCATATAATTGCACAGAAATTATTAGTATTAGATTGTAATTTTATAAGGGTCGGAGGCCAGTCAGTGAAATTTTATTAACCAGAGTTAAAAGAAACCGATTTGGATATTAGAATAACATAAATACATAATAAATGTGTAATGGCGTAACGGGTTTTTGAAATTGGGAGAAGATAAAAATTATGTTATTTGGATAATAAAGAAATTTGACGAAAGCGTATCGTAGTAGATATGAATACTTGATATAAAAAAAAAAAAACTACGTAAAAATGTCGATATAAATGTATAACAAAATCAATGCTGTAACCTATTGGCATAAGATGTTTTTTGATGGTTTGAAATGCCGTAAAAATCAACCAGTCAGTCTACCGCTGAATCTTGACAGAAGTAGCTGAAGATATGTGAACAAACCTGGGGTCTCTACCGGGACTATTTTAGCACACACACACACACACACACACACACACACACACACACACACACACACACACACACACACACACACACACGTATATATATATATATATATGTATATATATATATATATATATAAACAACTAAAAAGAAAGAAGGAGAAAAAGACAAATAAAAAACAAACCTATAACAGATGCTCAGAACAACTACACAATGAAATCACTTCCCTAAACTCGAGGCATAAAATAACCCGAAACCGATTTACATGCATTTAAAATCAGTTAATCTATCCAACAATCAATCAATCAATCTAAAATAAATGACTTTTTAAAATATATTCATGTCTTGGCCTTTTGTCGGTAATTATTAAATTTAACTATCTTTCCCACGAATACCGTGTTAACTGGAAGATAGCTGTTACACTCATTGTTACCTCTGACAAGTGCTTGTCATAAATTAGCTTAAGTAAGTTGCGGGCAGGGAAGTAAAATAATCGGATCCTGCGATCAAGTTTCAATATCTCAAAGACACAAGCCATACAGCAGATTGTTGAATTATGTCCACTGTGACAGAATGCTGCAAGATAAGGAGTTGCTGATATTATTTTTTTCAAATTGAAAACCGCTTCGTGCAATTTAGTTTGAAAGGAAAAAATACACACCTCGTTTCAGTCACGGTCAGTCTGGTGATATTGAAAAGCTCGCACAAGATGATGATTATTTTAATTGATGAGTTCGTGTGCCACTCAACATGAAGAAAGGTCTCGTAAAACCAACCCCCTTGCGACGTGATGTCCCGTTATTGAAAAAAAAAATGTATTCCTGAAACAAATCCTTTCAGTCATTGGTTTCCTTTTTCTATTTCTCTTTCTTTTTTTTTTTATATCTTCAACCAACAACGTTTCTGTTTCTGATGCTCACTTAATCTCGGACTATTGTCTTACCCACTTTCAGAACGAGACGAAAAATCGACGCATTGCTCATTCTTTAAGGCACGTCTTGGCATCGTTGTTTCTTTTGTGAAGACAATGACCGCCTTCGATATCCACAACAGTCGGCAAATGTTTGCCCCGTGTCTTGGCTCTTGTTCCTGCTTGGTCATCCTCTATTCAAAACCCATTGTGACCACCGTGTCTCTCTCGTCTAAACAAAGTTATTTTCTCAGATAAAGGAACTGCTATTGCTCTTTCACTCATCACTTGACAATTCGTCAGTGTATTAAGAAAAATAAAAATAAATAAATAAAAGAAAAGAAAAGAAAAGAAAACTATTTACTTCAGAAACGATATCAATCTCTCTAAAGAACAGTCAGTCTGTTCTCTTTAAAGCGAAGTTAAGTTACACGATGCCATCTTTTATTTTTATCTTTTTTTCATTTGAAATTGAAATGGTCGATGTTAAACAATGAATCTCAGAGTGAATGACGTTACTCATCTGGTTTGATTTAAAGATTTAATGATTGATTGATTTACTTATTTTAACGGCATGTCTACCTGTCTTGGGTTACTTTACGTGTAGAGGTTAGGGAACCACGTTCATTTGGTTTCATTAAACTTTTTTTAAATGTCTGTTATCATATTACATATATAAGATTATACGAGTTGTGTTCAATGCAGTACCGAAACTGAAGTTGTATTTACCAAGACAAAAATAAAGAGTAAATGAAACGTTATTGTTCGTAAAAAAGAATTGTGACCTTATCATTCAACACTCTTTTTTCAGCGAGTTTTATATTGGTTGAAGCTCTTCAGAACCTTTTCTTTTAATATGGTTTTAAGCTACGCCATCTTATTTCTTCCGAACGCATTCAAATCTTACTGCTGAGTTGAATTTTCAATTTAGGAAAAAAAAAAAAAGAAAGAAAAAATGAAAGAAAGAAAGAAAGAAAGAAAGAAAAAGAAAGAAAAAGAAAGTCTTCTGCATTTACGCAATCCAGAATTTTACGGAAAACAATTTGATCAGAACGTATCAAGCTTGCTTTCATGTTTTTTTCAATTGACTTTGGCTGGTCTAGACTACCTTCTCGACTCTTTAGACACCATCTAAACTTTTTAGACACTATAATTTTATTATACGGATTGTTCAGCTGTACAAACGTCTCAATTCTAATTTTAAATGTAAACTTTTTAAATTAAAAATAAAATGGAAGACAAATTTGGTACCTATTTTCTCCAATCTCGACAGTACTAAAACTCTGCAACTAAAAATGCATTTAGCGGCCTCCAAATTAATACACCTCCCTCTTCTCCACTCTCTCTCTAACACACACACATATTATGCTAACATAAGTATTGTAATATTATTTTTTGTTATAAACTCTTAATGCTGTAGTGTGAGGAAATAAATACACCTTAATATATCCATTTTAGTTATATAATGTACTACTTGAAAAAATAAAATCTTGGTATTTTGGTTTATAAGAAAATTGACTTTATATCAAAAAATTGTTATGCATGAATTTTTCATCGGCATTATCTTATGGGCGTTATTCAGACGTGTGCGTAAATGCTCACTTTATGATCGGGTACGTGAAACACAGAGTCGTGAGTGAATAGATTTTGCTTTATTTTAGAGCTGAAATACCATGATATTGACTTGGATTCTTGTAAATAGAACACTTTTTAGCTGTAATTTTTCAATTATAATTGTATTTATAATGATTGGAATCATTAAGGAATTAATTACCTCCTTAATAAGTCTATTCATTTACTGCCTGCTGAATCAAGATTAATGAAATTACAGTAGTAGGAACAACATCTATGTAAGTATTAACATATATTATTTATTGGATATATACTCTACTTATCATGTATTTTTTGTTTTACTTTGTAATTTTGTTATTTTAAACTATACATCCCTATATATATATATATATATATATATATATATATATATATATATATATATATACATATATATATATATAAGGGCATGCTTTTTTTAAAACAATATTTATTCAAATATATGAAATTTTTAGTTATGAAGCTGGTATGACGAGTTGAGATAACCATTTCTTTTAAATATTATTCTGCTTTAACGGCCAATATTTGAACACTTTCTTGATGTAAGAGAAACGTTTTTATAATGAGTTGTTTATTCACGATATATATATATATATATATATATATATATATATATATATATATATAAAATAAAAATTCAAATTGGAAGAGTGCTCGATGGTACAAGAGCAGGTTTTCAACCTAGAACGTTCAAATCATGGGAAACATACAATCTTTAGACAGAAAATAAATCTTATTTCCGTCAGTTGATGGAGGGATCCTCATTAAACTTCAATAACGGACTTAAGAGTCTGAAATTTGAAAATTTTTGGTTTGATCGCATTGGCGAAAAACTGACTGTTACGAAGAGATGTTGATTTTATTTCTAGGTTATCCTTGATAAGAAATATCTGCTCTATCACTGGTATTGAGCGCTCTTTCTCTCTATATATAGTAAACTATATATATATATATATATATATATATATATATATATATATAGTGGTAGGAAAAAATATTAGAAACTCTTAGAATCCTAGTTTCATCATTTTGAAAATCCTATAAAACCATCAAGCGTTTGTTATTTTTATGTTTTTTTAATTCATCATTAATTTTTCTCGTCTTATTCTACTAAAATTTTTTTTACATATATCATCAGAAGAAATTAATCAAAATCAATTAAAATGGCAGATCTATCAGACATTAAGTAAGTTGGCGACCATAGTCGAGGGTGACCCAAAGGTTCCTTTTCGATAGCTACTACACCAAGGTGTAGGGGAGGGCGCTACTCCTTTCCCTGGATTGCTCCACTTTACCCTTAATCCATACCTTATAATGCTGAGTGTTAAGCAAGGAGGCATCAAGTACCATTTTTTGAGTCTTTGGTATGACTCGACCTGGGATTGAACCCAGGTCTCCCGAGGCCATTGGCGAACACTCTAACCGCTAGGTGTTGGTGCTCGTACGGCAAGCGCTAGCGTAACAAAAACCGCTGAATCATTTGGTGCAGCTAGGAGTACCGTCTCGAAAGTAATGACAGCATTTGAGAAAGAAAGAAAAACCTCCTCACTGAAGAAATCTTTCTGATTGTGACCGTCGAACTCTTACGCAGATTGTTAGAAAGGATCACGTGAATACAGCCCCGAAAATTACGACAGAGCTTTATGACTATTTCCTCAAAAACTATAAGAAGAGAGTTGCACAAAGCCGGATTTCACGGAAGGGCTGCAGTCAGAAAACCCTATTTAAATAAATTTGAAATTTCCAGGTGTTTCCATTATTTTGTCCAACCACTGTATATATATATATATATATATATATATTAGGACTTAATAGTTAATAATTAGAATATTTTAGGTTATATATATATATATATATATATATATATATATATATATATATATATCTTTAAGAAAAAAAACCAAAGACCGGTTAATTCAGGATTATAAATTTATTTCCATCCTGTATTTTCAGTTTCTGGTGTGAACCAAAAACATGAAGAATGATTTTCTTGTCCTGAGGGAATTACTCCAAACTCTGGTTTAACCTGACCGAATATTACCTATATATATATATATATATATATATATATATATTCGAATAGGCGAGAAAACGACAGTTACCGAACTTCGTTGACTTTAGATTTACTCTATCCTAACACACACACACACACACACACACACACACACACACACACACACACACACACACACACACATATGTATATATATTTGTTGAAACGCAGCTCCTTCCAAGCAGCGGTCGTGTTGATACTGCTATATGGATGCATTACATGGACGCTAACTAAACGGATGGAGAAAAAGCTTGATGGTAACTACACAAGAATGCTGCGAGCAATTTTAAACAAGTCCTAGAGGCAACACCCCACAAAGCACCAGCTGTACGGCCACCTACCTCCCATCACAAAACTATCAAAGCTAGACGAATCAGGCATGTAGGACACTGCTGGATAAGCAGGGGCGAGCTCATAAGTGTTGTTCTCCGATGGACCCTTCATATGGCCGAGCCAAACAGGACGACCAGCTCGAACCTACATACAGCAGCTCTGTGAGGATACAGGATGTAGCCCTGAGGACCTGCCGGAAGCGATGAGCGGTAGGGAGGAGTGGAGAGAAAGGGTCAGAGATATCCGTGCTGGCGGCACGACATGATGATGATGATATATATATAAATTCTGTGGTATGTGTAAAACTTAAAAATGGCTCAAAAAGCGATTGCCTTTTAAAATACTTAAAATTTTTTAAAAGGGAACCCTCCCTATTTTAGATACCTCAAATAGCAAGTTACACTTATCTGCGATCGAGGCCCTCTTCATCTCAAAATTATGACCTGCGTTGTGGATACAAAAACAAATTTACGCATTACTTTTATTTAACACAACAGTTCTTGATCCAAGCGCTCCTAACATAGTTCACGAAGTAAACAAAATTATCCGCACCAATTCTTCTGATTTGCAGTGAACTTTTCTTTAGGATTAGGTTTGATTTCTTTGTTTAATGGCATATCAACTCTTTTTAGGTTATTTAATGCCAAAGCCATTCTCCTCGAAGAACAGTACTATTTAACCCATAGCTGGGAGGATAAAGGGATTCATACCTGGTATTTGCCCGAAAGTGAACATAATAGCACGACTGGAGAACGAACTCGCGGTCTACGATTTCGCAGGGCATCGCTTTAACCATTACACCACGAGGACAACCCCTTTAGGATCAGTTTTCTTCTCTACCCCGAGGCTTTTCGACGGTTACTGTCTCCGTCTGTTTCCTCATCACTGCTTGTCTGTCACTCTATTTTTCTCAGATGAGACGTGACCAAAAGTTGGGTTCCGGGTTTTAGAATTTTAAAGTATTTTAAAATGTATACGGTTGAAAGCTGTTTTAAGTTATATATATATATATATATATATATATATATGTATGTGTGTGTGTGTGTGTGTGTGTGTGTGTGTGTGTGCAGTGCTGTGCATATTATTTGTTTCCTGGAATGTCTGGCACGCGTTTCTTAGTCTAAATGACACCGTCCCTTCGGATGTGCCGAAAACGCGCAAATGGGTAGAAAGAATCCGACGCGAAGAACAAACATCTCCATTTTATTTTTGCATTACTATGTAACTCGTGACCTGTCACTGTATCGTTGATGAGTTCGTGCGTTTTCGCATACAAAGCTGGCGACATATTGATCTGGTCTTACATGTTTTTGCCGGCGGAAGTATCCACTTGGAAGAGTTGTTCAAGATAATGATAATCCAGCGGGAATCTGGCCGAGGTCACTTGCTTACCTCTTCATACTTTGCTGAATAACACGTCTCCGTTGGAGATTTGTGGCAAGTCAAAGAAGCAGACTTCGTTGATGAATCTTGGCGTTGGGGGTGCGCTGTTGTGTGATAGCCATGACCGGCTCTTAAAAAGAGACGAATTGGAAGCCATTGGGTAAAAGCCATTGATTGAGTACAAAGAGTTGAAGTAACGGTCTGCTGCTGGGGGTCGATAAGAACGTGAAAAGATTGGTTCGGTAATACATTTATATATATATATATATATATATATATATATATATATATATATATATATATAGATTGATAGAGAGATTGATAGATAAAGTATAAAGAAACTCTACGTATATTAGATGGTAGAGATGTACGTTCGCTAACACCTATGTAATATGCATTCATATAATGATCGAAGAAAAGATTTGAAGATGTTGGGATAGATACATTTATAAGAAATATATAAAGAGAGGAATAGGTAGAAGAATGTACTCTAAAGTATAAAGAAATATGCATAGACTATATATATATATATATATATATATATATATATATATTAGCGTGCATTAAATGCCCAACTTTTTCCAAAATTTTGAAAGATTAGAATGTCCCCAACGCCAAAAATTGTGGAATTTTGCTTATTTTCATTATGGCCACCTTGTGATTTTATGTGTATCATATTATGTCATATATAATTTTTTGTCATATTTAGGAGGATATAAGAAAAACTTGATAGAAATTTGTAATTGGTTCGTTTTATGGCTTTTTAGATAGATAAATGCATGGAGTTTATAAGCCTATATCAAAATTCATGAAAAATTGATGCACTTTAATTTTAAATATAATGAAAAACATGGATTTTTACAAAAATTATTTATTATTTATATACATTATTATAAGTTGGTAAAGCTGTAATTATCTTTGAGAAGAACGTTGGAATTATTTATATTATCATATCAATGAAATATCAATGAAAAAGATTATGTCATTATAAAGCTAAACATGATATTATTCGTTTTTTCCCAAAAGTTATATCCTGAAAAAATGCCTTTTGATGTTAATTTGTATTTTGAGCGATATTAATATTGAAGTTTTACATGGCTGTATAAGGCAATATCAAAATAACTCCATTTTTGGAAATGAATATCTATTTTATATAACAAACAAAATAAAATTGAGGACAGACCACATTTTTAAAGTCAGAGCATTTGATGCACCCTAATGAATATATATATATATATAGTTAGTGTGCGTGTGAGTGAGTGTGTGTGTGTGTGTGTGTGTGTGTGTGTGAGAGAGAGAGAGAGAGAGAGAGAGAGAGAGAGAGAGAGAGAGAGAGAGAGAGAGAGAGTTTATCATATTTTCAGTGTGGGTGTGTATGTAGAGGTACATCGATAGACTGATAGATAACCAGAGAGACGAGAGACTGAGATAAGCATAATCAATGAATAGAAAAATAGATATGATCAGAATAATATAGCGATTATGAAATAAAGTGACAAATTTGAAAGGAAAGAACTATAATGATGTATAATGTTCTTACAGAAACTCACAGACACATAAACACTCACACAAGCATCCACACATGCACACACACATATATGTATGTATATATACATCTGTGTTTTTTTTTGGGGGGGGGGGTTCATAGATAGTTAGGGACAAACTGATATAGGCTGATTGGAACAGAGATAGATAAATAGAAAGATAAACGAGGACAGAATAATTCAGGATCTCTTAATATACATGGGACCCATGTGACTGCTAATAACTC